>CM057456.1:667597500-667915000 GCA_016271365.2 Neoceratodus forsteri | reverse complement strand
CAAAGAGTACATTCCTCTTATCCATACCCTCAGCCAGTCCTTGGAAAATAAGATAGTCTGCATGCTAGGCAGCCTATAGCGGATACTCCCCAGCCACCCACCAGGTGACACTTTGTACCTGTACCTAAGCTGTGTCACCGCACAGCACTTAGTTCCCTTTCCATGTAGTCAGTAGCTCTGTAGGTGACCAGAAGGTTGCTGCATTTCCCTGCTCTTGCTCCATCAGCAATCCATGGTGTAAGACTTCCAGACACAGTCAGTTCCCATCGTCTGCACCCTGAAGCAGCCATTGTCACACTGCACACTTCCATCCCCAGCTGGCCAGTGGAAATCGATGCTTCCCCCATAGGAGAGCAGCAGTCAGTGACCCCATGACATGCTGCTAAGCAAAGGAGTGAAATCCGTGTCTTCCCGATAATTGGTCCCCAACCCCTCCCAATAGCATGAGCAGACTGTGGCAGGTGAGTGGCAGGCGCACAGTGGAAATATGGCAAAACTGGGCTTAGAACTGCACATTATGAATTTGAAATGACCGGCAGCAGTTTTTTAAATTTGTTTTTATCAGCCCCTCCCCGTCATCGTGAGCACAGTGTGGCAGGTGGGGGAATACCCCTCCTTTCTGGTTGACTAAGGGAGGGAGGGGGTGGAGCAATAAGATGGCTGCGGTGCTGCTCCACTCCACACTACATGTTTTTTCTCTCTTGGTTTGTTGATTTTAAAAGTAATTCTGGTTATTTTATGAATGAAACTCACTTTGCCTTATATATTAGTAATTAATGGTTTGAAATGGGTCTCTTCTTTTAACTTTGGAGAGGAACACAGCGCCTTTTTCTAAGTGACAACTTTGCCTCCATGCTTGTTTGGAGATCGATAAACCCTAGTATAACTGGAATCTGAGATACCTGAGAGAGTTGCTTTGAACAATTTTATGTATGAAGCTTAAATTATTTTTGCCCCTGCTTTTGGCATGTGTGCTTTTCTGTGGTGGAAGCTGCATTTAAATGAAGCTTGCAATACCGTCTTCCCATGTTAGCTGAACCGGCCGATGGCGTCTGGCATTTCTTTGTTGTTATGGCAGACTTTTTCTGATCTAAACACATGGCAGATCCAGTAGTGGTTTGATGTTTGGCGTGATCCCCAACTAGACTGAATCTTTCAAGGACTACTAAAGGAAGAGATTGGTGACTTGATCCTGATCCTGAACCTATAGTAAACCGTTGGTGACAAGGAAGGAGTCGGATGCCAGCAGGTGCACTGTACATGCAAAAAAGTCCATTCATATTTTTAAAAGGCATGATATTGTTGCCCAAGGGGTATCTGGTATACTAAATGTGCAAAATTTACTACACTTAGTGGAGTGTTATTTGTTCTTTTTTCCTCAGGTGAGCCTGCGGTATCGAACTTCCAGGAGACTGCTAATATTAGGAATCTTAATGAGTTTGTTGGAGTCTGCTGGAGATTGCAGTAACTCTGAAATTTGTAGACACGTCAGTCAGGATTTTTTTGCCAATTAAAATTATGTTGGAAAGTTGCCAGTAAGCTCCTGGGTATGAGAAAATCTGTCTAGAAGCTGCATCAAAAGGTACAGTCTCATTATTACAACTATCTGACTGTCCGCGTTTATGAGCAAAGCAGGACTTCTGGTTTAGGAGAAAATTACTGCAAAACATTTCCATGGCCTTGAACATTTTTTGCTGGTCACTTTAAAATTCAATTAAACAGTGTGCTGAGATTTGGTAACTGGAAAATGACTTCAGTAAAGTGCAACCAGTGTTAAGTGTCAAGTGATACCAGTGCTTTGCAGGTATTCTAAAGTGCGAGCACTGGAAATTACGTTTAGCGCCTTGAGTAAAGGGAATTAAAAAAAAAATACAGCAGATGTAAATTCAAAAGTTTTTTTTAAATAACTCATTTAAAATTATTCATTTTTAAATGTGATGTTATGCACTGTATTTTAAATACATGCTTTCATATGTTGCTGTTTGTTATAATCGTTTATTAACAATTGTGTTAATGATTATCAGTGTTGAGTTGATTTGTATACTGAAATTTCTGTAACTAATCTGTACAAGTAAGAAATTTGAGCTAGAAGATATTGTTCCTTAGGTCTACTTAAGGCTTTTTTAAGCCTATTTTAACAAGCATTTGTCAATGCAGAATGTTGCTTGCTTCTATGTGCTGTTTAGGTATTTGGAAGTCATTGGAGTGCAAATATTGAAAATTTGCGAAATTATGAGCGTGCGTAGGAACTGCGCAACACACGCTCGTAAAACAGTCATTGTTAGGAAACTTTTCATGAAATTTTCAACATAGCCATTTTAAGACCTCTGCTCATGAACAGTGTCACTGTGATTTTGTTAATGTGTCCCATACATTGAGTTTGCACACCGACTGCGCCATTGTCGCTACATGGTGAACTACGTTTTGGGCAGGATGAAAAAATGACAGCCATACTGCTCATAAGGAGGTGGTAAATGGCAATGTTGAAAATCTGGAGTGGAAATATTGAAAATCGCAACCCACGAGCGTGTGTGGAACTGTGCAATGCACACTCGTAAAACAGTCATTTTTAGGAATTCTTTCACCAAATTTTCAACATTGCCATTTTAAGATCTCTGCTCATGAACAGTGACACTGTGATTTTCTTTATGTGTTCCATACACTAAGCTCGCACACCGACTGCGCCATTGTGCGCTACATGGGCGGAAACATGTTTTGGGCAGGATGTGAAAAATGACAGCTATACTGCTCATGAGGAGGTGTGGTAAAATGGCAATGTTGAAAATCTGGAGTGAAAATATTGAAAATTTGTGAACTTACGAGTTTGTGTAGGAACTGCGCAACGCACGCTCATAAAACAGTCATTTTTAGGAATTTTTTCACCAAATTTTCAACATAGCCATTTTAAGACCTCTGCTCATGAACAGTGTCACTGTGATTTTCTAAATTTGTCCCGTACATTGATTTCACACACTGACTGCGCCATTCTGCGCTACAAGGACGGAAACACATTTTGTGTGAGATGTGAAAAATGACAGCTGTACTACTCATAAGAAGGTGTGGTAAAATGGCAATGTTGAAAATCTGGAGTGAAAATATTGAAATTTCGTGAACTTACGAGCCTGCGTAGGAACTGTGCAACGCACGCTCGTAAAACAGTAATTTTTTGGAATTTTTGGGCCAAATTTTCAACATGGGGTTTTTGGGACCCCTTCTCATGAATGATGTCACTGTCATGGTGGTATTCAGGCCCGAAGGGTGATTTCCGCCAGTCACTGCGGCGAAATCACCCTTGAGCCAGGCGCGGTAATGTTGTATCATTCATGAAGAGAGTCCTACATATTAATAGTCTGAAACTCAAAACTCTGAGATATGCAATAAAGTTGAACCCCCCATCTAGCCCATTATACAGCTTACCGGCATTTCCTCAGTTCGCGAGTCGGCTTTGAAGAATGCAGGCGTGTTCCCAGTCCACGAAGATCATCGTGCGGTCGGAGGTAAGTATGGGGTGAGGGGTGTGGGAAGGCTGGAGTCGCAGTGGGTGGGTGCGGGTTGTGGGAGGGTCGGGAGGCGCGCGAGAACCATTTTGTTTATAGGTTTTAAAAAAAAAGACATCGTGGGGCGTTTGCCACGCTGGGGTGGGCTCCCAGCATGCCACAAGGACCGGGGGCCTTTCAGCCCGATGGGATTGGGCACCTCCGTCGGCCAAGGACTGATTGCCACGCTGGGGTGGGATCCCAGCATGGCACCAACTACTGGGTGGGGGCGACACAGCTCAGCCCGGCGGGGATTGGCACCCGTCAGCTACACAATGCGCGTGCGAGGAGTGCTGCGCCTGCGTGTGGAGGAGGGCTCGCTGCTCGCTGCTCACTGAAGCGGCTCCCCTTTCAACTGTATGCCACTGCATTTTGGAGCGTGTCAAAGACAGCTCCAAAATGCATTGGCTTACAGGGGCCGCGCCTGCCAGCTCACTGACTGAATTGGAGGAGGAGGTGACACACCTCCAAAATCTCCGATGATGGCACTATGTTTCTTGCACATGCGAGCAAGCAACATAACAAATGAAGGTTAGAATTTACTAATTAAGAATTGTTACTGTAATGTGAGATCTATAAGTAATGCAGGAAACATTTACATATTGATGGTGAAGCTTTGTAGTAAATATGGGTAGGCCAGCTGGGTATCCATACAGAGGCTTGGCAAAAGAAGGTTGTTAAATTTCTATAGTAAGAGGTTGTCATGCAGTATAGCAAGGAGGTGATACCTGAGTCAAGATACTCAGGCCTGGTTCTGAATCTGGTTTGGTGCATGTGACAAACTGACTTAATATGTAATTATGGGTCCAGATCCTTCATGCGATACATGGCAGATAGTGCAAACTGGAAAAAGATGCTCGATTTGGGCTCCTTATAAGTGGGATACAGGGCAACATATGCTGCGGGGTATCCCCATTGGGATCCAGGATGGCAGAAAGCCAATAGCACATGTGTGCTTTATTCAGGTCTTATAACATGGGCACATAGGATTCTGTAATTCAATTGGTTAACACTTAGCACATGACCATTCATTAATTTCTGATAATTTTACAGAATCTGTTTGTGGTAAACAGTCCCAGAAGAAAGAAATCATGCAGCACACCCAAACTAATTACTGAATGCTGTGAATGAATGTCAGAAGCAGCCATGTTTTATTACACCTAAGCAACTGTGCACACCCATCCACCCAGTGGACTTTGTAGGTCCTAGCAAGGAGGTAGCTGCTAGAACAGGGAGTTCACAGTAACCAAAAAACCCCGAAACCCTTTCCCCAAGTATAGAAACCATGATTTCAAAGACACAGAAAATATCTGTGTAGCAGAGCGAACGAGCACTGCAAACATACCATAGAAAGCAGACGGTCAGAATGTGCATCTGCACCTGTACTGTGTGTGCGTGACTCATCACTACTGCAGTCTTCTCTGTAGCAGTGTGTATCTCTATTTCCCTCTGTGTTTCTGTCTCTGCAGTGGCCGGCCTCTAGGATGTGACAGCATTCGACAGATACCCAGTGAAAGTGATGGAGAGAGATGGTCCTACAGCATTGCTTCCCAGCATACCCATTCCTCGCTCATGTTGCTGTTTCCCTCTGCCAATATTTACTGTGGCGTGACATGCTGTGCTCCTGTATAGCAGTATTTGTCTACAGCGTTCCTGTTCCTGCATTGTTTGTCACTTCCCCTCCTGTGTAAACCAATGTAGTGAAATGATCAATACGTCCCAGCATAGCAAGGAGTATGATGCTGCATAGGATGGGTTATTAGTGACTCGCTGAGTGAGTAGCACCATAACATACATTTACTGTTTTTCCTTTGTTTGGAGTGTCCCACTTCACTGCATGGCACCACAGTCTTCCAGGCTGAGGATCAATTCACCAACTTGTGCAAGTTCTTACTTTTTTATTCTTTCTCAAAAAATAAGGAAATTCTATGCAAAAAACTATGTTAATGCATCATTTAGGGTTAAAACACAAAAAGTTAGGATGTGAAAAATCTTTAGGGTTGCCCTCCCCGCCTGGACCCACCCATCATCCCAAGATTGACAGCTGACTGGGTGTGTCATTGGGGTTTTGAGGCCTAAATGTCACCCCATTCTTATTTACTGTGGCTTGTGAATGTAATTTCAGATGGAATGGGGTGACATTTAGGCCTCACAACCCCAATGACACCGTCGGTCAGTTGTCAATCTTGGGATGATGAGTGGGTCCGGGAGGGCAACCTAAAGATTTTAATTCCTGACTTTTTGTGTTTTATCTAAATGATGCGATAACGCAGTTTTTGCATAGAATATATATATATATATATATATATATATATATATATATATATAAAAGCCCCGCCTTCCCCAAATGACACTTCTCTGTTTGTTACTGCTGCATGCTTTCTGAATATACATAAAAGAATGATGGTAAAAATGCCCTTTTATAGAATTACGTATGTATTTATTTTATTTTTCTTTCAACAAGAGATGTCTTATGTTACAATAAACATTAAGCAAAGAAATGTTAAATGAGGAATTGTCAATGAAGTTAACATTGAGCTCTTTGCATTTCCTATCTCAACGCTAAAGGCTGTGTAAAAAAAAGCGAATGGACTAATTATTTGTTAGTTGATTTTAGTTATCAGCCATATACTGTAATGAAACAAGTTTCCTATTCCACTAGTTAGATAACATGTGAAAACTATGTAGTTGAAAAGTAATTCATTATCTAAAGATGCTATCCTTGTTTTTAATTAGGTAAAGCACTTTATGAAAGGAGTCACTGGATAATGATTAGATGTGTAATTAATTAGATAATTTGATTGGTGGAGGTTTTTATTATTGTGCTTATTTAAATGTTTTCACGTTGTGGTTTTGGTATTCTCTGTGGAAGCACTGTAAGGTGCGAAATGTAAGAATCTGTCTGGAGCTGCATACAGCATGGGCTGGTGCTGCTAAATAAATGAAAAGCCATTAAGTAAGTAGCAGTTTTTGTGTCATTAGCAAGGAGGGGTGCATGCACTTGCTTTTGCCACAGATACTGTGGAATAGTAGCCCAGGGCGCACAGCTTCTTTGTCTCCATGGACATGGCATGTGACCATCGTGTCTGTGGTGTGATAGCGCCGCAGATGCTGTCACACAGTTGCATTATAGTGTGCTATAGTAGCTGGAACCTCTCAATGCTGTGTGTGTCACACCAAGTCGCAACATCAACCTGGGTGTAGAACACCCAGGGCAGTGGCTATGTCTTCACCTCCATTCTGCTAGCTCAACAATCAGGTGGATGTAAAGCAATACTCCAGGGCACATTCTACTACACAGGCTGTGCTTCTGGTGGATCTGTGCACCGAGCACAGTGGTCCTGTTTGTACAACCACTATGCGTCACGTATGCCTTAAAGTGGGAGTGGCCATGTGGCACTGTGCCCTGCCTCATCCAAATGCACTGTTCAGGAGAGAATCAATGCACTCATGGTGGGACGAATGCTGGAATTCAAGGCCATGTGCCCATGACACTTGTTCCATGTGTCTGAAAAAGACTACACTGACAACTGGGGGTATGGTGATCGCTGGGAAATCAGGTGCTTTGACATGGTGAGTATGCACAGCACTGCCCACAGGGATCCAGGCCATTGTGGGGGCCAGGGAGGGGTGCCCACTGTGCTATGCTGGCTGCTGATGTTTGCTTATTTTCTACAGGATCAACAAGGGTTGCCAACCCGTGTTGAACTGATCCTACAAGCCCAGCCAGATGGGGCGAAGTTGAACATGTCATCCAGGGCAGGACAGAGGATGCGATTCCTGCAGGGGCTACCCAGCTATCCATTCCTGAAAGTGGTAGGCCTGGACCTTTACTACAAGGACTGTGCCTATGGGGCATGGCAGATCTAAGTCCCAGCACCGGTGAATAGCCTGTACCGGGGCAGGGTAGCGGTGGTGGTGTGGACTGGCCATATGTACTGATCACTCTTCCCTCAGCTTGCAGTGCTACAAGGGTCTGGCTAACAGAATGATGCTCTGTTATGCTGGCCGCAATACTCTGGAGACAGGGCAAGCTGACACTGAGGAGGAGGAGGAGCATGATGATGAGGCAGATGGCCATACCTCAAGGACGTGCACTGCGCCACGACCACAGCCAAGGACAGGCCCATCATGGGGTGGGGACTAGAATGTGCACATGGATGTGCATGGGCTGTGTGGGACTGTGCTTGGCATGTTGGGGGTGTGTGGGATTGAGGGGCATGTGGGGGACCACTGATATGGGAATGTATGACATTTTCTTTCTGTGCTGGCTCTTGTGCATTTCTACTAAACTTGTTTTACTGACTTTACCTGTGTGTTCACTATCTCCAGGGGTTTGGGTACTGCATGTCACTGGAGTCAGGGGACAGGCATAGCTGCCACTGAGGGGTGGCTTATATGCAGTCGTCCATTGGGCTGCTTCACCACATGGTGGCATGGCTGGACAGGCACATCCATGGCAGATGGCTGTGGCAGTGGGGGTGATCCATGTGATGCACTCACCTCTGGGACATGGTGACACCCATGGGAGCACGACAATTCACTCCTGACTATTTGCTCCCTACCAATTCACTCCCGACAACTTGCTCCAATGAAAGTTTACTCCTACAACAATTCGATGCTGCATCAGCTTGCTCCCGAATGCCACAGCTCGCTCCCAAAAAGGTACTCTCCCTTTTCAATTGCATCAGGCACAACTCTCTCCCAAATGCCTACTAGGAGAGGAAATTTGGGTGAGTTTCGAGAGGCTGGATGTGGAGGGAGGGGGGAGGTAAGATTTACACCTTGCTACCTGATGTGAGACTTGTGTCTTGTCTGACGATGCAAGATTAAAATGTTTATTGTGCTAAGAGACAGTTTGGTTTTATTTTTGTCTCCCAAGGATTATTTTGTTTTCTCTTGCCGCAGGCTAATTTATTTTATTGTAAATTAGTACCTAACAAGACAGACAGCCCTGGTTATGTATCAGTCTACTTCAGGGTGGGTAAGTGAAATGTTGTCAAGGGAGTGGGATGGCTCGTTTGCTATCCAAGGTTAGATTAGGACCCCCCTAATCTTATTAAAACTTTTGCAAGAGGATCTTGAAGATTTACCTGGCACCTCGGGGGTTTCCCTTATGCCCCGATTTTTTTTAAATATGATCCGTCTTGGAGTCCAGCAACTGGATTGGTGGCTGCCAGCTGGGAATGGACTGCTACAGGGAACAGCTAGAGATACTTGGGCCCGGTTTCTGCTCAAGATATTATTTACGGCATGCCGACATTGGGCAGCTTATTAGAAACAGCCACTTCTGCACCAATTTAAAAAAAAAAAACACTTTACTGGCCATAAAAATGTTCCTATGGTACTTGCTACTCCTATTCCTTCAGGCCCAGGTGCACACCAATCAAGTATGGGCCCAACTATAAGATATAAGAGCCATTGAGGTCTACTGATTAGAGCACTGGTTTAAGAATATCAAGAGTGTAAGCTGTCAATAGCTTTTAGTTCAGTAGCTGTGCAGTCAATAGCGGGAGCGAAATAGATAGGAGCGAGATAATAATGGAGCGAATGTTCGTCAGAGTGAATTGTCGGGAGTTAGTATCGCGGGAGAGAATTGTCAGGAGTGTACTGTCATGTACCCGACACCCGTACACCAGCATGTGTGCAGGCGGTGTGTGTGTGGTACCATGGCACATGAGTCTGCCATGTGCAGCTGCTACTGTGGCCATGCCACCCCATACATGTCACCATGACACCACCTTGCAGGTTGGGGCTTTGCCCGCATGTCTGACACAATTCACCACGACTCCAGAGTGGCTGTGGGCTGCATGGTCATATCTGGCACGTTGCCTGCCAGCACCACCATGCCACCATGTGTGTGTGACTCAGAATGATTGTGCACCACTATGCCACCTTGGACATGGCGTATTTTATGCAGAACCACCTACGTGGCCTTCCGTCATATGTTGTGTTGTGCATACGAGTAGCAGCTGCTGATGCTGCATGTTACATGGCACCACCCCCCCAGTACATGTGGTGCAGTATGTCAGCTGTGCTTTCCTCATAATGGCTGCATGCATGCTGCATGTTCTTTGTGCATGCCACATTCACATGGCATGTGCGGCTGGGCGACGTAGCACCGTACATGCGCATACACTATGGATGCCTGCGTGCACTTCTTAGCGTTACTGCATAAAGCCCTATGCAAATGAAATCTATACAAATTATGGCCAAATGTTAGTGTTTTGCAAATAAAATGCCAAAAGAGCTTAACTTTCATCACCACTCAGATAAACAGATACATTTTATTGTTTGCCCAACTGCCACTCAGCAAATCACATTTTACTATAAACAAAAACATTACCATTTATTCATGCCATTACTTATATAGACACTAAAGAGATAGGACCCACTGAATGGTGAATAGTTTTCTTCTTTTACAGGTTTTTTTGGGGGTGCTGGGGGGGCAGAGGGTGGTGGGGACCAGAGGGGTGTTGGGTGAGGGGAAGGGAGTAAAACAGTCTGGTTGGGTAGGGGAGATGGGGGGTTAGTGTGTTTTTGCATGCCAGTGGAGGGGAAGAAAAAAACACTAAAATATATTTTATAATTTACATGAGCAGGGGGAGAAGCGTACTAGCAGAGAGACGGGAGGGCAGCTGACTTCTAAAATTATCTTGATGGTGGGAGGGGGCAGGAGCTTAGTCTTAGGCACAGCAGTTGGGAAGTTTGTTTACATATTTTTTTTAAGAAAATGCTTGGCAAAGTTGGTGCAGAGGTCAGGAATTTTGCAAAGTGTGAAGCTTCTGACTTTTCCCCAGCTTCGCTGGTGAAATAAAATGTCACAGCATCTGTTCTTAAAATCCACTTGTTGGACAGCCTGTAAATTACATACTAAAATGCCAGCAGAATAGGCCTAATGGTCTTTCATGTCTGCTCGTTTGGTCAGCCCCCACCCTGGGTGCTGACCTTGCTGCCCCCCTCGCCTTCTCTGGCTTCTCCCTTCCCAGTTCCGGATATTCTTGCTGCATTGGATTTTGCTTCCAGAACCCTTCCCCTGTACCTGTCCCACCCTGTCTTGAACCCCACCACTGTCTCTGCCTCCACCAGCCCCCTAGGCAGCTCATTCCATGGCTCCACCACCCTCTCAGTGAAGTAGCACCTCCTCCTTTCTCCCCTGAATCTTCCCCCCTCCAGCTTCCACCCATGACCTCTAGTGGCCCCCTCCTCCTTCCTTCGAAGCACCCTGACTGTTCCTCCCCTATTTACCCTCTTCATGCACCTGAAGACCTCTATCATGTCCCCCCGGTCCCTTCTCTCTTCCAATGTGTACATATTTAGCTCTTCGAGCCTCTCCTCATAGGTCCTGTCCCCCAAGCCCCAAATCATTTTGGTTGCCCTCCTCTGGACCCTCTCCCGGAGTTTAATGTCCCTCTTTAAGTGTGGCCTCCAAAACTGCATGCAGTACTCAAGGTGTGGCCTCACCAAGCAGTAATACAGAGGGAGTATCACTTCCATCCTTCTGGAGGTGATCCCCCTAGCGATGCATCCCAGCATCCTGTCGGCCTTGGCTGCAGCCCTCCTACAAGTCTCAGTGTTGTTCATCTTGACATCCACCACCACCCCCAGGTCCCTCTCAGCCATCAAGACTTGTAGCATTCCACCCCCACAGGGTGTACATCATCTGCGTTTCTGGCCCCAGGTGGAGTACCTTGCATTTCCCTGCATTGAACCTCAGCTTCCACTTTCTAGACCATCTTTCCAGAGCCTCCAGGTCCCCCTGTAGGGCCACCTTCCCCTCCTCCCCATCCACCACCGCCCCCAGTTTTGAGTCATCCACAAAGATAATCATCTCACTCCTGATTCCTGTCCTTATGTCAGAGACGTAGGCATTGAACAGAAGGGGCCGAAGGACTGATCCCTGTGGGACCCCACTAATGACCCTCCTTGGGGATGAGACTATCCCGCCAACTATGACCCTCTGGGTCCGGTCCTGGAGCCAATTGCCTATCCATCTGATCATCTGGTTCCCCACTCCCATTTCTCCCAGCTTATCCAACAGGCCCACGAGGAGGAACAGAGTCAAATGCCTTGCTGAAGTCTAGAAAGAGGACGTCCACTGGTCTACCCAGGTCCAAGGCACTCGTCACCCAGTCATAGAACTCCACAAGGTTTGTCTGACACGATTTCCCCGGGATGAATCCATGCTGTCTATCGTCCAGGCACCGTGACTTTTCCAGGTCCCCCCCTAGCCTCTCCTTGACAATGCCCTCCATCACCTTGCCCACCACCGATATCAGGCTGACAGGCCTGTAGTTCCCTGCCACCTCCCTTGATCCCCCCTTGTGGATAGGCACTATAAGCATCACCTTCCAGTCCTGGGGCACCCACCCTGTCCTCAGAGAGATGGTGAAAAGCTCCGCCAGGGGTTTCACCAGGACATCCGCAAGTTCCTTCAGCACTCTGGGATGTAATTTATCCGGCCCCGGTGCTTTCTCCATCTTAAGGGAGCTGAGGGCTTCCCTCACTCTCTCTGCTGTGATTTCCACTTCCTGTACCTCTTCTCCCTGCTTAGCCCTCCCCCCTCCTGCCAGTGATGCCTCCCCCTCTCCCCAGACCTGCCGATCGGTAAGGGTCCCCTCCTCAGTATTTCTGTCTCCTTCCATGTAGGAAGTAGCACTTCATTTTCCTTTGGTGAAACTTGAGGCAAGTACTCATTTAGTACCTCAGCCTGCTCCCCGGGTCTTGTGCCCATCTCCCTGATTTAATCCTGCTAATCTGCCCTTCACCCTTCGTTTTTCCCCAATGTATCTAAAGAACCCCTTGTTCCTCCTCTCCCAATTCCCTCACAGGTTCTGCTCCTTCCTTGGCCTTAGCTGCCCTCACCACCCTAGTGGCCATTCTAGCCATCAGCCTGTACTCCCTCGATCCCTTTCACTCCTTGAGCACTTGAATTGCTTATAGGCTGCCTTCTTCCCCGCACCACCTCCTGGACCCCCTGGTCCACCAGCAGGGTTTTTGGGCCCTACCGCATTTTCGTCTTACTCTTGCACAGGTACTGGTAGCATCCTGCACCCCTCTCCTGATGATTTCCCACCTACTATCAGCATCCATGTCTGACCCAATCCCATCCAAATGCTCCTAAAGGATCCTTCCCATTTCCTTAAAATCCACCCCCCTGAAGTCGGTTACTTCCGTCTTTGTCCAGCCTTCTACCCCTCCTAGGTCCAGGCAGAACCAGAACATGGCATGGTCACTCCCAGCCAATGGGTCCCTTACCTCCAGGCCCCCAATCTGGTCACTGTCTGCCAGGACCACATCCAGTACCCTCGCCTCCCTGGTCGGTTCCCCCACCTGCTGAGTTAGGAACGTGTCTTGAAAGACATCCAACAACCTCTGTTCCCTGGTCACAGAGGATGTCATAGTCTCCCAGTCTGTTCCTGGCATGTTTAAGTCCCCCAGCACCAACACCGTTCCTCTGCCCAGTCTGCAGTGTCTCCCAACATCTGCCACCAGACTCTACTCCAGCTCCTCCGCCAGGGCAGGGGGTCTACACACCACTCCTATTTTTACTGTCTTGCCCCCCCTTGTTATCAAGGTGACCCAAATCGCCTCCACGATTCCCTCCGCCTCCTCTACTCCCCCTATGCCAATGCAGTTTTTGACTATCATTGATACCCCTCCTCCCCGTCCTTCCCCCCCCGTCCTTCCTGAACATAGTGTAACCCTCCAGGTTCAGGTCCCAGTCGTGTCCTGCAGTGGCCCAAGTCTCAGTGACCGCTGCCACATCCACTGCTCCCTCAGTTAGCATCGCCTGAGCTCAGGCATTTATTGCCTAGCTGCTGGCATTTAGCAGGACTACCTTCCACCCTTTCCCTATACTTCCATTTCTGCCTGTGTTCCCATGGAGATTCTTTTTTCCCTGGTCTGCACTTTGCCAGTTGGCCTTTTCCGCAATCCTCCAGCTCCCGGGGTGAGACAGAGTCCTTCCTATCGGCACCCCTTGACAGCCTTTTCTCCCATCCTCCCCTTCACAAGTTTAAACCCAACTTTCACCAATGAACCCTCTATTTTCAACTAAGGATTCTCCTCCAAATTGAGATGGAGTCTATCTCTGCTATACAGCCCTTATCCTCCCAGGTCTCCCCAATCCCCATCAACCCATACCCTCTGGCCTCACACCACTCCCTGAGCCACTGGTTTATCTCCCTAATCTTCCTTTTGTGTTCCCCACTAGCCCTTGGCACCGGCAGGATTTCTGAGAAGGAAACTGTGCATCCTATGTCATGACAGACCCTGGCAAGCTCCCTGAATCTTGCCTGTATCTAGCTCGCTATTTCCCTCAATGTCATTTGTACCCAGGTGGACCAGTATGTCAGGGAACCCCACAATCCTTTGACAGCTGATATACCTTGTGCTTAGCCTCAGGCACCATTAGTCCAGGGAAGCATTTTGTCCTAACTGGCCAGGCTCTCCTCCCTATCCCATTTGATACCCTGATCATAGAATCTCAACAGGAGCACTCTGACTGCTCCTTTTCCTCCATTCCCCATTCCATGTCCCTCATCCTTTCTACCGGCCCTCCACCCAGCCGGCTCCTTGTTCCTCCTCATCTGGGTGCCACATGCCACCCCTCCTTATTTACCATGGCCACCCTCTCCTCCAATCCTATGCCTTCCTCCTCCTGAGTATCCTTCTGTACCTGCTAATTCCCCCTCACTGCTCGCGACTGGTCCTTCTCCCCCATCTGCTAAACTAGCCTGGCTCATCCTCCCTTCCTTCCTGTTTCCATTTAGTCCCTCCTTGCTTGTCGTGCTCCCCTGGCCTAAACCCTCAGCTCCCTTTACTGAATCCTCCTTGTACTTCTGGTCCTTCTCCTTTACCTTTCCTCCCAACTGGTCCTTCTCCTTGCGCTTTCCTCCCTCTTCCCCCTGCCCCTCCTGCTCTGATTCACTGCTCCCCTATTTTCCTGCATTCCAGGTTCCCCCCTGTTCTTCCTGATATCTGGCCCCTGCCTCCTGCCCCCCACTCCCTTTCCATCTCTAATCACCCCTGTCGTGGCTACATCACCCCCCTCATCCTCGAGTAGAAGAAGAGATTTGAAGCGGTTACTGAGTGTAAGGTCTGATCCACCTCCCTGCCTTGCTTCCTTCTGTCCAGCCCTGGCCATCTGCCTACTTCCCTGAGAATGTTGTCCCTCTGTCCCTCCTTTGTGAGGGTCCCCAGTTACCTGCCTGATTTCTTGGTAGTGTTCTTTGGGACCCCCTATGCCTGGGTCCCTATGTGACCCCTGAGTATTCTTCTGCACTCCTTTCCCTATGCCCCCGCTCCCAGTGCTTGGTGCAATCCCGTGGGAGATCCCCAGCCCTCTTCCCCAACCATACCTCCCATCTTCCCCCAGCTGTCTCCTGATCCCCACAACCTCCTCCCTAAGCTGTGCCAGCTGGTAGCACACTGGGCAACCACCGAACTTCCAAGCCCAGTCCAGTATCATGGCTGCTCCACACCCTGTGCACCCCACCACCCTCCCAAAGATGCCGGCCCTAATGACATGTGGTTCCATCCCCTTCAAAGTAGGTTTCCTTGGGTGAGCCACCAGGATCCCCCCCTAGTCCAAGATACACCCTACTACCTAATCAGGTCACCCACTAATCTTAGAGACAGTCCCACTGTACACCGGTAACCCTGTTACTAGGTGCAGTACAACACATTAAACCTATAAGGGAAATGAACAACTCCCTAAGCTCCTCTCTCCCAGCCTTTAAATCCAACCCCCAGTGGGTAGAACTACATGAGCTGCACCTGCAGCCTTTTCTTCAAATTGCAGGGCAGGTGTTCCCCTATAAATTTGCAGAATTCTGGGGGAGGGAGGGGTGGAGGATGGTGGGTCTTGGGCAGACACCTGACTCGAGAGAGAGTGTATCAGCCCTGTGTCTCCCCTCCAAGCCCAGCAGCCAAAGAACCAGGCCCAAGAAAATTCCACCAAATAGGTTTTAAATCAGAAGAAATAGGCCTCCTCCAGCGCAACCTGTTACACAGTGAAACATCCAACAAATGAGCCCACTTACAGCCACCAAACCAATTTTCAAACTTCCAAAGCCCCCAAAACAATACCCTGCTAGCCCCTTAGAAGTAAGAAAGAAAGGAAATAACCTTCTACCAAGTAAAATCCACAAGAACCCTATGAAAACAACAAGAAGCAGCTACTGTCCTGGAACACAGCTGATCCTGTCCCCTTCCAGTTCTTTCTGAGAAGACAAAGCAGCTAACACCATAAACCTGAGTCAATACTCTTTATCACTTACAAAATACACTTGTTGCTGGCATACAGCTAGTATCTTAAGTTGCTGATACTGGTAACCTACATATCCCACCACATTTTTTATAAAGATAGAAAACGGCAAAAAGGATGTGGTTCTCCTTTACTAGAAAACCACATGTATCCTGTTAAGCAATAATCTTCCTCAGTATGTGAGATATAGCCACTGCCGCAGTAATCTTCTTCCCTCCACCCCAACCCAGGTTTACATCCTGTGGTTCTGTATAGAAAAAAGAACAAATGTTGGTAGTCTCTGACATGGCACAAGGTGGCAATGTTATCTTTTCACCTATAATCCCCTCCCTGGCCTGAACCGCCTTCCAACCTGGAGATCTTTTTTTTTAATCACACGTGGGCCAGCCTCCTGTAACCTGATCAGTTATTTGGGGGAGACTGCATTCCATTTCCATGGTAACTCATGGATACCTCCTCCCTAACCTGCAGTAGTCTGTCTGTAAGTCATAGTGCCATGTAACATCAGTTCTTGCTTGTGAGGAGGAGTCTCACATCATTGAAGAAGCTAAGCAAATGGACAGTCTGATCTATCAAATGGGGGGCTACTATAAATGAAAATCACTTTGCTCAAGGGTAGGATTAGAGAACCTAGGGGCCCCTGAGGAGCTAAATATAGAAAAGACTTTGAGTTGTGGAGGTGGCTGTAGATGTACAGGGGCTCATCAGCAATAAAACCTCATGTCCAACTCATCAAATGATACACTACAGCACTGAAAGATCTTGCCCAATGTGTTATTGTCTTTCACAAAAAAACATGCTTGCACTACCAGAACTACCAAAACTACTACTACTACTACTACTACTACTTACATTTACTACTAGGCAAGGCAAGCCATTGTTTATGTCTAAGGCACCCCTTCCAGTATGTTCACGGTATGATACAAGGTAGCTAAAACAAATATTGACATATGCTATTAATAGATAAATAATAAATAGAATATAAGTATCATAAATAAATTAAAACAGCAGGCATCTTCAAATCAGTCCATTTTTAAAGCTCCCTTAAAGGAGAACTGCTCTGAACTTGTAAATAATTTCCCTTGTAGAAGCCACTTGTTGAATGCTGGTTCCAGTCCTGTTACTATTTCATGTCTAGAGGCTCTAAAGTTACCCTAGCTGGCGTTTCTGATTTGTACTCTAGTGCTAAGAACCATTTCTGAACTGTGTGATGTACTATAGTTTATGTCCCTCTCAGCCATAGAGTTCTTTAATAGAACATGGGTGCATTGTGTCAACAATATAACAGCTGAACAGAGGACATAAACTACATCACATAGTTCTAAAATGGCACTTACCTGTAGTATGTACAGTATATCAGAAACACCCATTAGAATAATTAAAAAGCTTGTGGAGATGGACCAGTACTAGAACTGGAGCTATTACTTACACATCAGATCAGCTTCTACAGGGGAAACGGCTAACAGGTTCAGCGCAGTTATCCTTTAGAGGCCTCCTTCATGCAGGCAGAACAAACACTGGGAGGGGCATAAATTTCAACAGGGTTGGTACAGCTACTACCATTATCACTGCTACTACTAAGTTATTCACAGAGGTTAGTTTATTCCAATATGAGTTACATTGAAGAAAGATGGAATCAATTGCGAGCTAGGTGACCTAAATCTAACATTTAAAATTAACTTGAACAATGGTAGCATTTCAGGTACATTTCTACCCTCCAGATAAAGCATTTGCCTCAAATGTAATATGTTCTTAGAAATAGCAACTACAAAGGTTTAACCAAAAACTAGGGGTTGAAGGGTTCCATCTGTTAGCACCTGTTAAATTAGTAAACCTAATAGGTACTAGAAAAGCTTAAAATGGATTTTCAACCAATCAAGTTTTACCGAAGACAAATACATCACCATTCACTATTCATCATGCACCACAGTGATTAGTTACCAAGGGCACAGAACACAGCAGATGCTCTGCAGTGGGGTGCTGTTTTCTTTTATTACAACAGATTTTTTTTCTGGGGGCTGCTGGGGATAGGAAGATACAGGGGAATTAGGTGGGGTGTTTGGGGGTCTTTTTGTGCAAGCAGAGATACTGTATTTGGTATGCATGTGTGAAGAAGGGTATTTACAGACAGTACAGCCTGGGGCGGGGAGGAAGAAGGAGGGCATTAGCTTGGAGATGGGTAGGGGGTGATAGTAAAAGTTCTTGTGAAATGGGATGGTGTGGAATTACACCATAGTGGATAGGGGGGATTTTGTGGAATATAACAACCACAATTTGTATTTCATTTTGCTGGCAAATTGCCTTAATTCACATGGCAGAACTACACACATTGCTAATTTTCCCACCAATCAGCAAGTTTTATTGTTCCACCACGCAAATTTCAGCAATTTGCTGAGTAAATAAATATGTGAATGGACATAGAAGGGAGCAACAAGCTCACTTTTATAGGCATTGCATGCAAAAAAGGGATCTTCAAAGGTTGACTATAAGCCCCAAACAGGCAAACTAAGTGAAATTCTTCATAAAAGAATAGCATGGTACTAAATCAGAAGCAGGAAGTATGCTGAAGATGAGGGGCTGCATCCCCACACAGCCATCATCAGTGTCCAGCAAAGGATGCAATCTGTCACAGATGCTCCAATAAAGGTCACTATACAGTGGTACACCAATCAAGTAAAGCAGCGGAGGCTGTCTAGGAAGAAGATGAAGAGGATTATGCATTCTTGCTGGAAATGGGCTCTAACAAAATAAAACAAAAAACTTAACTAACTGAACCCCTGGCTAGTAAATGTGGCCACTAAGTTTAATACAGGTGCAGATGAACAAGTGTAATCCATGAGTCCACATATACAATGTCAAAATTATTCCTCTCAGGCAATAAAAAAATAATTTATACGGTCCAGTACAGAACAGTCTCCATGTTTGTGGACAGTTCACAGGTACACTGACTAATAGAATTTAATCAGTAAGGTTTCTGGTGACCTTCTGGGAGGGGGACTGGGCAGTGCTTTTGTGACCTGTCTGTTATGATTCATTTTAATTCATTTTGGATTAGTCTGTCAAAACCTGTGTCATTATGTTGTGATGTTCATGTGGTGTATGTATTATTGATAAAATATTATATATTTATTTTAAAAAGTTTCACCAGGAAAAGCATGCTGAGCTGAATAGCAGTTAATTTCCAGATGCATCCTTCAGGACCAGTCATATTACGCCTGTGCTGCGCAAACTGCACTGGCTGCCAGTTCGGTGGCGGATCACCTTCAAGTTGGGCTTGCTTATCTTTAAAGCCCTATATGCACAGGGACTCGACAACCTGAAAGATCTCCTGACTCCCTACTCCCCTAATCCCCATCTCCGATCCACTGATGAGGGATTGCTAGAGATTCCCAGGGTTCGTCTTAAGACATCTGGTACACGTGCTTTTTCATTTGCAGCACCAACCCTATTGAATTCTCTACCTCGTCAGTTAAGACAATGCCTGACCATCAGCAATTCTAAATCTATGCTGAAGACATATTTATTTTCTTTGGCCCTCCCTGATTGGTTAATTAAATTTATTGATTTTTAAAAATGTATTATATCATCTCATTTATATTGTATTTTATATTATGTACAGCATCTTGATTATGAAAGGTGCTATATAAAGTTTTGCTTGATTTCATCCTGGGGGAGAAGGAGGAATGGAAGCAAAGCATAACAATCAGAGCAAAATATACAATAAGAAATAGAACACATTCGCATTAAGAACAAGCAAAGCAGTTGGTAACCATACAGATATAGGCTATAAGTAAGTACCTAAGGAAATATTAATAAAAATGTGAGACAAAAAAAAAACAGGGCATATATGGTACATAAAGATTAGACCGTACTCTGTCAGGACACTCAGCAAAACTGTATTTCAGGTAGGTGCTAAAAACTGAAGACATTAGCACAGTGAAGAAGTATTAACAGGATGAACACCTCAAACTGTTCAAGGATTTGGGAAAGCTTAAGGAGGTGTACAAGATTCAGCTAAAACCAACCAGATGCCCAGCCATTCCCCATGTTTTTTCCATATTCTATTTTTCAACCTGACACTTGGGCAGCCCCTGACTGTCAGCTACCCAGCCCTGTCATCAACCCAACCCAAGATGTACCTCCATTTCTTGAACTGGCATGGGTGGGAGGTGGGTGCCTTGTTGGGTGGTACTGAGCCTGCAGGGTATGCTGCCATGATCCTACCTGCCCAAGTTTTTTCCCCCACAACTTTTCTCCCTGGACTGGCATGTGTGCTATAGCATGCATGTACTGCATGATGACACAGTATGCCTCAGCCACCTACACCCAGCCAACCTTGTAGGTGTTCATTGTTCTGCCACCTGGCTTCCACTAGTTGGTGATCAGGCAGTGGTACTGTATGTGCTGTTCCCCCTTCCTGAATGAGGAGAGCTGTCACAGGACCCTCCCCTTCCAGTTCTCAAAATAAATAACTCCCTAGTTTCCAACCCTGTATCCATGGCCAATGAATTTAATGCCTACTACACCTCGTGTGTCATGTCGCTTCTAAATTTCCTCTCCCCATTGCCACCTACTAACTTCACTTCAGCCCTTCACCTCAGCCAATGCCTACCCTTCCCCCATTTTCCTTTTCTACTATCTCCTCTGACAAATCTTTTAATGCTCTCCTATCCTTTAACCCCTCTAAAGGCTCCTCACCAGATGAGTTTGATCCTAAGCTTATCTACCTTTCTGCTCCTGCAATTACTTATTATAGCTCCCTAATCCTTAATCTGTCCTTTATTTCTGCCCAGTGTGATCGCAAAGTCTCTCACTGTAAGTATTACCTGAGCAACCACTCCCGTCGTCACGGGGCAAAAACCACACCACTGGGTTTTGTCTTAACGTCGCTTTATTTGATCAAACACACATGCATGTGGGACTTCTACAATGGAGAAGTTCTCCGATTACAATTTACAGCAGCTTTTTATAAGCTAGATTTTGCACTTCTTGTCTTGAAAATACCAACATTTCAGTATAAGCCAATCATAAGACAGCATAACAAGTTTTCAGCAATGTAACAGAAAAAGAAAAACAAGTTTATGTATGAGGTACTTTTCACTACTTATTCCATTTCTTTCCCAACACTGCTTGATACATATGCCTGGGTCAAGCTGACCTGAGAGAGACAATGAGTTTTACTCACACCATAGCAACGTACAGCTTGCCTTCAATGCCACTACGTGCTGTTATTTTTATATTTTGCCCAGGCATGCTCTTATCTTATATTTTGTCCAAGCCTATTATTTAGGCTGGAAATAACCAGTTCTGCTCAGTTTATCTATTTTCTGTTTTTACAAATGTACCTCAAGTAACCTTAGTACAAATTCTATAACCCTTAAAAAAGAAAACATGAACTCAGAAATTTCTACTACATTCATTATGACTTTGTTACAGCATGGCTTTCAAAGCAAGCATAGCTTCAAGGCATTTAATAGCAAATATAGCTTTAGGATATATAAAATTCCTCACACTCCCCTTTTGATACTATGTATCAACTAACCGATTCCTTTTACTTTTCTCACTTTATTTTGGCCACAATTTGGCTCGTTTTGTAATGGAAACACCCCTCCAGTTTAATGGGGTCCTTTTGTTCAGGTTGTAGCAAGGGCAGGTGGGTGGCGCCCGTGATCTACCATTGTGTTGCACAGGCATTGTAGGAGAAGTTTGATTAGGACAGTCAGTAGCCAGAGTGCCAATATGACCACTTACAAGTACTGTCACCCAATGGAGAAGAGTAGCACCCAGTCACCAACTAAACATGAGCCAGACCATGGGTCCCATATTTATGTGTAGCAAGCTTAGAAAAAAATGCAAGGCTGGAATTTGTGCATATCTCGGCCACGGCCTCATTTTATGCTTTCAGCTATTTTTTTTTTTTTCATTGTATGGAATTTTACAATTAACCCTTTTAAAGTCTTACACGCACACATATTAAGTGACATAGTGGTATTTTCCACTTGCAGCCTTTTGCTACTAGATATACTAATTTACATGTTGGCATCATTTAGTCATTTACTAACCATTTTTACCTCTTACTAGCCCTTTAGCAATTTACACTAGCCATTTTACACCTTTTATTTCTCAGTTTTATGGTTAGCCAACTACACATTGTTGATAAAAGTTTGGTCACTGATTACTAAAACCTTGGCCACTGACCACTGTTAATAATTTCCACCCTGAAGATAGGAAGCCCCTGAGGGACTCGAACATTCACAAAAATTGAACATAAATGTAAAGATATTAGTTAATAACTGAAGGTTAAAAAACAAAACTAAACATTTCTACTTTTAGACTGTTAGACTAGGTGAATAGGTATATGATTTAAAACTGGTTGCCAGCATACAGATAGTCAAGGCATTTATAAAAAGCATCCTGTTCTGGAGTTGGTACAGGGGTGGTTACAGACGGAACACAAATCGTGAGTTTGTAAAACATAATACAGAATTGAGGGATGTCAACACCACAATTGAAATATGTGAAAAAATGCTAACATGTGACACCACATATAACACAATATAACATAACAATTTTGTTGATGAAAAAGAGTTCATGGAATTCACTTTGAGAGTGAATAAGGTAGATGCTACCTTGTGTTGAGGTGTGGCACACCCTGGGAGCTTGATTGAAGAATCTGTTGATAATGTCTCTTGACAGATAAGTCCTTATAAAACATAACAGTCCATGAAATGAACAGTTCATAAGTTCATATAAGTATCCACAGGTTGATGTAGTTACAGTACAGATGAAATGTCATTTGCAGAATGGTGGTAACCCCACAAGGCATATGGAGGCAATGCAGACAGTAATTTAAAAACAAAACACCAGCATAGTAGAAAAGTCAGTGTTCATTTTGCTGGCTGGCTGATTAGTAGACACACTGGCCAGGGGTGCATTGAGTCCTTTAATGGAGTAGTCACACACACACGCATGGCATTTGTTTTGTCGTAGTTGATTACACCCCAGCATAAAGATTAACAGTCCATAAAAAGGTAACAATTGACAATAAACCATTAAGAACACAGTCCATAACAGAGCAATAGGGTTGTAGAAAGTACCGCCATGTTTGGAACAAGCGGCAGTGAAGAAAATGGATGTATTGCTTGAAGGTCAATTGAAGCAGAATCTTCTCGCTGGAGTTAGGGGAGTGCCCATTCCCCAGACTTAACTTCATAGTAAGCAGAAACAATAAGCTTGATTGCAGAGTCTGAACTGACTGGACCTTCTTCAGTTGATTTAAAGTTCTACAAATAGGTGTAATTTCACTGAAAACATTACACTTGCAGAGGTTACTGCTGTTGAACGTGGAGATCTTATGTGTGCCACACCGTGGAAACCTGCAAACTTGCAAAGTGTGTTAGACACTGAGTTAAAAACACATAAATAACAATCTTTTAAACCATTTACTTCTTGTTTTGTAAAGAGTGGTGTGACAGAGCCTAAATTCTGGCAATTAGAAAAATAAAAAATAAAAATGGGACATTAACCGCACACCTGGGGGTGCAGGCCGAGGTTCAATTATACCATTTGACCATCTGTAAATCATGACAATGTTATGGTTACCTCCTGCTTTTAAATCACAGAAGCAGTTATGACAGTGATGAACATTATTTCCCTGTCTGTTGCAAGCAGGCCTGACTGAGACCTGAGTTATAAAATCTTGTAATGTTACAATACATAGATACATAGATACATAGACAGTGTCGGCAGATAAGGGCCTATGGCCCACCCAGTCTGCCCATTTGAGCTTGTAAGTTCAGTTTGTTTTCCTAGAAGTCTGTTTCCCCTTACCCCTGACTTCTAGAATTCCTTTCTGTCTATCCCATGCATTCCTAAATCCTGTGATTGTTTCAGCCCCCACCACTTCCTCCAGCAGGGTGCTCCACCCGTCCACCACCCATTCCGTGAAGAAATTCCCTCTCACGTTTCCTCTGAATCGTCCTCCCTCCAACCTCATCCCATGCCCTCTAGTCCTGGAACATCTTTTTCGCTAAAAAATAGTGTTTTTCTGCACTCTGTTTCTCCCTGTAAGATACTTGTATGTCTCTTATCATATCCCCTCTCTCCCTCCTCTCCTCCAGGGAGTAGATGTTCATTTCCTTCAACTTGTCTTCATAGGACTTGTGATACAATCCATTTCTGCACCATTCTCACCCCTTGTACTCCCTTCAGACCCATTACCCCCCTCTTTCTCAGTAAAGACTGAGCAGAAATACCTGTTCAATATGTCAGCTTTACTGTTGTCATCCTCCACGCGACTCCCATCCTCCCCCTTTCAGTCTCACTATCCCTCCCTTTGTCTTTCTTTTTTTTTCACTTATGTACCTGTAAAAGGTTTTGTCCCCTTTAACCACTGATTTTGCAATGTGTTCTTCTGTCTGAGCTTTGGCTTCCCTTACTGACTTCCCTGCCTCCCTTTGTTTCTCCTGGTACTTCTCCCTATCCCCTTCTGCCTGTGTCTTTTGTATTGCCTGAATGCTATCTTTTGGCTTTCACTTTCTTTGCTACCTCTTTGGAAAACCATAATGGTCTCCTCTTCCTTTTCCTCTTGCTAACCTGCTTAATGCAGTTACACACTTTAAACATATTGTTCATAACAATATGCCTTTTACTCAATGCAATTAGTGGGACAAATACATATGTTGTTGGCCTGTGCCAATTTAATAACAGTGCCTATTGCACCTGTGACAAGTGAAAAGATCTACCTTCTTTACCCTGTATAGTGAAATACTCCAAAGTACTGAGTGGGGTAAGGCTTGAAGCATAGGTTTGGAGTACAATCTAAATTCTGCATATTATAATTGTTAAAATTTAAAATGACAAAACCTGCATAGAGTACACTCATTCTTTCGGGGTACCTATGAGTAATAAGACAAACAGAGCATTAATTTTACTTTTGGTTTTGCTTTGGAACATATTGTAGGGGTGGGTCAGCAATGCTGGTCCCAGTATTTAGGTTTGGTTATGAGCATTAAAAACGTTATACATGTGGAGCACTTTTCTGAATACACACATGATACAGTGTAGCAAGATGTATATCAAAACATTATAACATAAACATGAAACATAAGCATGTTTGTAATAGAACAATTTCAGTATTGAGCATAATGCATAATGCATAGAATACATTTTAAACAACACATATAGACTGTAAACTTAGCTTAGAGTCCAGAAATGTTAGAGTACTGTGAATTTACTGGTTGAAAAAATGCATTCATTAATTGCTGTAAGACAATGACAAAGTTGTTTTGCATTTGTTTTAACAGGATAAGAAAGCTGAAAGAACAATCAAAAGAATGAATATGTGTGGACATACAACAACTTCACCCTCCAGTGTAACTGATTACTTGCTGAGGGCAGAAACCCTTGTACCAATAATAGGTGTGAGATTTAACTGTTTGCACTAGAAAAAAAACAGAAGGGCTTGAGCTGGGTTATGCTGTTAAAATACCTTGGGTCTTTTTTTAAAACCTGTAAATAAGAAACAATTATTGGCAAATATACATTTTCTTTATTTACCCCTTTGGGGGAACAGTGATGTACCTTGCAACCTTTGTGGGTACTACACTGGAAGGGATAGAGGAAGGGTAGCTAACCCCCTCCCCCCAAGCTCCTACTGGTGGAAGAGACAGCTCGAAGTGAAAGAGACAGCTCGAATACTGTAGCAATAAGGTTAGCTGTGGATGGTGACATGATCCCCACCTACTACACTTTAAATTATAACAAGATAATATTACAATTAGTTTAGTAAGTTTCATACCTTACTATAAAGATGGAACTTCTTTTTCTAGAAGAAGAGAAGAAACACAGACAAACAACAAAAACAAACACACACCAGTTTAAAAATAAAACAAGATTATTTCCATAGGATAAAAGAAGCCAAGCGTCCCTGGGTTCCCTTATGCTAAGCATGACAAAATGTCAGCTGAGTTTATAAAAAATCCAGATCGATGGTAATACCGTACGTACGTATCTCTTAGAATGCATTTCAAAAAGACAAAAAAAATGATTACACCATGGTCACACATAAAACAAAAGCCATTGTTTTTAACTGTAGATGGTAAACTCTCAAAACAGCTGTAATAGTCCTTTTTCAAAGCGTACTATATATATATATATATATATATATATATAATAAAAATATGGGAGATGATGAATAATTCTCCCTTCCAGCTGGAGTATTGCCTGTGTTGGCTGCAAGTCAGAAGCAGTGAGACGAGAAGAAAAGTTTGTTCCTCTTCACTTAGAATACTAGTTTTGCAATAAAAGTCAAATTACATGGTTCACTCTTGGTGGCTTTCATGAAAACATACATTTTGTGTGAAAAGTTGCGCTTTAGGTATGGAATACACATCAAGTTTGAACTGGTAGTAACATAAAATGTTGAAACACAAGAAGGTCAAATAACGTGCAAAAGGTCACAGTGTGCATGCAAGGGTCGTTCAAACCCAGTTATTTTTTTTTTTAGTGTCCTTGAACACTACTGATATTAAATATCTTTAAAGCATAGAATAAAACTGCTGGCCAAGACAGTACACACACATACACAAAAAGAAATACTTAACACAAAATAAGACTGACATTGTTTCACACCAATTTGCTGAGGTAATGCCCATAGTTTCATTAGAAAACTGTACGTGTTTTAGATATATGTGCTGCCTCCCCCTGTCTTGTAACACTGACAATTTTTAAATCAACACATTTATACATATCGCCATGCCAAATCTTTCCAGAACAAAACACTTTTTAAACACATTTTAACTCCTTTAAAATGCAGCACAACATATCATCTGTAAGTGAACACATCTTGTATAACATGGTTACACCTTTTGGCACATAGCCAAAATATGGTACCCTGCCATTTTGCAAAAAATTTTTGGTTATAACTAGAAGTATGATAAAGCCATTTATAGCTGTTAACACATTACATTTTCACCTAGCAGTGGCTTGGCACATTGCTTGCAAACTACAAATCTTTCTGCACACTGCAATCTATATGACGTCATAACTCTTCACCATCAACACTACCTGCTCCAATCCAACAACTACAAACAAAAGTTCTTCACTGACCCTATCTAGGCAGCACAAATGTTCCATTAAAAATAAAGCCAATTAAAACAGTCAGCTATGAGGCAAAGAAGCTTCTTCTTTCTTTTTTACTGTAACATGTTGTGCACTGAAGGCAGTCAGTCCTATCTCGCAACCTTGACAACAGAACATAATTACAGAACACAGATATAAGCTAGAAAATATGCAAGAGAAAGACGGAGCATTACCTTGTTTAGTATATGTTTTACAGAAATAAAACAGACAGACATAAAACAACTTTGAATAAAAAAAATTCCGACTTACCCGGTGCCAAGGTATTTTTTTTTTCTTCTTTTCCGATACACTAGTCTGAGTAAGAAAACTGACTGCAGGACCTTCATGATAATTTCCAAACACTGCAGCTATTAACCCTTTCAAAGGTTTTCTTTTGGCCATTTTAGTAACCTGCCAAACCAAGTCTTTTCCAGAGCTCTGGTTTGCGTTTAAAAACAAAACAAAAATCTCTAACAGTACTAGGTTGAGATCCATCTGGTAGAGGTCCCCAGTACTTGGGTTTGGGATCAAATGTTTTAGCCTCTATAGGAGGCAAGGGAACTTGAAATTGATACAGAAAAACTTGAAACTACACAGATAGGCAACATGGGGGATTTTCAAATCATCCCGTCTGTAGTCACCTACTGTGCGTACATCCACAGTAGTTTATTTTTCTTTCTCTAGATGTTGCTTATCTAACTTTACTTAATCAGCCGCTGTTTTTCTCCTAAAAGCAGCCTGAACTGTGAAAGCCATCATTGGCTCTAACAGTATATACTTGCAGCAAGTACAAATTACAAGTACAAAGGGCAGTGCAGTTGCCCTTGTAATTTGTTTGGTCAAACTTGTCAAACATACATTTTGCTGGTCCAGATAATACTAACTCTGGACCCAGCTATTTTTTCCTTGTTTCCCATATTATTTAGGCCTGTCCTTTATAGTGCACACTCGCTCCAAGGTATTCTTGTACTTACAGTGATGATGAGTGTCGCCAGCCCCTAGGCGTCACATCCTGATGGGGTTCCACAAAAATGTCCTTCTTTTTGTCCAAGGGAAACAACCCGATCATGAGGTGACACGGACCGAAGAACTCATCCTGCCGACTATGCCAAAACTGTGATCGCAAATTCTCTCACTGTAAGTATTACCTGAGCAACCACTCCCGTCGTCACGGGGCAAAAACCACACCACTGGGTTTTGTCTTAACGTCGCTTTATTTGATCAAACACACATGCATGTGGGACTTCTACAACGGAGAAGTTCTCCGATTACAATTTACAGCAGCTTTTTATAAGCTAGATTTTGCACTTCTTATCTTGAAAAATACCAACATTTCAGTATAAGCCAATCATAAGACAGCATAACAAGTTTTCAGCAATGTAACAGAAAAAAAAAACAAGTTTATGTATGAGGTACTTTTCCACTACTTATTCCATTTCTTTCCCAACACTGCTTGATACATATGCCTGGGTCAAGCTGACCTGAGAGAGACAATGAGTTTTACTCACACCATAGCAACGTACAGCTTGCCTTCAATGCCACTATGTGCTGTTATTTTATATTTTGCCCAGGCATGCTCTTATCTTTATATTTTGTCCAAGCCCATTATTTAGGCTGGTACAACCAGTTCTGCTCAGTTTTATCTATTTTTCTGTTTTTACAAATGTACCTCAAGTAACCTTAGTACAAATTCTATAACCCTTAAAAAAAGAAAACATGAACTCAGAAATTTCTACTACATTCATTATGACTTTGTTACAGCATGGCTTTCAAAGCAAGCATAGCTTCAAGGCATTTAATAGCAAATATAGCTTTAGGATATATAAAAATTCCCTCACACCAGGTACCCTCATCCTGGAAACATGCTGTAGTCCTTCCTCTCCCCAAGGGTGGTGACACATCCACTCCTGGCAACTATAACCCCATTTTCCTCCTTCCTACCAGTGCCAAGCTTCAAGAATGTTAAGTTCTCTCTCAACTGTCATCCTTCCTCTCTGATTCCTTCTTCTTCATCCCCTTCCAAACTGGTTTTCAGAAGAACCACTCAACAACCGTCTCCCTCCTCAGGCTTACTGACTCCATCCTTTTAGGAATGAATGATAGCCTGATCACCTCGGCCATCTTTGTTGACCTAGATAAAGCTTTCAACACTGTTTCACATCCCCTGCTTCTTGGTTCACTCTTCTCAGCTGGCCTTGCTCCATCAGCCACCAACCAGTTTAAATCCTACCTCACTGGCAGGACCCAGTCGGTGAGAATCCATCTCCCCTCCACTCCCCATCAACACTGGTGTCCCTCAGGGCTCAGTGCTTGGTCCCCTACTCTTCTTCATTTTCCTTAATGATTTTCCCACAGCCTGCTTATCCTTTTTTATCCACATGTACACTGGCGATACTGTTTCGTACAGTTCCAGCAAAAACCCTGCTGCTGTGCAAACCGGCTTACAGCATGACTTCAACCAAGTTCAGCTCTGGTTTGCTTCTCACCAGCTTTTTCTAATTGCCAAGAAGACAGTCTCAATGACCTTTGGCACCAGGCAGAGACTCTCTAGGCTCCCAGCCCTACCCACCTTCCACACCCTTGATGGGATCATCTTGGAGGACACCTCCTCATTTAGATATCTGGGAATTTGGCTGTACCAGCACCTCAACTTCTTCATGCATATCAATGCTATCCTGAAGAAACTGTGCCCCAAGCTTGGTGCTCTGTACAGGAATCATAGTTGCATCCCACTGACTGTGAGGCATGAAATTGTCCAGAAGATGATGCTCCCCGTCTTTGACTACTGTGACGTAGTCTATGGTGCTGCACCCAAATCTTCCCTGACCAAGCTGAACACTCTGTTTAACTCCTTCTGCCACTTTGCTATCGACTACCCTCCCCTCTCCCACCTCTGTGAACTCTATCGCTCTCTAACCTTCCTTCCACTATCTCACAGATGCATCTCTCACGGTGCCAAACTAACCCCCAAATTCTGGTTCAGGGGGCTCCGGTCCTATCTCTCATCCTCTATCTCTCTCCATTCCACCTCCCACTCTCTCAGATCAAATGACACCTGCACCTTGACAGTCCCTCTCATCAGTAAGACTGGTTTCGCCCATCGTTGTCCTAAAATCTGGAATTCCTTCCCCCCGAAATATGACACTCCTCCTCCAACTACTCCCTTATCTCTGCCCTACACAATTACCTTTCCTTCAGCTGTTCCTGATTTAACCCAACTTAATACCTATCCCTAGTTTTTGCCTTCCTACCATGACCCCTCAAGCAGGGTTCACAGCATCCTGAAGGGAGAAATCAGGAAATGGCTACCCCTTCTCCTCATAGTCAGTTCTTGCCTCTCCCCCGTCTTCTCCTCCTGCCCTTCTGGGTCACCAGTGTGCACAACCTAACACCATCCTTTTTACTCCAACAGCACATGCGTACTACCTTGAGCCTCCTGCTGGTACACTCATGCACTATAAATGGTTCTATCACATTATTACTGTTTTGTATGTTTTTATGTTCTTTTGTATGATTTTGGACATATATTGCAATTTACCTACTGTTCCATTACTGTTTATTGTACGATACCTTGTGTTCCAACTTTTGCACAATCTTACAATATTGTATTGTTTGTACTACCCACTTACTATTGTAACTGATCATCCTTCACAACCCTATGCAACCCTTCCCCCCAGGTCACATTGTGAGATGAGCAACTTGTTGTTCAGTGTGCCCTCCTGGTGAAACACTTCAATAAATAAATTAAAAAAAAGGCCTACAGTCTTCCTCCCCAGGTCAGCCCCTGAGCGACCCCAGTTCTTTGCAGAACCTGGGTCACTGGTGTGACTGGTGATGTGATCCATTGCCTCAGCTTACCATGCCACTCAGTTGCCCTTGCCATTCTCATGTTTGACTCCAACAATGATCCCTGTGTAGTACCTTTCCTGTCAAAGTAAAAGACGAATTAATCCAGATGGAGAAGCAAGGTGCGATTATCTACTACTGGAAGTGGGGATATGACTATGAAAAGGCATTTAAAGATGACAAAAGTGAACTGAGTTTAACATTAGTGTTAGCACTGTATGACCCAATAAGGGAACCAACCATATCTGTAGATGCATCGTCCTACAATCTAGGGGCTGTACTAATGCCAAAACTTGCCAAACGGTCAGTGGCAAACAATAGTGCCTGCTTCTAGAGTACCATCTAAGAGAGAGCAAAGATGTGACCAAATGGAGACAGGGACTCTTGTTGTGATGTGACAAGTGAACAGTTCTCAGACTATCTGATTAAAATAAAGTTTCACATTAGAACTAATCATAAGGCATTAGCTCCTCTGCTGGGCCATAACAATGTGGATGAGTTACCCCCACAAATCCAAAGGTTTTGCATGAGACTGATGAGGAGGCTTCTGCCCAGTACCTCTCATGTCCCTGGCAATCACCTCACAACAGCAGATACTTTGCTACATGGTCCACCAAAGAAAGTAACTTCAGAAAAAGAAAAGGAATTTCTGGATGGAGCAACCATGTATGTGAATGTTGTTACAGAAAGGCTTCCAGGTACAGAGAAAAAACTCAAAGAGATTTGATTGCAGTTTCAGGAAGATGAGGTCTGTAAGGAGATTGCTACCTATTATATAGAAAGCTGGGCAGACAAATCTAAGTTTAACAGCGGCATAAAACCTTACTGGTCTGCAACAGGAGTACAGACACTCCAATGTGTGCTTCTACTAAACTGCTACAGATTGGATATTTCATCTTCATTGCACACTGAAATTCTGGAAAACGAACATGAGAGTTACCAAGGTATTTGAAAGTGCAGAAAGAGCTTGGCACCAGATTTTAGCAAGCAACTGGGAGGAATTGTTCAGAATGGTACTGACTCCAACAAGGAGTATCTAATATGTGCAAAACCCAGTATAGAATATGTGCTTCCCGACCATCCTTGGCAAAAGGCTTATTTGTGTGGAAAGGAATTTCCTATCTACTAGTGCTAGATTACTTTTCCAGATATTTGGAATTTCCCAAACTGGACAAGATAATGTCATCAGCAGTTATCCAGCACTTGGAATCAATTTTTGCTCACCATGGGATCAATGAATGGTGATTTCAGATAATGGCCCACAGTTGCCTTTAAACAATGTTACAGACTTTGCAAGAGAATGCAGTTGAAAATGTTTAATCAGCAATCTGAGGTTTCCTTAAAGCAATGGGGAAGCAGAGCATCGAGTTTAAATTGAGAAAAATGTGCATACAAAATGTGAAAGATGCATATCTTACAATACCAACAAATCAGTCCACACCTTTACAGCATGGACACTGTCCATCTAAACTATGGGAAGGAAGTTGCAAAGAACCTTTCCAGTGCACTCAGTACAACTGACTCCTAAATGACCAGGTGTCTCACAGTTTCATGGAAGGGAAGGCAAGGCAATGCAATGTAAAGTTTATTAAAAGTACTCTATCTTAAAAAAATAAAAAAATAAAACAGCCATCAAGATTTAAAATAAAAATAGAGCAAAGTACATTCAGTTTAAATTCTGTTAAAAACTATCTGGGATTGCTAATGAAAACAAAAAGGTTTTTAGCAAGCTTTAAAGGCCTCCACCATGAGGGCAAAGGGAACACTCACAAGTAATATATTCCACAGCAATGGAGCTGCCATGCCAAATGTGCTGTCCCTGGACTGCTTCAAGTGAGAACTTGGGGAGAGCAAACAAGCCCACATAGTTAAAGTACCAGGGCACTTACCCAGCCCTCTCCCCCCATTTTGTTGCATTTAAAGCCTGCAATTTTTAAAAAAATAACTCCAATGTTCTTACTTTTCATATTTCCTCTATTTTTAATGAAGGGCCATGCTCCTGTCTTCATTACTTATAGTGTGCTCTGGCCAATGAAAGACTCACAGATGTTTAATAGGGAGCTTGCAAACTGAATGTTACTGTTTGGTCACACAACAAGAGCCACCCCACTAATTTTACTATGGCAAGAGCGCACAATAAGTAATGAAGCCAGAGCAGTGGTCTCTTCATTAAACATAGAGGAAACAAGGATCCCTCAGCTCTGATATGACAAGTTAAAATGTGATGCTTTTTACCTGACTGATGGAGTTGGTCACTTTGCCTAAGTGGTCAGGCTTAATCATGGTTCAGTTGGATAATGAGAACTAAGAGCCGCTCCGAAAAGTATGAAAATTAAGAACATTGGAGTTATTTTTAAAAAAATTGCAGGCTTTAAATGCAGCAAAATGGGGAGGGGGAGCGACCTGGTACTTTAACTCTATGTTTCTGTTGGTCACACACCAGGAGCCACTCCACTAATTTTACTACATTGCATTGTAAATAAGGGGTTGGGCTTACAAAGCTTTTGTACTGACAGTAAACAAACTCCCCATCAGAGGAGTGAAGGATGAGTACCTGGTGGTAAATGACCAAAAGATCTTTCAAGTAGTCAGGACCAAAACCATTTAGGGACTTGAATGGCATCAAGTTTATCTTAAAGGTGAAGCGCCACTACACAGGCAGCCAGTCCAGAGCACGCAGGACCAGTGTGCATATGGTACCTCCACATCACATCAAACCTCTAGATAACCCTCAGTACAGAATGTTGCAATAGTCTAGCCTTGAGGTGTCATAAGCATGGACTATCATCACCAGATCAGGTGGCAGCTAGATGTGGTTTGATCAGGGTGATGTTACATAGATGGCAAAAGCCAGATTGGACTGCCACTGCCAACTATTGTTCTAGCTTCAGCTTGCAGTCTAAAATGACCCCAGAGTTTTTACTGTATGCACAGCTCTATGTGATTGGCCACCAAGTGGAGGAGGTGTCACCAATCCACCCATCATCTCTGAACCATACTGACCTGGTTCAACAATTATAACCATTGTCTTCTCTAGCCTGAGACACAGCCACTTAGAAGCTGTTCAGTTACCAATCTCTGTAAGGCACTCCCTGACACAGAGACAGTTTGAATCCCTTCAGGAGTACAAGACAGGTATAGTTCAGTATCATCTGCATAGCAGGGAATCTCAATATCATACTACCTAATGATCTCACCCAAAGGCAGCATGTATATAGAAAGCAACAGAAGGACAAGGATCAAGCCATATGGAACATCTCAGAAGATCACAGATGCTTCAGAGCTGTAATTTCCTAGAACAACCTGCTGCATTCTCCCCATTAAGTAAGAATCAAACCAGCACAAAACCATCTGGGAGAGACCCACATAATTCCTCAGGTGATTCAGTAGCATCCAATGGTCAGCCATTTAGAACAGTGATGAAAGATCAAAGGGGACCAAGATAGAACCTATACCACAATCCTGCACCATTAGGAGATCATGTGTCAGCCTGAAAAACTCAGTCTCTGTGCTGTGATAAAGTTGAAATCTCAGTTGGAGAGCCTCATAGATGTCTTATTGTTCCAGGCAAACCTCAAACAGTGCTACCACCACCTACTCAATAATCTTCCCTAAAAGGGAAGGTTCAAGACCAGCCTGTAATTAACTACAACATCAGGGTTCAAAGATGTTTTTCTCAGGAGGAAAATAACCACCGCCTTTTTTCAAGCAGAAGAAAAAAATCCTTTCCTCAAGGGACACCCAACAATATAAGTGATAACTGGGCTCAGGGATTCCCAGCAGCTCAAGAACAGCCAGGTAGTCCCAGGTTTCAGCATGTAGCAGATAGGGCATAAACCAGAGATCACCCAGAGCACCTCCTCTTCAAAAACTGGTAGGAACTTAGCCCAGGTTGGCAGGTCATCTATGCCCCCATAGGCTGACCACCATCAATTCATGCAGACCACTTATGGAAATACCAAACTGAACAGAGAACACCTTGTTAGAAAAATATCTGCCAAACTTCTCAACTCCCTGTGTCAAAGCAAGCATCATACCTAGTGTAGGAAGGAATAAGGTTACAAGATGGGTGATTACAATCTTCACCATAGAGTTGGAGACCTTAGAAGGCTAGAAGAGGGAGCTCCTGTATGGCTAAAAGATAATGAGTCTACTAGTATAGTTGTTAGAAAGGCATTTACGCCATATTCCTAAAAGACAGAAATATCGAGTGGTTTAGTTTGCCAGAATCAGTGATATCTCACACATATCTTTGAAACAACTGAGGCTAAAGCAGTCGGTGAAGGAAATCAACCTCTGAACCAAAGAATCAGTGATGCTAATCAGTTGTTGTCTCCTGCACTAGGAGACATACCAGCTCAACAAATCAAGACATAGGGCTCCATTCAGAAAGCTTGGTGCAAGCTACTGCAAATGGCAGCTTGTGCCAATCACCAGTGTGCCAGAGACACTGTGCCTGATTCACTGTTGGGTAGAATCCTGGCACCAAAGTCCCACAACTTGCAGAAAATGTGGTTATCTGGTGAAATGATGGTGCACCTAAGTGATTTGCTGCAAGTTGGAGGGTGGTCAGGTGGCATCTGCACCCAGAAAAAGTGACATACTGGGAGTGGGGTCATGGGAAATGGGGCAATGCATGGGAGGGCTGTTGGCACACAGATGGGTGGTGGGTTGAGTGTCACCAGCAACCCAATGGGGCATCAGAGGAGCTACTGTGGTACCAGTGAGTTGAGGGGCACCAGTATTCTGGGTACCATGAGGGTGGCACCACAGGTACTGCACCACAAAAGTCTTGCTATGAATGTCTGTATTTAGTGATTGGGTACACGGTGGTACACTAGACAAATACAGTGCCAGAGACCATGGGTGGGTGGTGGCACATGTTCCCGCCTACCTCAAGCCTCCTAGTGGCTTGTCACAACCATACTATATGTTTGGCACAGACCTGGCACAGGCTGGTCTGGTGCACTGGGTCCCTGGTTTGTTGCAGGGGGCATTTCTGAATCAGGAAGACCACAAGCTGAGGTGCAAGGTGTCACTTGTGTCATTTCTGTTTGATGCAGGCACCTTGTACTAACTGCAGAGGTTTCTGAATCGAGCCCAGAGGCTTTGGTTGGTGCAAGAACAAGATTGTGCAGGATGTCTGTCCTCCCAGAAATGTTGGACATATAATTATCAAAAGTAAACTTCCTTTGCAGCAGGGATCGACAAATTTCAAAATTACGTGCTTGTCCAGGACAACTAGCCTTGTCAAAAATGGTAGTCCCAAGATTTTAAGTGATAGTCCGTGGTCGGACAGCTGTATTTCAAAGGAAATTAGAGAAAAAAAAAGTTAAAGAGCAGGTAGTCACTTAATGCTAGCAATTTTATTTAATGGTTGTACTAGTATAGCTGTTTAATAAAGTTTGGCTTGTTACCTTGTGTCTGTAGTGTTCTTTTTTACTTTTAGACTAACACTGTTGCTCCAAGTAGTAAGCAAAAGATATCCCTTTGGAAAAAATACTATCCTTCCTGATGTACACTGAATTTTAAATACAAAATTAAGGGCACAGATTGGGTCCCATGGTAGTGGTGTCTTTGGGGCAGGGGGCTACTTTTTGGCTATTCATGATGGAGTACTGGGTTTCAAGAACACATACACACACACAAAAAAAAATTGAGGACGGCAGGTATTTTAGAAAACATCTATTATAGTTAGCATTCCAATTCTGTCTCCAGCCAGCCACATGTACTGCTGACTACTAACTAACAAAACTCACTAAGACTTTTTATAAGTCTATAAAGTTTGAGCAGAGTGGGTTGTTTGCTTCTAGTGAGACTGACCACATATTTCATTTTAGTCCTGAAAGTTCATGCACTTGTCTTAATTTGCCTAATAGTGTGAGACGTACTGTAATATTCAGTCCAAGTCTTACAAGTAAATTTTAGCAATTGCTTTATTGAAGGCTAAGAGCCATGGCATTCATCTTAATTTTTAAGCAGTCTGCCAGCTTCTAAATCTATTCACTGACTGCCCAGCCTTGATGAAATCCCCTTGGGGGAGGGGATAGAAAACCCAACCCCAAGCTTGTTTTTAGCTGCTAAAAAAACTCTTACAAAGCCTAAATAGAATTCTGCTGCTGCGTTTATGAAATACTGCCTCCAGTACCTGCCTATAAAAAAACTAACGTTAGACACATATTTTCTGTACTAAAGGGCACCTCTCTCCTTGTTTAAGATGCATTTAGCATTATCAGATTGAGCCAAGTCATCATGCTATCCTCTTGGGAGTGCACCCTCAGCACCCATGTCTCAGTCCCGCTTCAACTACTCCAGTCCAGCACGCAGATGACCCCATCCCTCCTTATTGACTGCCGTCAAGTTCCAGCTAGCTGAACCCTCCCGCAGTGGCTGCACCAGTGTCATGTCCTGCCCCTTCATGCATCTGCCTGTCCCCACGCTGCTGAGCTACAGGTGGTCGGAGTGAAAGAAAGCCTCGCCCTCTGAACTAACTCAACCTCCAAGTCACCACCACAGCCAATAGATTACCTTCCCCTGTAGTGGCTGATCGCACATCATGCGTCTGTTGTGCTCGTTCCTGCCGCGGCGCTCCCTGGCACCTGATTTCACTGGCTGCTCTGTCTCCCCCATACTCATTCTGTACGCCACAGCGACATGCCTGCTGAACTCCTGGGCTTCTCCTCATATGACTCTGCTCACCCGTGGTGCGCTCCGGTTGGTCACATGGCCACAGGGACAATTGGACTCAAAACTCTTGGCAGCACTCCTAGTGGAGAAACTGAAAAGTACACTGAAAGGAATCAGTTTGTTTTTTCATGCACTACTTGCCCGCGGACTAGTAGCTATTCAAAAACTGCTTGTCCATGACTCTGTAGTGATAGCCCGAGACGTCGGGCAATTGGATTTGTCGAACCCTGCTTTGCAGTTGTATCTGAGGGTTAAAGACAAAAGATTTCTAACTTATTTCAAGTTATAATGATATGAATATATAAATAGTACACTATTATAATAGGTATTGAGTAGAGTCAAAACTGCTTTGGCTATTGTTCACAGAAAAGGGATGTGACATAATTACATAGTTTAGCCTGCAGAGGGAGCTCTGTTGAGGTAGAACAGACTAAAGGGCTGGAACAAAATGACTTTTAAAAGTTACACAGAGACTGAGAAGTGAGCAGTCTGAACCAGACCTGCGTGTCTTGTTCAATAAAGCCGTCCTTTTTATTCTACTGAGAGAATGTTTCTTTTGAAGAACTATGCTGAAACCCCAGAAGATTCTTTGCTATTGATTTTAACGGAACTGACTAATCATGTGTCATGTTTACTGCTTATTTATATTTGTAAGGGCACCCTGAGCCTTCAGGGAAGGATAATCAAAATAAATAAAATCTACTACTACTACTACTTCTACTACTACTACTACTACTACTACTGCTACTGCTACTTCTACTATTACTAGTACTAGGCTCTATAGTGCCGGTTTGACAACAAACTTGTTGACAGGCATCATAGCGCCACAATCCCTGTTGACTACGATTTGCAGCTGGCAGGGAGCCACACACTGCAGGGTTTGTTTTTCATTATGGAGCTTGACCCCCAGACTCCTTACGTGGGAGGCTCTGTCCCCACACACCCGTACTTAAGGATACCAACTCCAAGTGAGAGTTGGTTCAGGGAGGGGGTGCAGGATGAAGAAAGTGTTTCCAGGTCCTGGGTGAAACTTATACAATGACACATCACTGTTGCTGCTGTAGAGGTTTTACAATATGGGATGCATACCCTACTACCACTATTACTACAAAGATCCTTCAGTCTTCTTTTGTGCAGCTCCATGCGAAGTAGATAGGGAAAGTCACTTCCTTCCATGCAGAAGACTACCCCACTGTAGAATGAGCAGAGGTGGGTAAGCCAGAGCCAGGCTCGACCTTGGCTCAGGCTTCGTGCTTAGTGTCTGGCTTGGTGTGTCATCTATAAGCAACTGAAAGCAAAGGTCAAGCCAAGCCAGGTATGGTCAACTTAAGCATTTTTGTCAGCCTGAGCAGTTAGTGTAGAATCAGAAATATGCAACTGCTACCTAAAGAACAGTCCACAGTAGCCAGGGATTGGCTCGTGTTTTGGCTCATAGAGTCAAGCCAAACCCCTAGCTTGGCTCTAAGTGAAAAATTCCTGGCTTTCCCACCTATAAGAATGAACAGATTTCAAAAGGGAATAGACACAGAATACTGAAGTTATTTGGTTCAGATGCTGGGACTAACACTGTATCCCATAACTCTGTTCAATACAGGAGACTGAGGGGAGATAATTAACAAATCAGACTATTGCCTTGTATAACAACATGGTCAGAACAAGTCCAGCCTTGTTCACACAAGCAAACTCTTGCTTTAATTTGTTCTGATCTATGGCATGTGACTTAATGGTATAAAATGAGATTAGTACTTCTTTGTATATTAGGTAATCAATCTGCTAAGCTCTAAACAAAATCACTTTCAGTCATTTCTAATTTATATGTGACTCTTGATGGGTTGTAATTATAATTCATTATTTTAGACCATTCTCCTGAAAGAAGTAGTATATAAATGCAACATAATCTTGGTAGTTGTTGCACCACTGTAGCCAGTGGAATATTTAATATAATGAAGTGTTTTCTTACACTGCTTTGTGACTGTGTTGTTCATCCTTTCCATCTTCAGCTACATGCATTAACCACAAGAACTAACACCTCCCCAAACATGTCATTTGATAACCATAAGAACCCTGAGTCTTCCTGGAGGTACTACCATTTTTCTGTAATCAACATGTATAAAATTAAAAAGGATACTATTTTGAAATGTGCCACTTAAAGAGCAAGATACAGTTACTATGGATCACCAAAACAGATCATGGGAAAATTCTAAAAGTTAAAAAAATAAATGCTTCTATACATAATGGGTGGTGAATATGGTTGTGTTAGTACCTCCTTTCAAAGTGCTAATGAATATTTAGTCTTGGGACCCCCATATACTTAGTATAAGGGCTGTGCCAATACCTTTTTCTATATATTTGGCCAAATAGTATTTGGCAGCCAAATATTGGGTATTTGGTAAAATAAATTAAACAAAGAAAACAGCCCCATCCTATTTTCTAACCCAAATACAGTTACATTCAATTCCCTGTTCCCTACCCTCTGTCAGTAGTCCAAGCCCGCCTCCCCAGCACCCACAGTTGGCTTTATAAAATTATTAAATGTCGAATAAATCCCAGGATGGGCGACAGGCGCAATTGGCCCACCTCCATGGCAGTCCACCAAGTGTACCTGAAACACCACATGTAGCAAGGCTGTATGACAGACAAGGTCCCTACTCAAGCCCCAGTGCTTTGCTTTTAATGTACAGGAGCATCCCCAGGGACATTTCCCATATATTTAGAATATGTTTTCAAGCACATTTTCTTTGTTAACCTTCATCAAGATTCTGTGACTACTGTGCACTCTGTAAGTTGTGCAGTTTGTGTATTTTGCATAATATTTTACAATAAATTGTGATATACTGTGATATACTATTATATACAGTTTCTGTGATATTTTTCATCTTAGTAGAGACTTTGGGCTGAATTCACAAAACTCATGACATTCACGCAGCTGCAGGAAAACTCCAGTGCAAGTGGCTTGCGAGCTGCGAATCCACAGTTTTTCCTGCAGCTGTGGTATTCACAAAAGCAGAGCCAGTTTGTGAATGGCTCCTCAATTTATGGCAGCTTGGGATGGTGTAGTCATGGAAGTCCCTGCAGATTTGGAAAAAATGTTATAGCTGGTGGGACCTGGCATAACATCTTTGCAGCTGTGGGGGACTGTGAATACCAATCATCATAGCTGCAGAGATTTCGGTCCATATCTAGAATTGTGGAGTGGGACTAAGTCCCAAACCACCTCGTGAATCCAACTCATTATCATCAGTTTCGTTTCCATTGTTAATCTCCAGGGAGTTCATAAATCTTAGCATTTCACTTGCTATGCTGGGTTAGCCACCAATTCTTTGGTGCATTCAATCTGCCAACTTAAAGTGCACCCATGTTTTTTTTCTTTGTTTGTTAAATGTTAACCTCTGTTTCTGTGCCCCTGGACAAACTCCATTCATGTAGTTATTTAAACTCACAGTACTCAGCTAGGACCAGTGTTGTTTTATTCAAAATCTAATTGATTTCTTATTGATTCCTTTGATATAACTTGAACCTTTTAGAAATGAGCACAGGCCTAGAATCATAATGTTTTCTTTACAGCTTCAAGCTGCCCAGGAAATATTTTCTTCAGATGTTTATCAGGTACTAGTAAGTAGTCATGCTTAACACAGTCTTCAAATTAAAGAACAGTTTTCTGGGTAGTAATCCTTCAATACTGGAAATCATGGTCAGTGCTAGCAGCATTATTGTTTCTCCACTGGTCCGTCAGACCTGGAGAGAAAAGAGATGAGCATGGCGAGCTAAATATTCAGGCCTCAGACTTGTTGCAATCCTGTTTATTCATTGCAGCAGCAAGATCTATATGTTCAAAGGGCTAATGGAAGAGTGCTGTGTATTAATGGAACTAGAGGTAACAGGAGTTACACAATATGTTAGCAATGCAACTCACCCACATACATACATATATACATATACTAGGTAGCAGTACCAGTCCGAGATACTGGAAGGCACATCAAAGCTGCTCAGTCACAGTGAAGAGGCAGCCAGAGCCAGAGATGCTGAGTGAGCAAGTCAAGTAATAACAATGAAACATATTCAGTAAAAGTAAAAAGAGCACTTTCATAAATGAAAAAGTAACACCTTCACCACAATTATGCACCGATGCTGGTGATGATGACGATGATGATGGCAGTGCAGCACTACTGAAACTCATCTGACCTAACTAACAACATGTGGAGTAGATTGCAGATAACCACTTTCCTGGCTTGTTTAATCAGATCTGCAGCATTTACAGTTATACGTGGTATTTATTACACTTTCTCTTCACTACATTTATGTTTCAAATAATATTTTCAGAGATTTTGTCTACTGTTTTTTTACATTAACAAACCCAAAGCCATTATAAAACTTATACTTATTGTATATTTTTTAATAGATAGCTAAATACTGCCTTTTTATTGTCCTAAGTTCAAGTTTGTCTGATTATCCATTTTGATACTGTATTTTCATGATGAGCAGAAGAAGTAAAATGCATTTTATTTTGTGGTCAAATTGATGCTAAAATGTAGATGCCCATGTTATTAAAAGAATACTCTGAGCAAAGCCATAATCAGTTGGCAAAAAATTGTGGCAAAATACATTTTGTGCACAACATGAAGTTAGTAATAAGTCACACCTTAAAATGAACTGTGATTCATTGGCCCACATATTTAAAGGTAGTTCCGGCAAGGGCACGGTTAGCACCAGTACAAACCTAGGATTTTGCCAGTGCTCCAGGTGGGCCTTATTCAGAGGTCCCCGGAGCATTGCCCAAATCCAACACTGTCAAGCCACTAACCATACCACATCACCTATGCAAGTCAAGAGGTCCCTCATACATACCGGCACCTCAGTATATTCAGAGGATTGTGGCAGTGGTGCAAAATAGCCCCCAAAGCGGCACTGTTTATAGCCTCTGCAAACCATGTCTTAACCCAGCTTTATGGCCACACCCCTACCCACTGAAGGAAGGGCAGCAGTGATGCAGCTACCTATCATTTTTCCAGGTGTCTCCCTCACCCCCCAATCATCCATTCTGTGTGTAAAAAGTATATCCCTGTTAGTCTAGTGAGCACATAATAGGCATGCAGATGACTTCTTCATGCCTTGCATGCCCAATTAGCTCATTTGAATGCTCGGGCTGAATATGGCCCACAGGAGACCAGGTACTATCCCATTTCTGGCAGCGCAATCTGCTGTGGGCCATATGTAGCTTTGGGACATACTGGTCCAGCATGGATCCGCTTAGTGCTGTGCAAACTATGCTAAATAGTCAGTTAGTTAGTGCCACTCTGTTGGCAAGCACTAACTTACCGAATAAACCTCAGAGCCATCCCTGCAGTATCACAAGTGTAGCGTAATATCCCTTCTCTTCATATTCAGTTCTTACCTCTTCCACCATCTCTTCTCCACCTGCCCTTCTGAGTCACCAGTGTGCACAACCTAACCCCATCCTTTTTACTCCAACAGCAGTTGCACACTACCTTGAGCCTGCTCCTGGTACACTCATGCACTATAAATGGTTCTATCACATTATTACTGTTTTGTACGTTTATGTTCTTTTGTATGATTTTAGACATGTATTGTAATTTGCCCAATGTTCCACTACTGTTTATTGTACAATAACGTGTATGCCAACTGTTGCTCAATCTTACAATGTTGTATTATTTGTACTACCCACATACTACTGTTACTGATCATCCTTCACAACCCTGTGTAACCCCTCCCCCCAGGTTGCACTGTGAGACAAGCAACTTGTTGTTCAGTGTGTCCTCCTGGTGAAACATTTCAATAAATAAATAAATAAAGTAATAGGCAGCCTTCTGCATCTGGCTCTAAATATGGACCCCAGTGTGCCTTTTCTGGATAAGAATTTCAAGTAAATAAACAACAATGCATCTTGTACACAGCCTGAAGTCATGGGTTTAGCAAAATGTGTTTATTTTTATAAGGATTGCCCCCATTCTGTACTCATAGCAAAATATTTTGAAAACAGGGCCCAAGTATTTAAGTATGGGGTTGTTATGGGGCAGATACTGTACTCTGGGCAAAATGCATGTTGTTATATTATTCTGTTCCACAGTATATATAAAATTAGCTTTTTCAACCCATCACTTCATTCTACAGATCAAATATATTCTGTCAAACCCCTAACTTCATGTTGTGTACAAAATATATGTTGACACTTTACTGTCAGCACAATGTAATTTTACTCAGATAATTTATTCTTTTGACTAAATTAATCATCATTAAATTCTTGTGTCTACATAATAGAATATATGTTACATTTTTGTGGACATAATGAAGATATGAAATTTCCTCCTGTGAGCACTGTATTAATTCCTAAACCTGATTGTTTGATCAATATATAATTATAACACCTGGTGACCCACTCATTCACATTGATTTTAAGTGTAAGCAAATTCCGTAATAACCAGGTATGACATCATACCAAGTTATTATGCCATTTGGAACACTCACACTTCATGTTCCATGTTGGGAAAATTTATTGTTGTGCTTATGTCTCTGCACCAGTTACTATAAAGGGATCATCGCACAGCTTCAGTGTGCAAAAAAAAATGCATAACACATAGTCATCTATGTAGGATTTTCTATACATTGACAGAATGCTATTGTTACAAATGCACTCCAATCTCTTCTATCTCTGCATATCCCCATATATCTCTTCCATGTGCCATGGTACTTAACTAAATTCATGACTTTTGTGGATGATAAATCCAACTCTTATTAACCATATGTTATGAAAAGCATCCTAATGCAGTCTCACAACTTGAATCAGCTTCTACTGTACATCTGGGAAATCATGTTCACCATGTCCCACTATTCTGCCCTCGCTGGAAGGACTTTTTATTACATTATTGTATTTTCACTCTCCATTGACCTTAATCCACCTGTTTCTCCAAAGCAGCCTTAGAGCCATGACATATCCCATCTCTGCTGCTGTCCACCACACCCATCCCTCCCTCATGGTAGAGTTTTCAATGGGAATTCCTATCCAGAAGGCACACTTTCAGTGCAGTTAAGGTAAATGACCTCTCCCTCAGGGATGTCGGCTGCAAGGGTGCTAAGCGAACACACAAAGTGGTGGGCAAATATAAATCCTGCTGTTGTTCACACCACTTCCAATAAGGTATGGGAAATCCACCAATCTCACCTAGATGCTGCAAGTATTGGAGCAGAAGTCACCACAGCTGCTGCCAGCTCCAGGCTTGGAATGCAAACCCACATCAGCAGCATGACAAGTAGCTCTCCTAACCACTGCACTAGTGGTTTGACTTGGAGAAAATGTTTGAATCACTTTCTTTTTTTTTTTTGGTTCTATTATGAGGTTCAGTGAGCTGTTATTGTGTTGAGGGATTATACTATTTCTGACTTTTATTCACGTCAGTTTGACCCCTCATCCAAGCTTCATCATAACCCCCTACACTGACCTATCTTCCCTCAACTATTCTATTCTATTCTAGACCTGGGATGGCCATTTACTTTTTAATGTTATTTTCTTCTTATTAATTAATTAATTATTTATTTAAATATTATAACTTTATTATTATATTAACAAATAGGAATATACATATATATATATATATATATATATATATATATATTAGAGGCAAAAACTCAGTTTAATGCATTAGTTAGGTTGTTCCACACCAACAAAAGTGAGAAATTCGAGTATTAGGGTTGAAAGACCCCCTTGGCCCCCTACCCACACCCAACTGGCATTGGGGTCGCGATACGGTTGTAGCCATAACTCTCACCCCATCACATGTGTAAAGAAGCAAAGGTGTAGGAGAATGGGGTGAGAGTTAGGACTGACAACCCTAATGCGCACCCGATGCTAGGGAATGTGGGCAGGAACAAAGGGTCTTTCAACTAACACTTTGCTTGATAGTGGCAACAACCTAAGGCTAAACTGAGTTTTATGCCTCTAATTTCCCTTCTTTTTGAGAATGATAATGAGAAATAATGAATGTAATATGGTGGTGAGCCCCGCACTCCCACCACGTAATGTGGCGTTGGAAGCGCAGGGCCCGCCACGTGATCTCTTGTCACATAGTAACATTGTTCCCACAAATGCAAATCAAAATGCGCATGGTGATGCAAAGCGAAACATAAAGAGAAACAATACTGTAGACAGAAATGTTAAAAACAGCGCAAACTCAACCGCAAATGAAAACGCAAAGGGTAACGCACATGGTGACGTAGACATGAATGGTAAGTGAAATGGCTATGGAACCACAAGCGGAAATGGTAATGGTAACAGTAATGTAAGAGCACAGGTTGGTTATCCCCAAAAGCTGCATAGAGAAAAACAGTGAGTACAAAGAATGTATGCAAAATAATGACTCTCGGAACCGAAAATGAGGACTTGGAATAATAAATTGCTTATATCTCAGGAACTGTACGACATAGAAATAAAATTTAAAAGTCATATGAATTATCACTTTCCGGGCTAGTTTTGTACTTAGCTCCTAATAGGGGTCTAAGCATTTTTCTGACAAAAAGTCCATACCTCACACCGTTTCCAAGATACGGGCTCTGAAATGCGCGGCAAATGCCGTAATGTTATCCTATGGGAAAAAACAGAAGCTTGGAGTGCCAGAACTTTGCCTCCCTGTAATATTTTTTCACCAAACCAATGAAAGGCACATCTGTGAGATGTTGGCTGTGTTCCCTGCAAATTTCAGCCCAAAAGACCAAACCATTATTTTGCAGCAGGGCATCAAACAATTGCTGCAATGTGTCGTACGCAATAATGTTATCCTGTGGGAAAAAGTGTCAAATTTGGAGTACTGTAATTTTTCCACTGTGTATTATTTTTTCAACAAAACACTGAACGGCACATCTGTGAGATGTCGGCTGCGTTCCATCCAAATTTCAGCCCAAAACTCCAAACCGTTATTTGGCAGCGGGGTGCCAAAGAATTGCTGTCATTTTCCCACAGCCTAGAAAAGTACTGTCGCAATTTGCGAAAGCTTTCGAAATCTATTCTAACAGTGTCAAGAAGTGTGAAAGTACTTGTGAAAGTAATTTTTCCAGAAATGTGAAAATATTTTTCTGGGGTGTTTTACCCCAAAATAAAGACATGGCTAGCATCCTCAGGATCCGACTAGGTGAATACAAAAAGAATTAGGTTACTAGAGGGTCCCAAATTTAAATGCCAAGCATTTTTCTGATCACCAACTGAAAACAAAATGGCAGATTTGCGACAGTAAAAGGGCCATTTGCAAAAGTAAAAACTGCATTTGTGACACTGTCGAACTTTTTGTTAACTTTTCCCATTGACTTATAATGGAAACTTGTTTTTTGAATAACTTTTGAACCGTTTAATATTTTTTCATGAAATCTTTGAAAGGCACATCAGGGACCCCGGCCGCAAGTTCCCTGAAGATTTTGGACTTGTTGCACAAACCGTGCGACCTGTAGGTGCGACCATAGAATTCCAAAAAAGCGTAAATGTACGTGCAGATCATGCTTAATAACTCTGCAGCCATATATCCGACCAGTACAAAACTTGGCAGATCCCATGGCGTATGGGCTTGATCATGTATTCCAAATTTCAGGAAAATCTGTCAAACGGTTGCAAAGTTATTAAGGTGCAAAATTTTGGGTTTAACATGGCTCCTCAACCCTAACTATAGTGCACTACCATGCACTATAATATATATATATATATTTTTTTTGTTTGCTTCTCCTAACTGTAATTTATTTTCAATTATTTATTAACTTGATTAGTACATACCATAGCCATAATTTTACCAATTTAGAAGCTAATTCCACCCTGGCTGATCAAGGAGCCAAAGGGCTGCCAAACCTTTACATACAGGTAGTTCTGTCCCAACTTCAAATACTGCATTCTTTCTAATTTCATAGCATCTAGCATGAAATTTAACCAAGTTGTTACCACTGGTGGGTCGGGATCCTTCCATTTAACATTTCCTAGCTAGGATCATAGCTATCATGAAAACTTTTTTTTGAAATTGATTTATATCATAGCATTTGTTTGTATTGCAAATAGAATAAACAATGATGTATTAAAATGCTTACTTAATGTTTTGTTTAATATATAAAGTATTTTTGACCAAAATTCGAGAGGTATGAACAGCCATAAATCATATGGATCAAAGTGCTGGATGTGCAAATACATCTAGGACATTAATCTAATATATCTGGATATATTTTGTGTAATTACTGTAATATGGAGTAAAGCATGTGTGGTGGACAGTACTATACTGGATTTGTTGAAACTTACTTGACTTAATATTTTCAAATGAACCTTTTATAACTGCCCATGTCTCATCAGTAAACTCTATTCCCAGATTCTTCTCCCATTTTTGTTTTAATACCAGTATATCCTGAGCAGTGGAAGGTATGAGAATAGCATATAGTTTTTAAATGAACTTATTATTTATTTTCTGTTGTCCCAATACATCCAGTATAGGTGTAGTGGTAAGCTTCAAACTCCCAGTAGATTTTATTATGAACCTTTTTATTTGTAAATGCTTGTAATAATGTTTTTCATCCAAATGATATTGCAGTTTTAATTGACCAAAAGATTTAAACTGCCCATTATCAAATAGCTGCCCACATTCATTCAGCCCATTATTGTGCCAAATTTTATCCCTTACCGATGGGGCAAAGTGATAGTTATTGTAAATTGGGGAAAACTGACTTACAGCCAATTTGAAATTTAAAATGTTATGAGTTTCATACCAACATTTTATAATTATATACATCATTCTATTATTTTTATTTGTATTCTTAATATCTTTATATAGTCCAGAGAAAAGGACATTCATTAAAGTCGTATAATTATGTAAACTAGATTCCATTTCTGCTGACATATAAGAACAGGAATGAGAGTTTAGCCAATTCCAAATTGTGGTTATTTGTGTAGCTAAGTAATACTTATAAAAGTCAGGTAATGCCAGACCACCATCCTCTTTACTCAAGGTTAGCGTGTTATTCGATATCCTTGGATTTTTCTTTACCGATATGAAATTTTTTTTTTTTTAAGTTTTTTTAAAATATTCCATGGGTACAATAATTGGTAGTGCCTGAAAATTATAAAGTATTTTTGGTAGAATCTGCATCTTTATAATATTTACTCATCCAATTAAAGTAAGAGGAAGAGAAATCCAGTGATCGAGTTCCCCCTTGATTTTTTGTAAATGCTGTTCTAGATTCAGTGAGTATAAACTGCCTATATAATTAGAAATCATAACTCCTAAGTATTTAAATGTATCAGTCAGGTGGCAGGGACAGTCTGTAGATAACTTAATATTATTCTTTGTAGATGGATTGAAAATCAGATATTTTTTAAAGTTTATTTTATATCTAGAGAACTTATCATACTTGTCCAAAACTCTTATAAATTCTTCTAATGATTTTTCATAATCTGAAAATACAGTAATGCACATTGGCATACAGATTTATTGTATGTTCACTATGGTAAAGTTTAACACCTTTAATTATAGGGTTTATTCTTATCATTTCTGCTAATGGCTCTATCACTAGGGCAAAAATCAAGGGTGAAATAGTATATCCTTGTATAGTTCCAAGCATCAGTTGAAAATTAGATGAAATAATATTATTTGTTTTGATTTGAGCGTATGGTTCCTTATAAAGTATTTTAATCCATTTTATGAAATTTTCTCCAAAATTCATATTCTGAAGTGTTAAAGTAATGAAATTCCATTCAGCCTGGTTGAATGCTTTCTCAGCATCGACCGTAAAGAAAATTGTATCTTTGATATTTGCTTCTACAATCAAATTTAAGGTTCATCTTATGTTTTCTGTTATCTTACTACCTTTAATAAAGCCATTCTGATCATAATTAATTAAATGTGGAAGTGTTTTTTCTAATCTAGTTGCTAATGTTTTAGCTAGGATTTTATAATCAACATTTAATAATGATATGGATCTATATGAATGGCATTGTTCTGGATCCTTTCCATTTCTCAAAAAGAACTGAATCTGGGCTTAGTAAAAAGAGAATGGTACCTGGTGTTATTGATGGATTGTACTAAACAGGTGTGCCAGTATATGAAGTAATAACACTTTATATTGTTTATAAAACTCCTTCTGAAATCCGTCGGAACCAGGAGCTTAACTTATTTTAAGATTATCTATAGCAAACTCTAGCTCTAAAGTTGATAAAGGGTTTTCCGATGTAGATCTTAATTCATTACCTAGTTATATTAAAGATACTTTATCCAGAAATGTGTTATGTATGTCCCTTTCTCTACAGTTCTGTGTAGTATATAGAACTTTATAAAACTCCAAAAATATTTTAGTTATTTCTTCTAGATTAGTATGTAAGTTCCCATCTTTGTCCCTTATACCAGATATATAATTATGTTCTTGATCCTTTTTCAATTGCCAAGCCAGGAGTTTTAAAGGCTTATCTGCATTAATGTAATAGTGTGCTCCAGCTTGTGAAATTTGTTTTTCTGCAACATCTGTTAGTAAAGTATTATAAATCACTTTTATTTGTACAGGAGTGTTAGATACATTTTTATCTAAAGTGTTAGAATGTAGTTGTTCCGGAGTTCGTATTTCTGCTTGTAAGGAATTTTGTTGTTGTGCTCATTGTTTTTTCCTTTTTCCTTGAGGATTCTGTAATACCTCATGTAGCCATGCTTTAAATGCATCCCAGATTATTATTATACTTATATCTTGTTTCATAGTCCTCATAAAAAAATCTGTAATTTCTTGTTCAATTATCATATTAATTGTAGGGTTTTTGATTAATGTAGGGTCCATTTTCCAATTTGCTGTATTTTGATGTGATTTTAACTATTCTAACTCCATAATACAGGGGGAATGATGTGCGATAGTAATGCCCTGGTAAAATGAGGTCTGAATAGTATAATTTAATGTTTCTGATAACAGAAAAAAAATCTGTTCAGGAGTATGATTGATGCATACTTGAGTAGAATGAATATTGTTTCTTATTTGAGTTATTTAGTGTCAGTGGCTCAGAAGGTAGCACACTCGCCTCTGAGGCTGGGAGATCAGAGGGCTGTGGGTTCAGTTCCCACATCTGGCACTTCATTTAGTATTCCATTACTGACACTGTAGTGCAGCATGAGAGAGGTGCTGCACTTCTGAGGTGCTGTCTTTCGGATGAGATGTTCAACCAAGGTCCCATCTGCCTGGATTGGTGGTAGTTCAGGTGGATGTTAAAGACCCATGGCACTTATCGAAAAGAGCAGGGGAATCTCCCCGGTGTCCTGGCCAAATTTCCCTCATTCACTTAAAATACCACCAACAGCTTAATCTGGTTCAATGTCAGCTGGCATTCATCTGTATCCCCCTCCCCGGGTCGTGCCTGAAAATAGGCAGGATTTGTCTAGTGCACTTACCTGGTCAACAAAATCTAAATAAATAAATAAATTTAAAATCCAGAGGTCATTCAGTTTAAAGTCCATCATGAAGTTCTTTATGGTCCTAATAGATGTTTTAAAACTATGTGTATTGCTAGAATATCTATCTATACTACTTTATGTTAGATTAAAGTCTCCACCTATTATACAGTATAAGGAGCTTTATAAGTGAATAGCAATAGGAAAACTGCTATATAAAAGGTGGGATTATTATAGTTCGGACCATATTTCATGGCCAGAGTAAGACTCCAACCCCACCTAGTACAATTTCCAGAATCACACATCTACCAAACTGTTCAACATTTTTCTTAATAATGATTGGTTTTAACAAATTCTTAGGAAAAAAGATTGCAACTCCCCTAGAATTAGAGGTAAAAGGTGAATGAAATCTCAAACCCCATCTGTTTTGGAACCACTTGAATTCACTTTCCAAAAAATGTGTTTTCTGTATCATTATACAGTTAACTTGTTTTTTATTTAGATAATTTATCACTTTGATAATTTTTGAGCATTGTCACAGCCCTTTAGCATTCCATGTCACCAGTTTTAATAAGGTTGCCATTCCCCTTAAGAAATTATTCTCAACTTCCTTAAATTTGAATGTGACTTCTGAATTTATTTAACATTTTCCAGCAATCTACCGAGATCAATATATTCATATTGGAACCACTACTTATAATTATTTTCCTTTTCCTTGTGCTCCCCACCACCAACTACATACACCCTAGGTGCCCTCTTAACCCCCCCAGAGAAATAACTTTTGTCCTGCCAACCCCCCAATATTAGCAGAAGTGATCTCCTGGATACCTCTTGCACCTGAGAAAAAACACCCAGGTCATATTTCTGTCATGCAAATCATTATTCTTTCTTCTTGGCCCAGATATGAACATACAAACATACAAACATATGAATATGCCAGCAGAAACAGATCACCAGTCTATCTAACTCTGCTTGAGTGTGCAGCCAACACCCTTAGTTTGCAGCTGCCCCACCCCATCCCCTTTGTCATCCCACTACCACCCCACCTCCCCCACCCTCACTCTCCCCTGTTCCCTGCCCCACGCCCTTTTGAAGCTGTTCACAGATTTGCATGATACCACCCATTCTGGTAGGGCATTCCATTTTGCTACCACCCTCTCTGTGAAATAGTGTCTACTCATTTCCTTCTTAAATCTTCCCCCCTTTATTTTTAGCCTGTGCCCCTGGTGACCCTCCCCCTCCTTAACTTAAAGACCCCATCTACCTCATCCTTATTGAATTCCCTTGACACTTGAATGTCTTTATCATGCCCCCCTGTCCCTTCTATCCTATAGGGTGTGCATTTTCAGGTCTCCCAGCCTGCTGTTATAGTCTCTCCCCTCTATTCCACATGTCATCTTTGCTGCCGTCCTTTGCACCCCCTCCAGTAGCCAAATATCATGATTTAGGTATGGTCTCCAAAACTGCACACAATACTCTAAGTGTGGCCTTACCAGTGACCTGTAAAGGGGCAAGATCACCTCTTTTTGCCTGGATGAAAACTCCTTCACTATGCACCCCCAGCATTTTGTTCACTTTTGCAGCCACTCTATTGCACTGGGCAGTGTTGTTCATGGTCCCTGTTATCATTACCCCTAGGTCCTTCCCCTCCTCAGTGATCTCCAGCTTAACCCCCCCCCAGCCAGTATTCTGTCCTTGGGTTCTTCACCCCAAAGTGCATAACCTTACACTTCTTTGCATTGAACCCTGGCTGCCACCTCTCTGACCACTCCTCTAGCTTGTGTAGGTCCCCCTGCAGCTGCTTCCATCCCTCCTCTCCATCCACCACTGCTCCGATTTTGGTGTCATCAGTGAACAGACTTACCTTGCTCACCACCCCATGTGCAATGTCTGATGAAGAGCCCAAACAATACTGGCCCCAAAACAGAGCCCTGTGGCAACCCACTCATCACCGGCCTTGGATCTGAGAGCTCCCCTCTCACCAGCACCCGTTGCAGCCTACCACTCAGCCAGCTTGTAATCCAGTTCATCATTTTTGCCCCTACCCGTACACCAGTTAGTTTCCCTCAAGCCACCCATGAGGCACTGAATCGAAGGCCTTGCTGAAGTCCAAATAAAGAACATTCACCACATAACTCTTATCCAGCTCATCTGTCACCCAGTCATAATATTGTATGAGTTTTTTTTTAACAAGACTTCCCTGAAACAAACCCATGCTGCCTCACATCCTGGAGGCCATTATCCTCCAGGTACAACACCAGTCTTTCCTTTAGTATCATTTCCATGAGTTTGCACACTATGGAGGTGAGACTTACCAGACAGTAATTACCCAGTTCATCCCTTGGCCCACTCTCGTGTAATGGAACTACATGTGCCATTCTCCAGTCCAGTGGCACACACCCCGACTCTAGTGAGGTGCTGTACAGATCTGCCAGCAGCTCTGCCAACACCTCTGACATCTCCGTCAGCACCCTGGGGTGGATACCATCTAGCCCTGGTGCCTTGTCTACTTTCAGTGCCCTCAGTCCCTCTAGGACTCTACTTGCCTCAATTCTTCCATCTGTCACCTCATCTTGCACTGTCCCCACCCTCCCAGCTCATGCTGATATGGTCCCCACTTTTCTTCTGTGAACACTGAGCAAAAGTATTCATTCAGTGCTTCTGCCTACTCCTCCATTTTTCCATCCACTCCCCACCCCTTTTTATCCCTACTATTGTCTCCTTGCACTTCCTTTTCTCCCTGATGTATCTGAAAAAGTCTTTCCCCCCATTAATTCCCTGTGATAATCTCAGCTCCCTCTGGGCCTTGGCTTCCCTTACTTCTCTGGTCACATCCCTGGACCATCTTGCATATTCCACCCTGTCCACTTCCTTCCCCATCCTCCCAAACCTCTAGTGTGCCACTTGTATGGCACTCATCACCTCCACAACCTTGCTGTTCAACCAGCATGGTTTTCTTGCTCTGCTCCTCTTACTCTGTGCCTTGGTGCAGGTTTCTGTTGCCTCTGTAACCCCCCCATTTAATAATATCCCATTTCTGCTCCACGCCATCTCCTGCCTTATGCCCTCCAGTTTCCCTTTCAGTACTTTCTGCATCCTCCCAAAGTCTGCCCTACTGAAGTTTACCACCCGAGTAACTGATTTCTGTGGCTTCCCACACATCATGATATTAAACCACACTGTTTGGTGATTGTTGTCGGCTAGTGGATCCTGTACTTTTATTTCCCTTTCTGCCTCCCCATTCGACAATACCAGATCTAAAGTGTTCTTTAGGCTAATAGGTACAATAACCAACTGTGTCAGGAGACCCTCCTGGATCGCATCCAGGAGCACTTGCTCCCTAGCACTGGAGGTGACCGGAATATTTCAGTCAACCCCTGGCAAGTTGAAATTCCCCATGATGACCACCTTCCCTTTTCTACATACCTTTCTGATTTGTCCTGCTAACTCCCAGTCAAACTTCTCAGACTGTAACGGCTGCCTGTATACAACACCAAAGCTCAATTTCCTTTCCCTTGAGTCTAGGAGCTGCAGCCAGATTGCCTCTGTTCTTCTTTCTTCTCCCTCGTCCCTTGTGCATTTGATCCTGTCCCTCACATAGACTGCAACCCCACCTCCCTCCCCTCCTTATGGTCCTTCCTGTATAATTTGCATCCTGGGATTGCCAGATCCCAGTCCTGGTACTCAGTTGCCCACATTTCTGTGGTAGCTACAATATCCACCTTCCACACTGCTATAAGTGCTTGTAACTCAGCAGATTTGTTTCCTAGGCTTCTTGTATTCAATGAGACCACCCTCCATAATGCCCCCTTCCCTTCACTAGCCTCCAACTCCTCCCTTCTGCTTCCTCCTTTTTTGGCTGCCCCAAGTCCTTCCCTGCTAGTCTGGGGGGTAGGGTGTGACTCAACTCTATTGGAACTCTGCCTCCCTGCTGTCCACTTTCCACCCCCATCCAGTTTAAATCCACCCTTGTTGCACTACACCTCCCCAGTCTTTGCTTTAATACCTCCTTCCCCTCCCAGCTCAGGTGCAGCCAATCCTTTGCAAACAGATTATTATCCCAGGTACTCCCAGTTGCCCACAACCCCATACCCTTTAGTTAGACACCATTCTACCAACCATGTGTTAAACTCTCTAATCCTCTCCTTTCTCATTGTGTTTGTGCAGGGTACTGGGAGCACTTTGGGGAAGGCCACAGACTCCACAGTCTCCTTGCACAACCCTCCCACTTCCTCAGTCATCTCCCTTGTTACCTCCACCATTTCTCCCAGCTAGGTCATTTGTCCCCACATGTACCACAATGTGTGGTTTCCTCCTACCCCTCTTTAAGCACCTTAGGATTGCCTTTCCTGCCATGTCTGCATTTAATCCTGGTATGGACTCCACCCATATCTCACTGTACCTCTCCCCCTTGCTGACCCATCTGATCCCCTTGAGTATGGAGTACCCCAACACCAGTACACCTCTCTTCTCTTTTCTTGTGCCTGTCACCATTCCCCACCCAGGTTCTCATTTTTGGAGCCACTCAAGATTGTTTTTACCATGTGCCCCAGTGTCTTCCCCTCATCCTTCCCAATTAAGACCCCTCCCCTCCTCCTGTTTGTCTGCCAACCTCCCTCTTCCTCCTCACCTCTCCAAGTATTATCCTTCCCCATCACACCATGCTCAATCTCTCCACTAGTAATGCCCTTCATGCCCTCTTCTTTGTGAGTGTTATCCCTTATGAAATCACCTCCTGCATCCTCTTTCCCATGTGCTGCTAGTAAAGTAAATATGTTCCCTATCCCCTTTGCCTCTTCTCCCTCCTACCTAATGCTGCTCCTCTTTTTCTAGGTCCTACTAAAGTCCACCCTTCATCAGCTGACTTCTTCTTTAGTTTGCCCCTCACCCCTCCCTTGCCCACTGTTCCTTCTCTGTGGTGCCCCCACAATGCTCTCAGATGTCAGCCCTCCTACCGATGCAATCCTCCCCATATCCCTCAACCTCTCCTGCTCCCTGCCAAGCCACTGAACCTCTTCCTTGAGCGTCCTTAGCCTGTGGCATATTGGGCACCCTCCCAGCCTCCACAGTATATTCATCTGCATTGCTGCCCCACAACCATTGTACCTAACAATCCTACCCATGGTCCACACTACCTATACAGCCTCTCCACACTAACTAGCCCTACAACAAGCAGAATTAACTAATCCTAGCCAAGCCTCTAACATAAATTTTACCTGATATATTCCAGTTGAAGCCCCTCCACAATATCCACTAATCACACTAATCAGCAATTCATTGTGGATGCTGTACTCCTATTCGAGACCTACCTATGCTTTTTCCCTGCCCTGTGGCTGCATTATTAGATAGAACTACATGAGCTATACCTGAAGCCCCTTCCTCCAATTGCAGGGCAGGTGTTCCCCTATAAATGAACTGTGGTCTGGGGAGGGAAGGGTGGGGGAGGTTGGGATTGGGGGCCACAATCAACCCTCATGAGAGTGTATCAGCCCTGTGTCTGCCCCTCACTGCACCTCCAAGCACTGCAACCTCCTTCAGAGGATGGTTCCGCACACGCACACAAACACTGTATTAAACAAGTCAGCACTACTGCCCTAAAGACCGAACAAGAATTTAAAGCTTATCCAGCAACTAAATCCTTTCCCCAACTGCTCAGCAAAAGAAGGTTCAGACAACCTCTGCCAGACCCCAACTGCTTCTGCAGTACTGCTATATGAGAAGCCCTGGTTTTTAAGCCCCAGTGAGCGGTAAATTGATCCTGTCTGAGAAGGACAGAATCTTCCAGAAAGCTGCTCACAGTGCCTATAGAAAAGATAAATGAATATCCAGCTTCCACTATGGATCCCCCACACCACACAACACTATTAAACAAGTCATCACTCCTGCCCTAAAGTCTACAGACTGAAAAAGAATTTAAAGCTTATCTAGCAACTAAATCCTTTCCCCAACTGCTCAGCAAAAGAAGGTTTAGACATCGTCTGCTAGACCCCAACTGCTTCTGCAGTACTGCTGTGTGAGAAGCCCTGGTATTTAAGCCCCAATGAGCTGTAAATTGATCCTGGCTGAGAAGGACAGAATCTTCTTCCAGAAAGCTGCTCACAATGCCCGCAGAAAAAATAAATGAATATCCAGCTTCCACTATGGATCCCCCACACCACACAACATTATTAAACAAGTCAGCACTACTGCCTTAAAGTCCATAGATTCCCCCCTTACTTTTCTATCTCTTTTCTATCTTCTTCTTAAGCACATATTTTTTAATACAACTCTACCTCCTTTTTTGCTGTCCCTTTCATATTTATGTGGCATTATCATCCCCCCCATTACAATCATCCCAATTACTGCAACCTTCTTCTTCCTTATATCAATCTACCTACCTTCTCCTCCACTCATTTTTATATTTTTAAGCAACCATAAAATGTAGGCCACAGAAGGGAAGGGGGCTACACAAAAGGAAGGAAAGAGAAAACACCAGAATTGGTATTAATGAGGAGGGTAAATCTTAGATCTCCATTGGATTTCTTTTTCTTTTCTGCATCCCGCCCCTCTTTTCCTGCAACCCCCTTTACTTTTACTTTCTGCCTTCTTTTTCACTTAAGCTCGGTTCATGCATTTATTTATCTTCTTCCCCATTCTTTTCTTTCCTCCATTTCCCTTCAATAAGGTTCAGCTCTAGATGTATGTGGTATAGATTGCTGTGGGTTTGAGCCATATTGCTTTTCAAAGGCCTCCTCTGCTTCTTCTAAAACTTCAAAAGTTAGCAGTTTTCCATTAACTACTAACCATAATTTTGCAGGGTATAGCACGGAAAACTTAATGCCCTGCTCATACAGCTTTTTCCTTTCTGGATTGGATAACTTGTGTTTCATTATGGTCTCATTAGACAAGTCCTGAAAAACACTGTAACACACATTTTGGTATTTTAAGACTCTGTCCATATGGGCTTTTTGTAAGATAGCTTTCCGGTCCTGATGTTTATGAGGTTTGATTAAGATGAGCCTTGGGTAGCTTTCTTCACCATTGCTAGAATGTGGGCCCATTCCATGCACCCTATCTAGCAATATTTTCTGCTCTGAAAATTGTCATACCATAGAGTCAATTAACATTTTCTCGAAAAAAGGAAGTGTGTCTCCTGCTCCTTCCATACCTTAAGGGAAATTTCTTATCCAAAGATTACCCCTTCTTGAACGGTCTTCTAACTTAGCCACTTTCTAAATGTAATTTTGTAGCTGCTGATCATGTAATGATTGTGTTTTCAAGATGGGTCCTTTTATATCCTTGATCTGTGAAACTCTATTTTCTAATTCTCGAGTTCTTACTGTCAAACCAGATAAGTTTTCTGCAAGTGAATTAACTAAGACTTATACCCCTTTAACAGATGCACTAATTTTGCCCAAAGCTGTTAACATTTCTTCTTTTCATAGTGCCACTTCTTGTTTGATTCCCAAAAAAATCATCTTGAGGCCTATAAGGAATATGTGTGCGTTGTTCCGTGGGTAATGGGGCCTTGAGAGGAGCCTCCAGATCTTTCATGTTTTCAACCAACTGTTCAGACCCTTCTAGCACCTCTACATTAGATCCATCAGTATTACTGTCTGGTTGTTGTTCCAAATGGGCTGAGCATTGAGCTGCCTCTAAATTTCTCGAATCCCTTTTTTAGTAGGCATTATTTTTCCACTCTCCCCCCAGACTATCTTTTTGTTTAAGAAAAAATGAGATTTTTCCTGTAGGATTCAATCCACTGTGATTTCTATCGGGTGTTTCAGGAAGTGGTGACAGGGGAGCAGTGGTCTTTAATCTAACTTCTCTCAAGGTAGAGGTAGGTGAATGTTGTTCCCCAAGCTCAACCTGTCCCAACAATAATGGGGAAAACAGGCTTACCATTTTCTTGTGGTTTGGATTCTGTGCATTGTTGAGCAATTTTCTTTACGCACTGAACCAATTTGGACATACCTTTGTAGATTCAGAGAAAGGCTCCCCTTTAAATGCCCCGTTCATAAGTTACCTCATTGATATCTGTAATGGACATGCGCATTGTCAGTTTTCCTTCAAAGAAGAAAAACAAGAAATGTCCAAAAGCAAAACTATGCTGCTTACCATGTTAAGACAAAAAAATAAGGGTCTAAGAGAGCAAGAAATGGGGACCATGAAAGCCATAACACAGTGGAACTGCACTGCAGCACCAAAATACAGAGAAAAAATATTCTTGTTTGGAGTACCATGCTTACTGGCAGCATTTAACTCTCTTTACTTCAGTGGTCTTCCCACAACTTAAAGGAAAGAAAAAAAAATGGGAGACCAGTCTCTGGAGAAAAAAAATACAGTTTGCATCCTGTGCCATTTGATTCGACAGTTGGCTTCTTGGCATCTCACTCAGCTCCAAACTGATGGAACTGACATCAGCATCCCCCACACTGTGGGAATCTAATCTTACATTCTTGTCCATGACATATTCCATCTCTGCTGCTATCCACCACACACATCCCTCCCTCCCTCATGGTAAAGTTTTCAATGGGAATTCCTATCCAGAAGGCACACTTCCAGTGCAGTTTAGGTAAATGACCTCTCCCTCATGGGTGTTGGCAGCAAGGGTGCTAAGTGAACACACAAAGTGGTGGGCAGATATAAATCTTACTGGTGTTCCCACCACTCCCAATAAGGTACCACGTATTCTCTGTTTAGGCAGCAAAGCACTGGGGAAATCTACCAATCTCACCTAGAGGCTGTGAGTATTGGAGAAGAAGTCACCACAGCTGCTGCTAGCTCCAGGCTTGGAATGTAAACCCACATCAGTGGCATGATAAGTAGCTCTCCTAGCCACTGCACTAGTGGTCTGATTTGGAGAAAATCTTTGAATCACTTTCTAGTTATAATGTAAAATTATTCATCTTTCATACAACTTGAATCCTAAAATGCTTTGCAGAACTTTAAAAGAAGAAAACAATCCATGAGTCATGAAGTAAAAAGTTAAATTACTGCAAGTTAAGAATATTTTCAGTGTTGATAAAAACATGTATAGAAGCAGAAGCATAGTAGTACATTTGGACATTAGAGACATTATAGAGTGGGTGGTCATGGAAGAGAGAAGTTAAGGATCATACGCAAGTGGGGACATTTGTGTTTTTGGTTGGGATTTTAAGAGAGAGTCAATTAGGTGTAATCAGGCAGATAAAGAGTTCCAGTTGTGTGCTCTGCAGTAGGGATATCCTTTTCACTAACAGAGACAAGGTGGGGAGAACAGCAACTAGGTGATAAGAGGAAGAGAATAGAGATAGAATATGATGAATTGTAAATGGGGACCAGGTCACTAAGATAAGCGGGGGGTCACGTAGAATCATGAAAGCCAGAAGTATGATCTTTAGTTAGATTCTTAATCTATTGGAGGCCCTTGAAGATAAGTCTGTTGTCATGGGTGCTCAAAATGGCCACTGAATTTAGAAGAGCACCAAATGAATAAGGAGCCCTAAGAGTCCAAAGAAGAGGGTGATGGGGCGTGATTATCTGATAAACGTTTTAACCAATTTTTATTAATTCCCTGTCCAGACTTACAACTGTAGCTCTATGTAAATGTGTGGGTATTTTGAGCAGTTCTGAAAATGTGCTGGTTGTTTAATGTGTTTATGTTGAGAATACCACTGCTACTGTTAAAATACTCTGCTTTTTTAAATATTGTACCATGCTGTGTATTAAGACAGTGCTTACCATGAGATCAGAGTCAGATACTCTGAGCTCTAGCAGATGCTCCATAAATTCCACTAAGTGAACTAATCCTGGGAGGCTGGATCATGTTATTTTACTGCTAGACCCATGCGGCATAATCAAAGATGCATATTTTCAACTGTGTGGGCTGTCTGTTTAACTCAAAATACATAATATCAGCAAGTTGACAATTTATATTGTTACAAATGTTAAAATGGGAAATATAATTGTCAGTAGTGTGGTAAGGGAAAGACCTATATGATGAAGCCCTAGTGATATAGTAATACATAATACTATAGTGGGCATAGTAACTGTAGGTGTTACATTTGGCACTGATGCTAGATTAAAGATTACAGGTTTGCACAACAGATATTACGTAGTTTGACATACAAGTTTTCATATTCTTTCAGATTGTTAGAATACCCCATATGTAGTACCATCACAGTGCACTAAAGAATCCTGCAGCTACAATGTCAGTAATGTACTTGCACTATTTGTACTTGAAAAAGCTCCGATGTAATATATGCAGTTTGTTGCTAACTGGCATGATTACTGAAAAACTCAGTAAAATATAAATAACAAAAAAGACTGTTATGATCAGATTTTATTCTCCAAAAGAGAAGACTGGCAGTTGTTTTGGGACAAACTGGAGTCTGTATAACTGGAACTTGGGGGAGACCATAAACAAGTGGTTTTTAATGACAAATGTGTGTTAAAATTTAAGCTGAGAGTGAGTCATAGCAGTGATGAATCTGACCAATATTAGGAAGGCTGCAAAAGGTAGTCTTAAAGGTATTATGGAGAAGGAGGAAAGTTCAGGGTCCAGAAGGATGCTAAGATTATGAATGGAGGAATAAACAGCATGATCAGAGTTTAGGAAGAAGAAGCAAAAAGCAAAAGTATGACATAGGGCATTTCTCTTACTCAATATAGGCACTGCCGTCTTTGATATATTGAACTGAAGGACGTTTCAGTGTATTCTGAAATAAGTCCGATGCAAACATGAAGACAGGATAAGATAAGATGGTCAATGAAAGAGTTAAAAGATATGCACAACTGTGTGTCATACGTGTAGAAATAGTCATATAAGAAGCATTAAGTTGACCAAAGTGGAGAAGGTAGATTAAATGTGTAGAGGGCAAAGAACTGGCCCTCAATGTAGACTTCAGAAAAAGTATACTGAAGCAGAGTAGAGGATGTGGAGGTAGAATGAGTACCTGAGATGTCTCTAATTAAACAAGTCTGGACAGAAAAAAGAGCAACATCTTCACACCTTGTGGAAGAAACCTCTGGGAGCCAAGGCCTTAGGCTGTCATCCCTCTCAGAGCAGTGCGCGAGATTTGGTATGAATAAAGGAAAGGGCAGTAGAGGAGGGTTGATAAGGTGAGGGAAGTAAAGAGTTAGTAGAATTAAACAGGACTCTGGGGTTTCCAGAACCTTTATGTAGTGTATCAGTGGCACAAAGAATTTAGATTTTACATGCCAACAATCCAATCATCCTTGTAGAAGATCTGGTGACATTCCCATACCTTATAATGGACAGGGAGTCAACTAGTGCTCTCAAGGGCCTGGAGCTGATGACTATACCAAGAAAACCTCAAAGTGCAGGAGAATATATGAGTTGTGATGGAGTAACTGATTGAAAGCAGAGGAGAGGACACATTTATTGATATCAGCAGAGAGAATGGAGGGGGGTGGATCAGCATTGGAATGGTTGAGTGAGCATATGAGGTTTAAGACCTGTGAGGGGTCAAGGTGCTTTTTGCAGAATTGTGCATCAGAGTGAATTTCTGTGGTGGTGACCTGTGGAGTAGGAAATTAAAAATGATTATAAACTGATCGCTAAAGGTAAGATCTTGGGTAACATGGGGAAGGGCATAGGGGGTGTAATTGATACCTATAAAAGTTGTGTTGCCCCTCAATGGACAATACTGTATATGTATATCTTTTAGAGCATTCAGAATCTTCATCATGCAACTTCACACATAAATTCTCACTCTACAACCATACTTATTTCCTTGTTTAAAAAAATATTGACATTTACGATAACGTTGATCTATGCTGTTCGGTATATTTTTATTCTGATGGTATAATTTTCTCTTTGTTAATGATCTGTTTTTTTATTTATTTATATAACTTTTTTTTGCATTTAAAAAATAATTTTTACTTGGAAGTGATAATTTTCTAAGTAATATAACTAATTTGAATTTTTTTTTACCAGAGTTCACTGGGTCACTGGTATGTGTGTGCAAAGTAAAAAAATCCACAATTCTCAAAGCGTAGAGCTACACTGTGTGGTAATTCACATAGTATAATTGCCACAGTATGCACATACTACACAGTTGTGATAAATTTTGCCATGCAATTTATACAATTAATTCACCACAAAGTGCTAATTATGTCAATTCATGTAGTAACATTTGCTGCAACTGTGGTGAATTGCACAGTGCACAATATGCAAATACTGTGCATAGCAGCCAAATTTATCACAATTTGTAGGCAAATTTAATATTAGCAACACTGCTAGTCAGTAGGCAACCTAGTGTATGTGTAGTGCTCATGGCTGTGGAATGTGAGTTTGGCTTTTCACATTCTCTGTCCATTGACTGAAAATGCAACCCTGATGGGGTGCCACAGAACTTAGTCATGTGGCCAGGGAGAACACTTAGCCTAGTAAGTGTTCAACCCCTAGTGGTGCCACAAGGACAGGTTTCCCTTCAACTAAAGAAACCTTATGAAAATTGTATCTCTGAGGAGAGGTGTGATACCAACAGAGGAAGAGGGGAGGATTGTGGCATCACACCTCTCCTCAGGAATGTGTTTTTCACAAGAAGAGGCACAATGCCATCAAAGGAGGAAGGGAGGATGGTGGAGTAAGCAGAGTTTAAGTCACCTACTACCCCACCAAACTGCAAGCTTTGACAGTTAAGCTCATTTAATCAGTGGGCAGCTTTGTGTGTGTGTAATGTTCGTTCTTCTTCAACATGGATTTGACCATTGGGACTACCACAATTTTGAGGTACCACAGAATACAGTTAAGTGGCCTAAGGGATCGCTCATCTTGGTGAGTTTTCCACCCTTAGAGGTGTTGCATGTGGTCTCTTTATACTAATGTTACTGTAGGGAAGATGTCCAAACATTAGTAATAGGGTCAGGGCATGCTACTTCTCATAAGGAGAGAGGGAATAGTGGTGTAACAAAAGAATAATGACTTGGAAGGCAGTGTCCAAGATATAAGAAATTACCATTCAGACCACAAGTCACATGAGAATAATTTATGAACTTCAGCACAGAGAAAATAAATATATCCAAGTGGAAGAAACCCCTGGGGTGGGGTGCCAATGCCTTAGGCTGTCATCCCTCTCAGAGCAGTATATGAGATTTGGTATGAATAAGAATTGATTGAAGCAATCTGTGGGTGATCTATCAGAACTATCACTGTCCATCTAATATGACACAACCTCCAAGTTGTATCACAGTTCAGTCAGTATTATTGAAGATACCCCCACTTGACAAGGGCCACACCCCTAGATGTGGCAAAGGGTGTAGCCCTGACTGCCAAAGCACAGTAGAATGCAAACTCTTGAGAGAGTGGAAACAGTCTCTGCATGGTGAGGTTTCCTGACTTCAGGACCACCAGGATGATTAAACTATGGTGGGTGCCAATGACCTCGGACATATAGTGAAAAGAACTCATAGCATGGGAGGGCTCCATCCTTATGAATGAATGAGGGATTGGGCCTTGTAAAAGAAGATGATAATGAGTTGATACTTGGAAGGGATGGGAATGTTTGTGCTGAAGGGGCATTGGATTAAATGAGTCTGTGCTTTACCCAGTCAGGGGGTTAATGTACAACAACAGTCTTTCAAAGTCACAATAATTACTGACAGGTTTAGATTAGGACAGAGAAAAAAGTGAGGTTTGTGTGACAGTGACAGTGTTAGTGTTTTAGTTGCAGCTGTAGTTAACATTGTACTCATCATTATGAAGAGGACCAGTGGATGACCACTCACGGTCATAGAAAACATCAAGAAAGCAACCAGCATACCAGAATTATATCATTTGGCCAGGACAGCATGTCATTCAGCACCATGTAACAGTAGTGCATCTCACCAGCAACAAGGGAGGTGTAGCAGAGTCAGCCAGGACATAGCACAGTAAGAAATTTCACAAATTCCTTCATGGCAAAATGGCTTTATCACCACTGAATTGCACTGTTTTCTGCAGTATACTACAGTACTCTGTAGAAATACTGCAGGATACTGCAGTGCATCCTTGCTGAATCTGCTATAACAAACTGCAACATCTGAAGGGACTCTGGGCAACATCCAGTTTAACATTAAACCTTGGGGGCATGTGTAATATGTATACTTAACATTCTGGATGTAATGCCTAAATGAAGTTATGAGGCATTTCCAGGTGGGAGGACAACTGCACTTTTTTAATTTAATTGTTGTGGCATATTACATACAGTGACAGGTGGGGGACTAGATGGAAAAGCTCACATATATAGTTATTTGTTACATGTACTGTAGAAGCAGGGAACTGTGTGGAAGATCCTATGTGTGATGGGTTGCTGAATGTTGCCAGTTTATCTTCATTAGGGAACTGGTTGGAATTTGGGGGAGCAGCAACTGCGGTTGCACCCCAGACTCACCTGTGTTTTTTCAGTAGGGATTCATTTGGGAAACTTTGGTTTCCTTGCAAATCCTCACACCTCTAGCATACTGTATGCATTCAAGGAAATGTGAATGACTGCCAGTGCTTGCAGATGGTGTGGTGCGTCTCACAACAGCAGCTACTGTGGGTGGTAACTACTGAAAAGTGTACTTGCCAAAGAAAATACAAGTTTAATTTCCATAGAGCTGTACTCAAAATGTGATGATTATAGTTAGCTGAATTGCCTTCTAAGTCATTTTGTATTATGAGAGACACATTGTTTGTATCATCTGCCTCAGTGTCACTCTAAGTGTCCTTTTTTTCACTTTACACCAGTTATCCATCCCTTACATCATCTGCTCTTGTCTTGCGCAGTACCTCAGAGTTCGGTCTTGTCGCCAATGTTGTTTGCCTTTTACATGCTGCCCCTGGGAGGGCTCATTAGGGAATACAGCTTGGGTTTTCATTGCTATGCTGATGATACCCAGCTGTATCTTTCCTTTGCACCTGGGATATCCAACACAGTGGAAGTGCTTAACAGCTGCCTTGCTGAAATCAATAACTGGATTGCCTCCAGCTGGTTGTGACTGAACCCCGATAAGATGGAGGTACTGGTAGTGGAGTCGAACAGAGGGTGTGATAGGGAGACCTTAGCCACAAAGACAGGAGTGTGTAAGCTGGGCATTATTCTGGATAGTGGCCTGACACTTGAGGCTCAGATGTCATCTGTGGTCCATACCAGTTTTTACCATCTGAGGAATATTGCCAGGATTAGGCCCCTGGTTCCACCCCTAGACCTCCCTACCTTAGTGCATGCTTGTGTGACTTTGAGGCTTGATTACTCTAATGCACTCTACCTCAGGGTCCGGATGGTATCCTCCGCCAGCTTCAGCTAGTGCAGAACATAGCTGCCAGGTTGTTGATGGGGCAGTCTAAGTATTGCCGCATCACCCCAATACTGAATGAACTGCACTGGCTGCTAGTCAGGAGGAGGATCCTCTTTAAGGTGGCCTTGCTCACCTTTAAGGCCCTACATAGTCTGGGACCTAGTTATCTGGTGGACCTTCTTACACCTGCTACCTCAGTCTGCTCCCTCCATTCCTCCTCGAAGGGCCTCCTTGCGATTCCCAGGATGAGGTTAAAAACTGTTGGCAATAGAGCTTTTAGCGTTGTCAGCCCATGCTGTGGAATTTATTACCTCCAATGATAATGGATGCCCCTTCAGTGGAGGTATTCAAGGCATGCCTCAAGCCCTTCCTGTTTGCGCAGGCTTTTCCTGTCCCAGCTTTGTAAATATCGTCCTGTTCTGACTTGCTATCTCGCCTGTCCCTGATTTCCTTTTTATCATTTATCTTGTTATTCATTTTTTATTTAATGAGTTGTCTTGCTTTTATGATAATGTTTTATTTATTGCTGTTTGTTTCATGTTGATTTTATGTACGGTGTCCAGAGCCTATGGCTTTGGGCGTCTTTTAAATAAAATTTGCCTTGCCTTGCCTACTCTTGGCCAGCTAACCAGGTTCATAAAAGTCCTGGAATTGTGGTGCAAGGTTATTTTCTAGGGGTGTGCATTGAATTAGAACCAGCTGTCAAATACCTCGAATACCAGGCATATTCGACAAATACCCGAATACTGGGGTGTATTCAAGGTATTTGACGGTCTCGTATTCAATAAGACTTTGAGATCCCATGACATTCCCTTATCCAATTCCCAGGCTGCTCAGAGAGCTTTCCAGAGCTTTACCATGTGACCTTGCAAGTAGGGAGGGACACTTGAGCTGAGAAGAAGATGTTTCTCTCTGTGGAAGAGTTGAGGATATTTTCTGATTGGAAAAAAATAATCTTTACAGACTTTTTTTGACTCCTTTGTTTTGTTCTTCAGTGGAAAGATTGTGTTGCTCCACTTGACTGAGTGATTGACAGCCAAGAGTACTTTTCTTTCCACCTGAACAAACTGTGTTATAATCTTCATTCTTCAGTCTAGGTCAGAGGGAGGAGAGGGGGTCTGTCTACAGTTGCAGGCTAGGCTAGCTCTTGCTTGCTGGCTGTCTAAACAAATACTAGCTAGAGTCAATATGGCTGCAACCAAGATCTAAGAACACGGTACTGCTCGCTGTGTCCAAGATGTCTGCCGGCATTCTCTACGCATGAGCAATGACTTGTGCATGCACACTGGGCTTCACTGGGCACCTTGGATACAGTGGACTGTGCTGCCATGCTGCTGAAATTCAGTGTGCATGCATGAGTCATTGCACATTCCCAGAGAATACCGGTGGCAATCTTGGACACAGCTGCAGTGCCTTGTTCCACCGGCAACCAGCATACAAAATAATGTGGTGGACGCACAGTGATTGCCTTTCACCTCCACTATTTAAAAGTCTGTCCAGTATCTGGTAAGCTCCCTTTTACTCTACTGTACTCACAGGATGTCTGCAGAGCTATGCCCACTGCAGCTGTAAATACAATTGCTGAAGCCATCGGCAGTGCTAATAAATTTAAGATACACTCCCTTTCAGTACTGTGTAAAGAAAACCTCTAACTCTTTTATAAGCATAAACAATGGGTGTGACCACATGCACTAAGCACTTCCTCACAAGAAGCAATCAGTGCCCTTTGCAAGGCACAAACCCTTAGCCCTCAAGAACTGAATTGCAACATTCATTGATAAAATGCTAATGACCCTACTTAAAGGGAAATAGTCAGCACCGAGGGCCACACATCTAAGTGTGGGGCTGGTACCAGTGTGCACTTCTTGATATTTTCTGTAGTATAGTAGATTATATCAGACTAATGTTTGTTACATCCAGGCTGATGTCTTCTGTAACTACAAATCCCAGAATCTCATGTAGCTGACGTCAGAATAGGCTATAGCAGTGGGAGATTCAATAGCCTGAAGTGTATGGTGAGGTTTGAATAATCTTTTCTCTTTTGTTGACTGGTCCCACTGTTCCCCTGGGGCTAAGTACAGTCACAGAGAACTGTACAAATCCCCTGGAGATAAGCAAAACTGGAAACATCTAATCAGTGCTTACTAAAGCTACACTGCCAGCTGTTGAATCTCACACTGCTTCAGTCCTGCTCTGATGTCAGCTACAGGGGATTCTGGGATTTGTAGTAGCAGAAGATTTCAGCCTAGACATAAGCAAAATTAGTTTGATGCAATCTACTGTACTACAGTAAACAGTAAAACAAAATGTTTTTAAACACAAAGTGTACAGTGGGACCAGCTCCATACGTGTGTGGGTCCCCATCTGCTGACTGTTCCCCTTTAACATACAAGGCCTCAACAACCACTTACCTAACAATTTGCCTGTCAGTGGGTAGAGTCAATGGGCTTGATTTTCAAACCAAAACTCTGGTGCAAGGTGCCAGCGCCAAACATCTTTGATGCAATTGGCGCCTTGTGTCAAAGTTTGCAGCAATCTCAATTTTTGAATGCAGACTGCATCAAAATCAGGATGCCATTCACCAATATCATCCTGCTCCACCCTTGCAGCAGAAGCACCCCAGGACCAGGTTACAAGGGGACATGCACCATGGCGGGGCTGCACCATCCTTTTATTTCAAATTCCAGAAGCCTTTCTGTGGTTGCAAGAGAGGGCTCAGATTATACCAGCCAGGAGCTGGTCTAAGGGCACTATGCCAGTGCATGGCAGGGTGGTGACTGGAGGGGGAATGAAAGGTGGGGAGTGGGGGGCAATCAAACATTGGGGTACAGTGGGGGTTATGGGGTACTGCAGCAGTGATATGGATCTAAGGAGGCACCAAGTGTAGGTGCCATGCTGAAGAGTCACAGAACCAATCAGCCTGGGTAGGAGGGATTGGCACAGCCAGATCATCATGACACAGACCCCAAGTGACAACAGACCTGCCCCCTGTCCACAGGACCCACAGTCCCCATCAGTCTAGATGGACATCTACCCACTGTCATGCTGGGGGCTGTGTACCAGGGGAATGTTGCAGTGCCTGGGGTACATACCTATCCACCAAATGCACCCTGCAACCTGCACCCACTGCCAGCTTGCTGCATGTAGGAGACTGTTGGTCCTGTGGGGAAGATGCCAGGGCTGTTGTCACCAGGAGTCAATATCATAATGGTCTGGCTGTGCCAACCCCCCTACATGGGCTGTGACACTGCAGTGTGGCACCTCCTCTAGATGCCTCTTCAGATCCCAGTCACTGCTGCCGTACTCCCGTTGCTCCCCATGGCAATCCCACTGCTCCATCTCTCCCAGTTCCTACCTTTCAGGCATTTTAGCCCCCCAACCTCCATAGCTCATTTATGCTTGCACCAGGCAGGGGTGCTCGATAAGGCCCTCAGTCAAACCACTCAGGTGTGGTGCAACCCTGTGGCTGCAGCAGCTCTCTGGACTCTGGAGCAGGGAATTCATTTTTATAAAACAGTGGACAGGATCTCTGACACACCTGGAGGTTGCTGCAGCTATAAATCAGTGCACCTTGCATCACTCTAAGGGCCAATTGAAAATGGAGCCCAATGAATTAAGTTACCAGAAAGTGGCTGAAATTCATCTTCATGAAGTTTCCACTGGCCGCGGCAACTTCAACTTCATTGAAATTTCTGATATTTCACCACAAAGTGATTGTTTTTTCCATGCAGTGGCCACTTCCTGGGAGAATTTTAGTAAATTTGAATAGAAATAGTGACTTCCCAAAGTACAAACTTCACAGATTTGCACTTTATGAATTTTACGAATATTCTAAATTACTTTACGAAATGAATTTCGGTCACTTCACCCACCTCTGTCTGTATGCTGACCAATACTTCATTCTATTCCCATTTAACAAATCCCTGGCATCTGATGGCATCTCTTTTCCTCTCCTCATATCTGTATTGTGTGTTCCTGATGTCCAGTGGCAACCCATCCTTTTTTCTGTATCCATATTGTATGTCCCTGTTGTCTGGTGGCAACCTCTCCCTCTCCCTCTTTCTCTGTACCTACGTAATTTGTTCCTTATATCTGATGGCACTGCCCAGTTCTGAGAGCCCCCAACCTTCCATAGTCCTGTGATAGCAGTTGGAAGAAACCCTCCTCTCACCTCCATGGCTCGCCGCCATCTGACTCACACATTTACTCTACCGATATACCACTGGTTATATCACTATAGGAGTTGTGAGACGTCTCTGAAACATTATGAAACAAAAAATTTTTCTGAGATGTCTCACAAACACTGTATCAGTATAATTGCTTGAATAGATGTGTGAGTCAGACAGAGCCTGGCTGTGGACATGAGGGGGGTTCTACTGGCTGCCATTACATGCCTCTGGCTTGTGGTGCTCTGAGGGTGGGGATGCCACAAGACTATCAAGGACATGCAATATAGGTACAAAGGGGTGGGGCATGACAAGACCCCCAGGGCAATATGATATTGGTACAGGTAGAGGGAAAGGGTACAGCTGGACATCAGGGACATGTACAGTATGGGTACTGGGGTGTCACCAGACACCAGAGATTTGTTAAATGTAAATTCAGAGGTGGAGGTGATAGTCTGCATTATTTGTGTTTTGCTAAAACATAGGTTTTGGAAGCATTAACTAGCACTGCACAAACAGGTTGTTACCACTCTATAAAGTTTCTAATTAGTCAGTTGTATGTCTGTTCCCACTTTAGGGGATTTTCAAGTGGTACCACTTGGCTCTTGAGAAGGAGTGACATACCATGAATGTATTTATATCTTGATACAATGGAATCCTGGGACTGGGGGACTGGAATCAGTGGATAACTGGGCACCATTAGTTGCAACAGCAGTCACAAACATTAATGTCCACACCATTCACACATGTTCCTTTATTCACACGCAAACATAGAGATCTCAACTAATCACAGTGGACACTTGAATCTACATTATGAGCTTAAGCTGGCAAAGCTCCAAACAATTACAGCTAGGTCAGTACTCTGAGGAAATGCAGATGACTGTGTAGCTGACATGCAAGTCATTACCTTCGAGGCAGTTGTGTACAGATAATGACAGAGTTAGTGGTTATGTGAATTTCCCATGACCATGAGCATACAGAGAGAGAGATCAGGGCCTTCTGAGCACCAACATATTACACATAGGTTTTCTATCCCCAACGCATAAAGAATAGAACTTATAAACACAGCTCCATCTGGAGAGCAAGCATTGACTGTTCCTGGAAGTGACAGAATCCTCCTGATAAATCCATGGTGGTAGCTAGGGATCTTCCCGGGGGTGACTTTATCCCAACCCATATAAACCACTGTTTAGGCTGGAGCTAAACCGCAAACTGTATACATTACAGTACTTGGTGAAGATAATGCAATTACAGTTTCCAGTGACAGTCACATTAATTACAGAACGTGTCTTCCAGTTTAATGGAACACGGTTTGAAAGTGATAAACTTTCTCCAATTACTGAAGCTGCAGATTTATGAAGAATGTTAACATTACAAGAACAGCTGAAAATGTGTATTCTACATCTCTGGTGACTGATGACAGAAGTAAACAGCAAATAGCAATCTTACATTACAGGCAGTCTATGATTGCATTTTAGACTCCATCACAATTTCCTCAGTTTCACATAGTTGTTCCAAATAGTAACTTTTGCCAGGCAGGGTCATGGTCCGCAGTTACTTGAATGTTATACCTGTCTAAATACTGTGTTTGTTAACCTAATTTAAAGTTTGCACTAAAGTACAGGAAGATGATGGCATCTTAGATCTTGAGATTTGTATTAAAGAGTGCAAGTTTCATACCACACTATACAGGAAATCAACTGAAAGAAATACTGTAAGACATGTCAGTAATCATTTGAAACAAATAGTGACACTATACCTTTTGGGCAATTCATCAGCACTGTAAGTCACAAGAGGAAGATAAGGGGTGGGATAGTTAAACTGAAGGGGGAAGGAGGGGTTTACATGTAGGATGATCACCAAAAAGCAGACATATTCAACAGGTACTTCTGCTCAGTTTTTATGGTGGAGGGGCCAAGCAGCAGACCAGAGATACAGGTCAAGGGTAGTAAGGGTAAGGAGATAGGCACAAGCCCTTTTACAGTGGAAAGGGTCCTAATGGAACTATCATAGTTGAAAGTGAATAAGGCAATGGGACCAGACTGGTGCACCCCAGGATATTGAAGGAGCTTAGGGAGGAGCTAGCTGCACCTCTGACAGACTGGTTTAACCTATCATAAGAAATAGGGGTGGTACTGGGAGACTGGAGGAGAGCTGATGTAGCCACACTCCACAAAAGTAGAAGCAGGGAGGTGGCAGAAATTACAGACCAGTCAGCCTGACCTTGGCAGTTGGCAAAGTTATGGAATCACTGCTGATGGAAAGAATTGTGGAATACCTTGTGGCCAATGGACTACAGGATCTGAGGCTACTTGGTTTCACAGGGGGAAGGTTTTGCCAGACAAAAATGATCAAGTTATTTGATTGGGTTAGCAAGGTAGCGGATCAGGGAGGAGCAGTTGACATGGCCTACTGGGATTTCAGTAAGGCCTTCGACACTGTTCCACACAGGAGGCTGGTGAGCAAGCTGAGTAGCTATGGAGTGGGTCCTAAAGTAGTAAGCTGGGTGGAAAGTTGGTTGGAGAATTGGAGTCAGAGGGTGGTGGTAAATGGTGTCCACTCTGGGGAAGGCAAAGTGACCAGTGGGGTGCCACAAAGGTCAGAACTAGGCCCAGCCCTCTTCAATGTCTTCATTAGCGACATTGCAGAAGGACTGGAAGGAAAGGTATGCCTGTTTGCAGATGACACAGAAATTTGCAAGAGTGGACATGGGGGTGGGTTGGGGTGGAAAGAATGAGGGAAGATCTAAATAAGCTGGAGGAATGGTCACGAGTTTGGCAGTTGGGCTTCAATGCTAAAAAGTGCAAAATCATGCACTTGGGTTACAGACACCTAGCGGCTCAATACCAACTAGAAGGAAAGGAGCTAGCAGTCATGAATCAGGAAAGGGACCTGGGGATAATCATTTCTGATGACCTGAAGGTGGCTAAACAGTGTGACAAGGCAGTGAGTAAAGTCAGCAGAATGACAGGGTGCATATGCAGGTGTATCACCAGCAGAAAGAGAGAGGTAATAATACCCCTGTATAGATCATTGGTGAAATGACACCTCAAGTACTGTGTCCAGTTCTGCAGGCATCACCTCCATAAGGACATAGACAGGGTGGAGGTGGTACAAAGGAGGCAACAAAATGGTGCAAGGCCTATATCCGAAGCCCTATGAATAAAGACTCAGGGAATTGAATATGTACTCCCCAGAGGTAAGAAGGAAAAGGGGACATATGATAGAAACATACAAATATCTCACAGGTAAGAACAAGGTTCATGAAGGAAGAATTTTCCATAGTAAGACAAGTTCAAGGACAAGGGGTCATTCTATGAAGCTGGGGGGGGAGGTTTAGGGTAATCGTGAGGAAGTTCTTCTTCACTGAAAGGGTGGTGGGTGTTTGGAACAGTTTACCAGTGGAAGTAGTAGAGGCTAAAATGGTCAAGAGGTTTCAAGAATGCATAGGATAGATGCAAGGGGATCATAGAATTAAGCAAGAGAGGGAGGGAACCAAGGACCGAGTAGGGTCTGTAGAGGTTTAGTAGGAAGGTAAAATAGGTCAGATTAGGTGGGCCAGGAGGTCCTTATCTGCCGACAATGTCTATGCTTCTATGAAATAATGCTCAAAAGATGAGAATTACAAAAGGGAAACTGATTATGTCACAGATATTTGTGGAGAGTAGCTATCTATAAAAAACCATAACAGAAGCAATGACTAAAGAAATAGACCATCCCTCACTCATTATTTGACAGAAAGATAATAATATAAATTTCATAGACAGAGTGTCTTCTTCCACTAACTTTCCCCAGCTTTTGGGCATATTAAAAAAAATTTGGAAGAGAACTGGAAAATTCTAAAATCCACTGAAAGAGGGGCAAGAGTTTTTGCAAATCCAACTCTAATCGCTGTAAAAACATGGAGTTCTCTGCTGAAAAAACAGATTACCCTCCACCCCATACATCTTCACCAATTAGTAAAACCCCAACAATGGCATCACCACATATGGGAAAAAGCATATTCTGTTATCTTTAAGTGGAACAAAGGACAAGATTTATAAATGGGCTGATACTTTTAACCAGATGTTCGAGGCACTGGGTGTCAAAGTATTTTTTTTTTAACAACAAGATGCCAAAATCAGGACTCTGAAGAGTTAAATAAAACAAGATGGCCAATGATCTGTCTGGCTGAGAGGAGGTTCTGAGGCAGGGAATAAAAGGGAAAAAAGTACTCAAAAACTTCACCCAGAATGTTAATCATACTCCCTAAATGAATGTTCAAGATATTGAGATGTAAATGCAGTAAGAAAGGAAAAGGAATATAGACACAAGAGGGTAAGCCCCTTTACAAACACTGTTTGCCATTCCATCTGCATTACACACCTGAATTGCAAACGGAGCACAAACACAAACAGCAGTTTATCCACCGGGCAAGTCTATAAAATACCACAGGGCTCAGGAAGCAAAAACCCTTATTACACTCCAACTCATCTAATTCAGAAGATACAGCAATAGTTTCTCAGGTTGCTGATTTGCGGGGGGGGGGGGGGCCTTTTCAGAGAATCAAGAGTGGGGTGTGACAGACAGAGGAGATAATACTAGAGGGCCAAACTGAGATGCAAAAAGAGATGCAGAAGTCAATTAGAAAAGTCAGTGCTGCAGTAATTTTAAAGCAAATAACGCTCAGCTCAGGAAGCAAAAGCCCTTATTAAAAATGATAAGATTGACTTAAAAAAAACTTAAGCAGCAGGATTCTAAAAGCGTAAGGGGTATTTTAAGATTGGTGTCTTCTACACCTACTACTGAACCTGCTTCACAATCCCCTGCAGTTCTAACTTACCTAATTCAGAAGATAAAGCAACAGTTGTGGCAATTTTAAACAAACAACACTCACAGCGTTAGATCCAAGCAAGGGCTTTGCTGTTTGTGGTCTCTGCTACCATACATCCTTATAAAACGAGATTGCCGGTGGAACACGGCAGACAGTACAGCATTCCACCTGTGACCGGCGGACAAAATAGTGCTGTGAATGTGCAGTGATTGTTGTTCACCTACAATATTCTATACACTAGTCTGTCCAGTATCCAGTGGGCTCCCTTTAACTCTACTGTGCTCGCAAGACGTCTGCTCGACTACATCCATTGCACCTGTAACAAACTCTAGCCAGAGCCGATAGGGCTGTGAAGAGCTACCAAATGACCAATGTTATTTTCTTGTTGGTGTCATATAGTGCTTTTAGTCACAATCACCAAAAACTGCCATGCTGCTAAATCAGCCCAATTGAATTTATTTTATTTTTATTTTATTTATTACATTCTTGGATTAATACCTTTGAGCTACTAGCTTTTTACATAGGTTCCACGTCAGGGAAAGAGCAAGACAATACATACAAATAATGAACAGTCTTTCAAGAAACATAAGTACAGGGTACATTTGGTGGATAAATAAAACAAGGCAGATATAAATATGATATAGTCAGTCAGTGGCTGAGTAGGTAGCACACTCACCTCTGAGGCTGGGAGATCAGAAGGCTGTGGGTTCAGTTCCCACATCTGGCACTTGGGTTAATATCCCAATACTGACACTGTAGTGCAGCATGAGGGGGGTGCTGCACTTCTAGGGTGCCGTCTTTCAGATGAGATGTTAAACCGAGGTCCCATCTGCCTGGATTGGTGGTAGTTCAGGTGGATGTTAAAGATCCCATGGCATTTATTGAAAATAGTAAGGGAATTTTTTGTTTATGAAATCATACAATCCAGAACAAAGAAAATAAACAATATGTACAGGAATTTCAAACCATGCCTGACTGCACAACAAAAAAATAATTCCATTTAACATTCTGTACAATTCATGCTCAAAACGAAAAATAATATATACATTTCTTACATTATATTATCTAAATATTTATGTAACAGGGACATCACTATCGGTGACCCATGGTAAATTCCTCCAAAAATTCTGTAACCTTGTTCTTTCCATATTTTTTCCTTCCTGAAAATAAATGTCTTGCAACTCTTTAAAAATGTTCCCATAAAGCTCGACATGTGTGAACACCTTTTGCTGAAGTGTAAATAAACATCTAGAATTCCAGATACACCATTTGATAACCACAAAAATAATATGCAAAGTACTTTTCTCCCATTTAGCCCATGAATGTGGATACTCTCCATACATTAGAACTGGGAAAGAAATGTGCTGAAAAAAATTTCTTCAGATTCCTGGTATAGAAAACTCCTAAAATTAGAAATGTAAGAACAAGTAAAATATAGCTGCATAATAGTTTCTAACTGATTTATGCGCAATGGTCTGGAGCATATCCTTTCTTCCACTTTTTTGTGCTTCTGATTTGCCTTTACATTTAACCATTCATGGCAGTTTAGCCAGTGTATATCTTTAAATTTAGCAGGCATTCTTTTTTCTGTTATGAAATTCGTTAGAGCCACTTTGTTTTCTAGAAGGCATTTTGGGAAAGGGTCTACTTCCCGGAAGTCCGTCTCTATTATGTAGGTATATATTTGTTTTTTAATTTTTTGTTATTACCATTCTACTTGAGAGACTCCACAACCTAAGTTTTACAAAAACCTCCCTAAGATACCCTGGAGTGGAAGCTTGACGCCTAATTAGTCGTAATTGGTCTTTTTCCCAATCCTTAAACCACAGTGACACTATTTGAGCAAAGATGTCACACCAGTATTTATCAGAATATACTAACATAGGTTTTAAATTAGCATTTAAAAATTGACAAGAAAAGAAAAGTACCGGATTCACCATGTTTTGCCCTCCCATATCTAAGGGCAAACAGAGTATGTTTTGTTTGATTGGGTTCAGCCTACTCCCCCAAAAGGATTGAAAAAAAAGGCTATACAGTTTTGCTTCCTTGTCTTTGGCACTGGAAACACTGCACTAAGAAATAGGAACACTGGTATGTGGTATGTTTTGATTAAGTATATATCTTTTTGATAACTCATCTTCCTTTGATTCCAGTTTTGGACCACCTGCATGCCAATCTGTATTTTCAAGTCCCATTTCAGTACATCCATCTAGGGCACCCCAAATTCAATCCCTAACATTTTTAAGTTTCCTGTCATGACTGAGACTCCTGCCACCCTACTCTGAGAAGCATCCTGGTGCCCCAATGGTTTCCCGATACTTTTGGGGGTATTTAATTGGGTTCCTGAATAAGCTCCATATTCATGGCATATTGCTATTGCCTTTTCATCTGACCTTTCATTCCCTACTAGTATGACCACATCATCTGCATAAGCAAGAGCTATATAGGGGACCACTTGGTGTAGCAGTTGTACTGGTTTTATTTCCACCTCTGTATTGAGGAGCCTTAAGAGAGGGTCTATGCTAAAGACATACAACAAGGGGCTGATAGGATATTCTTGTCTGACACCCTTTTGTATATGCACATAGGGGCCAAAATAACTATTTACACAGGGTTTGACCATGGCTGTTTTATAAAATGCTTTTAACCACTCTACAAAAGTTTTAGGTATATCGTAATGCAGTAAAGTCTGCCATAAAAAAGCATGGTCCACATTGTCAAATGCCTGCATTTGATCTAATGAAAAAAACATACCCCTCTAATGGTGATACATTATTCCTATCAAAGAGTTCTCTCAGCAGGATTAATTGATCTGTGATAGCATTTCTGGGGACTGTACATGATTGTGCTGGAGTAATTAAATATTGTGCTACTGTTAGCAATCTTGTGTTCAACATTTCTGTGAGAATTTTGAAATCGTTATTCAAAAGACTTATGGGCCTCCAATTCAATAATTCCAATTTATCTACTTTTTTTTTATAAAAAAAGAGTACCCCAGTAGCCATTTCTAGCTGTATACTGTGATTTTGTAAGATAAAATTGTAAACTTTAGTAAGTTCATCTAGACTTTCTTGGCCCAAAATTTTATATTGTTCTGTTGTTAAGCCATCCTGTCCAGGAGTCTTACCCTTGAGAGTGATTTTATGGCCTCTGCAACTTCTTGTGTAGAAAAAGGCCTAGTTAGTGCTGCTATAAGGTCTCGTGGGTACGATGGGATCATACTTTTATTAAAGAAAGTTGAAAAATCAATTATCCTTTATTCTGTTTTTTAAACAAGGAAGCTGCATGTTCTGATGCAATGTTAATAACCTGCACTTTTGTAGTCTGTATATTTCCTTGTGCACCATACAGCACAGTTATCACTTTTTTCTTTATTTGCTCTTGATTCTTAAGTAAGGGGCATGTACTTTCAAAAGGGCCTTGCTTACAGTATTGGTGCAGCTTAAGACCTGCAGTCTGTTTTGCATGGTATTGTAACATTCTGCACTTTATGTTCGATATTTGGCCAGAAAAGTTATGTTTAGTGGAATGGGAGAGAGTATATAAATGCTGCAATTGTTTCTTATCCTTCAAATATAAAAAGTAATCACCTCTTTTAGTTTGCTTACTATTTGAGATCAGTAGGTTCCTAAGCTCAGCTTTAATCTCCATCCACCAACCAGCTGGGTCATCATAAAGGTTAAACAATGATTTTTTACAAATTAAAAAATATGTAATATTTTGTAGAAAAACAGTTTGTTCCATGAGACTAGAATTTAGTTTCCAGTATCCCAGGCCAATGGGGGCTTCTGGACTACCTAGCCTAAGGGTTAAAATGTTGTGATCTGAATATTCTACAGGTACTACAGATGTTTTCTGAATGTTCATTTGCCTTAGAAATAAAAAGGAAATCTATTCTTGTAGATAGATTCCCCTTAAAAAAAGTTTTGTCCTTTTACCAGTGTGTTCAAGAAGTGTATCCTTTAAGTTAGCTATACATATGGCAGTATTTAAAGCTGTCATATTCCCCTATATTTTCTCTGTAGTTGTTTCTGATCCTCTATCAAGTTTACTCAGCCCACAATTAAAATCCCCATCCCAAATAACATTGTGGGCGGTGTGTAACTACGGGCTTATTTGTTGAAAAATAGCCGTGCGGTCATCTTTCATTTGGGGGCGTATATGTTGATGATCCAGAAGGAAATATTGTTAAGTTTAAAATCTAACAAAAGCAGTCTTCCTGGCACCAGATCAAGAATTTTAATTGCAGTCAGTTGAATTTTATGAAAGAGGATCCCCACGCCTGAACAACGTTATAGACCAATGGACCACTACGATACCCCAGAAAGCCATTCCTTGGTTGCTTTCTATAATTCCAGAATAGTGTGCAACCTAGTGTCCTGTATAAGAAAAACCCCAGGGGGATAGGAATGCAGTATATGAAAAACTGCTTCCCTCTTCAGGTTATTCTTAATACTATTAACATTAGATGTTATTATCAAAAAGGGTGGTGACATAGCCATCATCACTTTTTATGGAAACTGGCTTCATTTTTTCTTTTTAGTTTTCCCTTTCCTATGCTTATTCCCTGGATTCATCTCTTGTACCTCAGGTTTTTCTATGTCTGTCTGTGCATCCTGTGGATTAGAATCTACTGAAGAACAAACAGATTCGCTATCAGAATTCTTAGCATCCAAAAGCACCTGATATCTGTTGGGTATATTGATCAATGTGATTTTAGGAACTTTAGGTGTTGGCTGAGACCAGGCCTCTCTCCTTCTTGTGTTCATTCTTCTTTCCACTACCTCTTCCACCCTTGGGGGGCATGGAGCTATTTGAGGTTTGCCCCTGTCCTGCTCGCTCTGTGTTCTCTGTCAATGTGGACATCCTGTCTGTACTAGCCACAGTGGATGGAGGAATAATTCTCCCCATGTTCGTTTCAGTGTTTAGGCCCATGTCCTTGGGTACTATAACTCCTATGTTACCTGCTGCAGCCTGCTCTTGTGGAGAGGAGACCCCTGGAGGCTTCTCTGCAGCTTTATTATTATATTCTCTCTAGGCCAGGGTAACTAGGAGTTGCTGCTCCTCACTATCTGCTGAAGTTTGTTTCCTATGGGCTGCTTCCGGGCAAGCTACATATGTGTGACCTTCCTTCCCACATAGATTGCATCTCACAGCACTTCTACACTGAGCACCAGTGTGTCCTGTTTTCTGACCTAAGGTACATTTTAGCTAGTCACATGCACTACTTATGTGACCTGTCTTGGGCTGACCAGGATAGAAGAGGACACCTCTATCCCTCCCTAAAAAAACAACAGTTCAGCAAGTGCTGTAGCCCTTCATCTTCAGTCCTCAAAATGACTCTGATTTTCCATCCTCCCATCCAAATCCCCTCTGAATCAAAAATGGCCTCTGGATGACCTGTGACATTACATCTTTACTTTAACCAAAAGAGAAGGTTGGTGACACTAAGTCCCTCATTCCTAAAAAGGACCGTTATGGTTTTGTGGGCTGGTCTGGTTAGGGGAATCACCTCAAAGGGGGCCCATAATGGCATTTTCTTAACTTGGTGATACCTTGCCCAAAATTTATCTGGGCCACTCCCCAATTTAAAACTTACATCAAATATGTTCTCCCCTGAGACATGAATCAAAGCAAACTGTTCTGTGACATTAAAATGCATACTGTCTTTCAACAATGTCCTGCCTACGTAAACTCTGTCTGGAAAAGTGTCTAGACCTCCTTTATAAATGAGTCTCACAGCGTTATGTCTTTTAGCAGGATATACAGTTTGTTGAAAAATAGAAGCATAAGGCCTTGAATTCTGTGTTATAGTAGACTGTATTGAAACATCCTCTACTACAACAGGCTGATTCCTAAGTTCTGCAGGAATATTTTTGGGTATATCTGATGCATCAGAAATGTCACTCATTCTATCTTCTATACTATCTTGCTCAGGTTCACTTGTACCCTCACAGTTTATTGTTGCCAGTACTGGGTGCTGAGTAAGTTCAAGTTCAGACTGTAATTGTAAAGGGGAGTGCACTTCCCCACCATCTACAACATTATTTTCTTCAGGCAAACTAGCAGGCAGTGGAATTTCACAAATAACTTCCCCTGCAGCCTGTGAGCTGCTGGCATTACTCACTGTGCATTTTAGGTTTGCTGACGACATTGAGACTCCTGGTATTTTAATAGGTGTGAAACCAGAAGTCCGTGTATGTGTATCTGGGGAGTGAACCCAGCCAACTGCTTTCAGAGACTACTTGACTGACCAATGACTGGTGTCCATCATGGGTGTGTCCACCCAGATCAGTTTACTGGGAGTCCCTTTCTTTATTATGCACTTTGGTTGCTGTTTCTCTGCATTTGCAGTAAATGAAAAGAAAGAGGCTGCACTCTGATTCTGTTCCGCTGTACAAAACACAATGCGCGGCTCACTCTGGTCCTCTGTTTGGGCCATTTCCAAGGAAACACTGTGCTTTTTCTTTGCATCGTCATTCTCAGCCTCTTTCACATTCTCCATGTCCTGTGGTTTAAACTTTCCTACATGCTCTTTTTCCTTTGTAGGTATTTTTGTTTCCTCAAGTAGCAACAACTGTTCTGAGCATTGTCCTGTATTTTTTTCTGGTCTGCCATGTTAGATTCGGTTTGCTGTTCATTCTTTCCATCAGGTTTTGTTTCCAACAATATTTCTACTCCATCCATGCTATCAATAGCAGTAGCATCAAAGAAGATTTCTGCCTCTAGCAAATCTTGCACCAAGGAGGAGACAGACTCCCCCAACCTGCTGCACATCCATTCCAGTGCTTGCCAGCTCAGCGGCTGACTCTGCCATCCTTCAATGGCCATGGGTTCCCAATTTTTTTTACTCCAGCACCTCTATCTGTATTATGACAATGCCTCTGGCTGCACCCTGAGTTAGTTTCCCCCCATTGCTCTGTTCTATTACTACTGCTGCTCTGTGCTCTATCGCTCATTAGCCCGAATGTACATGACCACATATATGTACTTGGTATTATGCTGTTTACCTGCCTATGTAACTGAATGTCTTGTCTACTCTGTATTGTACCTCTTTTGACGTGGAACCTTTGTAAAAGAGCATTGGCTCAAAGGTACTTGTAATCCTAGAATAAGAAAGTAAATAAATAAATACATATCTATAGTTCAGTAGGGGAATTTTTATTCAAATCATAAAAAAAACAACATAATATCAATCCAAATCATAAAAAAAAATCATAACACATCATTTTAAAAGAAAAACAGAACTTAAAATAAGTATTAATTCATACATAAAGAAAAACACAGGATTAAGCAAAGTTTACTCCCCCTTTACCCTACCCCCTTTTGTTTTTCCTTCTTTTTTTATTTTTTTAGAACACCTTTATAATTATCAATAATAATAATATATAATCCAATTATAAATGCATTTAAACTCATATCTCAAATCTAACCTAAAAAAAATATGAAAAATATACAGTCCAAACATAAAAGTCACCTAATAATTTCTTTTCTAGTCCCCCTTTTACATTTTGAAACTACTAATTCTGACCCACTTTATAGAAATTCATAACCACTCCATAATTGATCCCAAAAAGTAGGGCTAAAATGTAAAGCCTCTGTGTTTTTTAAACGATTTAAATCAGAATTTACTATATATATTAACTCTTCAGGGGAAATATGTTGCTGTTGTAGCAACAATCTACATCTACTTATCCAAAACCAGTATAGTAAATGACCATGTATTATTCTTAAAGTACTAAGACTTTCTTTGGTCATTGGTATATTAGAGATCCCATAAAACAATAATTCCAAAGCTGGAGGAACTAAAATGTTATTCTTCCAATGGTTTTTAACTAAATCCCAAAATTTCATTGCATGTGAACAATCAAAATAAAGATGCAACATTGTTTCCAGGACTTCAACACACCCCTCCCTTGGGCAATATCTATCCTGAAGGTTTTTATGTTTTTGATTACTACGTACATTAACTTTATTGTGGAGAGCTAACCATACCGTATCCCAAATACGTTTGGGTATTCTTGGATCATACAAACATACGAACATACGAAATTTGCCAGCAGATAAAGGCCTAGAGGTCTATCAAGTCTGCTCAAATGTGCAGCTAGCACCCCTTATTCTGCAGCTGCCCCTCCCTTCCACCCTTCCCCTTCATTAACCCTCCCCCTTGTCCTGTCCCATCCCCTTTTGAAGCAGTCCACTGTTCTACTGGATACCACTTCTGCAGGTAACGCATTCCACCCAGCCACCACCCTCTCTGTAAAAAAGTGTCTCCTCATCTCCCTCCTGAACCTTCCTCCCTCCAGTCTCATATCATGGCCCCTGGTGGCCCTCCTCTCCCTTACTTTGAACAGCCCCTCTGTACCAGTCTTATTTATTCCTTTCATGTATTTAAAGGTTTCAATCATGTCACCCCTGTCCCTCCTCTCCTGCAGTGAGTACATGTTCAACTCCTTCAACCTCCTCTTGTATGATAAGTCCCCCAGCCCCTTGATCATCTTTGTCACCCTGCACTGCACCCCCTCCAGTAACTTAATGTCCCTCTTCAGATACGGGTGCCAGTACTGCGTGCAGTACTCCAGGTGTGGTCTAACTAATGACCTATACAGTGGCAGAATCACCTCCTCCCTCCTCGAGGATATACCCCTTGCAATACAACCCAGCATTTTGTTGGCCTTTGCAGCTGCCTTCCTACATTGTGCCGAGTTGTTCATTGTCCCTGTAATGAGCACACCCAGATCCTTCTCCTCCTCTGTCTGGGCTAGCTGCACTCCCCCCAGTTGGTAACTCTTCCTTGGGTTCTTCATCTCAAAATGCAGCACCTTGCACTTTTTGGCATTAAACCCCAGTTGCCAGGTGTCTGACCAGGTTTCAAGCTTTGCCAGATCATCCTGCAACCCCTGCCATCCTCCCTAGGTCATCCACCACCGTGCCTACCTTGGTATCATCAGGAAACAGATGAGAAATATAATATGAGATAGCTTTCTGATGGAGTGAGGAAAAGTTAGAAAATGGAATTTCAAAAAAACACCTTTGGAGAACCTCAAAATAAAAAGCTTTTCTTTCGGTTATTGTGATTAAATTCCAACTGATTTGCCACATTTTAATCTTGTGAAACAAACCTTCCCATACCTTCATCAAGCTAGGATGTCTTTAATTTTTATGTTGAAAAGATCCCGATTTCCATTCTAACAAAACACCGGCTATCTGTCTATGTACAAAACAGTTCCAATCTTGATTACCCCCTTTAAGTAGTGGAACAATATTACAAAATAAAAAACTGAGAAAAAAAATAATACTGGGTTAACCATCTTAACTCCCCCATCCTTTATTGATAAATATAGTACCTTTCATTGAAGTGGATTTAAACAGCTCCCCCAAAATCCACTAAAAAAGCATCCCATTAATTATGTCTCCAAAGCTTGTGGTAAAGGAAAAACAGAACTTAAAAACAAAAATACAGGAGCAAAAATGTTTTTATCAGATACACTCATTTCAACCTAGATGATTTCCATCTATTCCAATTTGTCACTAATTTTTGTCCTTTGTCTAAAGCTTTTTGCCAGTTATGTTCTGCCATATTATTACCTCCGAAACATATTCCTAATATTTGGCAAGGAACCCTATCTATGGGTAAACCTCCCATAATTTCATTTTCTAGAGGAAAACCATTTATACATAGACAATGTGTTTTATTCGAATTAATCCGTGCACCAGTTATTTTACCAACTTCTCTTATTAATTCACAAGCTTAAATAATAGAATTACCATCCTTTAGAAATAAACAAAGATGGTCCACATAAGCCAGTAGTTTTGGAAAATTACTAAAAACCCCATTTATCCCATTTAGATCCGGACACCCTAACAAAAGTCTTAATAAAGGGTCTAAGGAGAAAACATATAAAAGTGGGTTAAGCGGACACACTTGTCATACCCCCTTCAAAATCTGATGACAAGATCCTAACCATCTATTGTCATATGGTTTAACATTAGCTAAAACATAACACAATCTAATCCACTTTACAAATGGTTCTGGAATGCCATAAGCCTGTAAACGATGCCATAAATATTCTTGGGAAACTTCATCAAATGCTTTAGCCTGATCCAGACTAACCAAATATCCTAAAGTTTTTTCCTTATTTGCCATCTGTATATCAAATAATTCCCTAATTAGCAATAAAGCATCTGTAATATGTCTACCCAGAACAGAACCATACTGATGTTGACAAATCAAATCTGGCATCACTAAAGATAATCGATTCGCCAATAATTTTGAAAAAATCTTAAAATCTACATTTAATAGTGTAAGAGGCCTCCAATTATTAATATTTGCCCGATCTCCTGATTTATAAAGAAAAACTAACAATCCTTCATACATTTGTGAAGGTAAAAAAAGCTCCATCAAAAAAAAATATATATATAAAGATAATAATGTCAAAGGCATTGACTGCCATAACATTTTAAATAGCTCTCCAGACAATCCGTCTGATCCTGGAGATATATTTGCTTTTAAAGATGATATAACCCCTTCCAATTCCATCCCTGAAAAATTCCCAATCATTGTCTTTTGTAAATTCATAGAAAGTTGCAGAAGATTTGCAGCTTGAAATAAGTCTGGTAAAAAAATCAGAGTCTTCCACCTGTTTACCAAATTTAGACTCAGTATAATCATCAAGAATATTCATTATGCTTTTGTTATCAAAACCTTTTTTACTGGAAGAAATATTTAAATATTCAAAAACTCGCTTCCCTATCCGGTCTTTACATGCCATAAAGGGGTTAACAAAAGCGGTTTTCCCCTGTGTTCCAAATGATTGCTCTTTGTTTAATGAAGACATTCTATTATACTGATAATGACTCATTGAATGTTTAACCCGTGCAATCTCCTCTGTCAAACCTTCTTCCCCTTCCTCCTGTCGGGACAGTAATCAACATAGTGTATGTCTATACCCATAATATTCCTCCAGCTTTGTTTTAGCTTGTGACTTACCCAATGTCTGAAAATTTCCTGTCAGACAGTTCTTAGAATCTACCCACCATTCCCCCACATTATCAGATAAATCTAATGTTGTAAGTTTATCTTATATAATAATTTTTAAGTCTAATTCTATATCAGGTAATGTTAAGAGGGAAGAATTCAGCCACCATACCCCAGGACCGCGTTTACGTCTGGGGGATTTTCTATACTAACTCCTATTAAGGAATGATTGGAAGTTTCTATTGGTATATTTGTTACATTATGTATCAATAAAGATTTATGTATAAAATTAAAATCAATTCTTGATTTCAATTAGCCTTTTGAAAAAGTCGATTTTGCTTTCAAACCACCTAAAGCATGTGCATCCACTAAATTAGCTTGTGCCAAAATTGTTTTTAGAAAAACTTTATCACAATATTGTTTACCTATTTCAGTTCTATGATGAAAATTAATGTTGAAATCTCCACAAAAAAAAAAATTGATGACTTGTATATAAAAAAGGTTGTATTTGTTTTAATAAAGCAATTCTTGAAGCCTTCAAGTGGGGACCACAAAAGGAAATAAGTCTACATTGTAGACCATGGAGTACTACGTCTAGCAGAAAAAGCCTCCCAGGGTCTATATCGACCACTCATAATACTTGCACATCTAAAGTTAAAAAACAAATCCCTATCCCACTGCAAGCATCCTTTTCCATTGACCAATAGGAACTGCCCTATGGCCAATCATGAGTTGCCTGAAATACCTCATTTGATGTATTCAACCTAGTATCCTGTAATAGATACACATCAAATTTTAAATGTGACAATACACCAAAAGTTGCAAGTCGCTTGGTTAATGATTTAATACTGTTAACATTTAGACTTGCAACCCATAAAGAAGAAAAATCAGGGAGGGGGTTTTATAATTTTCCCACTGGATCTCGTAACCCACTTATTAACATCTGGGATCTTCCTAGGGGGTAATTGTATACCTGATGTTACCATTTCCACAGGTTCCTGAGATAGTTCAACATCAACCAGAGGGTTCTCCTGCTCCATTTGTTCCCTCCAAGAAGAGTGGAGAGTAAAACAATTTGTTAGTGGTAAAGGAGACAGAGGCACCCCTTGTACCCTAAGGCCTTCTGCTCTTTCCACCCTACAGAGGGAGAAACATTAACTTTTTCCTTCAACTGGGGCAAGTTCACAACCAAAGGTATAGAAAGATGTTCATTATCTAAAGTAACAGAAGGAAGAAACCCTCTGTTTTTCCTTATTGGGGAACCAAGTTGAGTTACAAAGGGGGTTCCTCGTTCCCCACCATCTACCATAGTCTGAGGGGATGAAGCAACTTCCATGTCATCATGAAAAATAGGATTAGCCTCAACTATGGATGAAACTATTGAGGACCTTTCTTTTACACTCCTTATACCTCTTCCCCTCCCTCTACCACGACGTCTACTCCTGTCAATACTTCCCAATTCAGATTCCTGGGGGGGGGATTCTAGACCTGTATAAAAAATACTCTTGATCTGAAGAAGCATCATTATCATGGGTAGCCCATGAACATTCAGCATACGAGTGACCTTCTTCCCCACATAAATGACAGACAGAAGGAGCCACACAATGAGCTGCTGTATGACCCACCATACCACACTGAAAACATTTAACTTGGCCACATGAGGTGTTCAAATGCTGCAATGACCCACATCTATAACAGCTATTTGGCTGACCTGCATAGAACAATATTCCCCTGTCTCAACCCAGAAAAAATTAACTTGAAAGGTGCTGAATACCTTCCTCTGTCTGATTTAATTGAACCCTTATAGTCCACCCCCCATCCAGAAACCATTCTCATCAATTATGGGTTTTGGATGATCATAAACTGAACATCTTTTTTCTAGCCAAAATATAATATTAGCCACATTAACACCCTCATTGCAAAAAATAATAGTCACAGTTTTAATAGTTGGTTTAGTTATAGGAATCGCCAAGAAGTCCTTCCAAACCTCAGAGTCGTTATTTCCTCCAAAATTTATCCAGTGACTTCATCGTCACAAAACTAATATCATACGTATGTTCACCGGGAGAATGAATAAAAACGTACACTTCAGAAGGTGAAAATGCTAAAGAATCCACCAAAAGGGTCTTCCCAACCCAAATTCTGTCAGGAACTACAGGGGCTTTACCCTTATAGCGGAGTCTGACCAAAAATCGGCATTTGGCTGCTTCAGCAGGCTTCCGAAATAAGTCAGCATAAGTTTTCAGCCCAGAATCCAGATTGACAGAAGAGTCACCATTCTTTTGAAAAAATTCAGTACCAGTTTCTATACAGGTATCGACCGAGGTCGGCTGGACCTTACGTGACTCACCTTCTTCATGTAGCCCATCAGAAACCTCAGTTTGTGAGTCCAAAATAATATCAGAAACTGCAGAGTCATTGCATAACAATGCCTGGTCCACCACGCCAGGCAGAACCTTCAACTCTCCTACCTGCCCTTGGAGACACGCAGTCGCAGTGGGACAGGACAGAGGCCATTCACCAATAGAAGAATCCAAGAGAGAGAAGAATCCACCTCTGCACCTAACTCAGGCAGACCAACTGCAGCCAAAAAAACAGGCAATGGGATTTATGGATCCAGAATCCAATGACCTGCCTCCCAGAGCCATCCTGCTTGCTGTAAAGCCATTCCTGGAGTCCATTCAGAAACCGGACAGGTTCCTGCTAAAGAAATCATTGGTAGTATAGACAAAACTTCATCCTAAGATTGCACTTCCATAGACGGAGTAAAAGACAATTTCTTGCTCCCATCCTGAAGTGAACTTGCCATAGAACATTTCCGTTTATTCCTTTCAGCTTCCAGCTTCTGCTGACAGGTATGAAAGTCTCTTTCTGCTATATATAGCAAGTCTAACAATTGGGCTTTTTTTCTATCCAATTCCTTCTGTAGTTGCGCTTCTGCAGACATCTCTGTTGCCATTAATAATGTAGAGACAGGTGAATCCAAAACCACTGTTTGGTCACCACTTACAAGTTGACCTTCTCCTTCCAACATAGAAGGTACTGTAATGAACTCCTGAGCTCCAAGTCCATGTCCATCCTCTTCCACTACCTCCTTCAGACTGAGGTCCTTCATCTCTGCAGACAGACAGACAGCGCCACCTGCCTACAGAGTAGGGGAATTTCCCCAGTGTCCTGGCCAAATTTCCCCCATTCACTAAAAATTTACCACCAACAGCTTAATCTGGTTCAATTTCAGTTGGTTACCATCTGTATCCCCCTCCCCCCGGTCACCCCTGAAACAGAGACTTCTAGGCCAAGTGGGCCTACTGGGTCAACAAAATTCAATAAGTAAATAAATAAATAAATAGTCAGCCATGGGGGGGGACAGATAATTGAGGTACCAGACAGCCCATTACAGCAGGCAAAGACAGAGGAATGCACCACAAAAGCAGACAAGTACTATGTGCAGCCAGAGAGGCATTGTCAGGGGTGGAGGCTGGGAGAAAGAGGGAAACAAGGGTGGGGAGAAGTGCAGGAGGGAAGGAAGCTGAAGATTGGAGCTAGTGGTAGTCACAGTGGGCCCCAAAGTGACAGGTTTATTTAGAACACTCCAAGTGTGGGGAGATTTGCAATGTTATCCCAAAGGTAGTTGATCTGCAGTGGAGCTCTGAATGCGAATGACTGTTGGCCTTGGGAAGTGCAGCATTTGGGGTTTAGAAAGAGTCAGTGTTCAGAATTTCTAGTGGGATGGGGGTTGGTGCATGGAAGAAGCAATTGTTGAACCCCTGTTGATAGTTGACCAAGATGGATTATTTTGGCCAGGAGGCAGGTTTGATACTTCAGATGGTCTTGAAATGGGAGCCACTTTGTCCTAGAGTAAAGGTCACAGGTTTGAGTCAGTCTGTGTGCTCCCGTGATGAGCCTACAGACATTATTTAGTCAGTGTAAATGCTGCTGGTGTGTGTGGAGGGGGTGCGTGTGTGTGCACTCCCAGATTAAGTTTGCCTTTTTCCTGTAACTGCAGGGCAATTTTCCTATGTTTTCCTGTAGATTACATTATTTCCAGTGGAAGCCAAATTCCTCTGTTTCCCCATATAACTAATGCAAGTCTATGGGAAGAATTTCCCTGTAGATTGCTCCAAATCCCTGTTAACAGAGTTCCTTATCATTTAGATAAAATACCTGACATTCCCTACAAGTTTAGTTAAAGGAGAACTGCACTGAACCTGTGAATAATGTTTCCTGTAGAAGCTTTTTTTCATATAGTGGGTCCCTTTCTGTTTCTGCCCCATTTTTGCTGGCCTTTCAGTTAACCCATTAGATATTTATGGGTTACACACTGCTGCAAAGTGCCATCTAAGAATTGTATGATGTTGTTTATGTCCCCATGAACCTAAGAATTCTAAATTAGAACACAGATGCATGGTACCAACAATGTAAGTTCTTGACAAAATCATACTATTCTAAAATGGTCAATACCAGCAGTGTGTGAATCAGAAATGTTCACTGAATTTACCAACAGGCCAGTTAAGATTAAGCAGTAACAAAACGAGAACTGGTATTTTAAAAAATAACATCTACTTCTACAAAAATGCATGTTTGTTGATTCAAGGCAGTTCTCCTTTGAGATATGAACAGCCCGGTCTAAATTGTTCACTATTTATGGGGCTGGCAGTATAGCCTAGAGGTTAGAGTAATGAGCTATAAATGAGCTTTGTACATCCAGTGTTCAGACATGGGTTTGATTCACACACCCTCCATTCCCATACTATGTGGCTCTGATTAAGTTACTTAATCTCCCCAGGGTTCCTGGGTTGTCCCTATAACAAGCATCTATGCCTAGCTGGCCTTACCCAATTATCAAAGGAAAAAAATATAAATATGTATATATATATATATATATACATATATATATATATATATTAAATTACATTTATAAACTGTAAATAAACTCCAGTACACACACTCCAGATCCGTGCAATAACCTATCTCCCTACTCCAAACATTTTATATTTATTATCAAGAATTGATTTTTAATTATTATTATTTGATGTGATTTTTATATGGGACTAATTTCTGGTTAAGAGTACTGTTTGCATAAGTTCCTAAGAGCAAAACAAAAAGTATTAGTTAACAAGGCTTCTGGCTTTAATGCTTAAAAAAAATAAATCTCTGTTTCCTAAGCATCTCTTTGCCCATACTAATGAGATTTCAGTGGAAATAAAGATGAGACTCCATTTTAGTTTCTTTAAAGGGATATTAGTCACTTCTCTTACTCAGATCCTGGAGTATGGGGGGGGGAGGGACTAGCTCACATTCTTGGAATATCTAAGCTAGCCAGAGCTGGGAATCCATGACTACAATCAGATAGAAAGCCATGTGACTATTACAGCATGGACTTGTCTTAAAAAAAGTTAGTTTGAGAGTCCCATTACTTTACATTAGAATAAGAAGTTTTATTCATAGTTTAAAGATGCAATGTACTGCCGCTACAAAATTGGACAGTTATTGGACACTAGCATAATAAATAAGCTTGCCAAGTTTCATGAGTGCAGGACCAAGGGTTCAGGAGTTATGTTTAAAACTTATTTTGTGTGCAGCAAATAGCAAAAATCAGAGGGGGAGTGCACTACTTTGCAGCTGTGGAGGAATACATTCAAATGTCTAAAAAGGGAGTTCCTTGAAAAGCCATTTTAGAGCTACAGTCTAATCGATGACAGAAAGGCTGTAGGCTCCACTCACAGTCCCAAAAAGGGCTTGTTTCTGCGACTTCCTAGTTCTTTGTAGTGTTGAGAAAAAGTATTTTTTTATTGTGCAGTAAATAATTGTATCTGTTTGTCTGTGTGTGAGGAAGTGAAGGCAAAAACTTTGTAGTGTGTGCTCAGCTTACTCTGCTGTGTTCTGAATGTGGCTACTGCCAGTTGGTAAGGGCAGCTTTCTTATTTCCATTCTGTAGATTAATTATTTAAACTGTGATTAAATAATTCCTGTTTTATTCTTTCTCCTGATGCTGCAGTCATTGTTTTGGTACTGCACTTAAGCATTTGATGCCTGCCTGCCTCCACTGCAGTCAGTGTATTGAAAGCAAAGGGGGGGCACCACCTTCTTTGTTTTGTGCTATGGCTTCGGGCTTATGCTTGTTCCTGTACCTGTAGTTAGCTGAGCTGTTATTTCTTAAAACACCTATATAAAAAAAAGTTTAAGCAATTTTATCTGTGCCCAAGGTAGGCAGGAGCCGAGGGGCACCCTTGCTGAACAATATTAGCTGTCTGAGTTTCTTATTGTCATTAAAACAGTAGGAAGTTACAAACAAATTAGAAAATGTTAAACTATTTTTAAAGCCTTCTTGTCTCCAGAGCTCAGAAGCCACATAATTTGTCTGAGCAATCAGTTGTGTTTGCTGGCTGCCTCTGTTGGATAAGCAAAAGACAAGACAGTAATTCTTCCTGTTTCTGTTTCCTGGAAAATTAACATTTTTTTTTTTTGCATAAGTGATTGCATTAGAAAAAGTAATTACAGTATCAGAAAAATAATATTTGAAAACATTATTCCACTTTCTCTTTGCAGTTTATCTGATGAGTGAAAATGTCACACAAGCAGTCAAGCACTGTCAAAAAACATCTGCGGACCAGCTCTTCCAACAGTGATTCAGACAGGGGTTGGCATTGGACATGTACTCAATGCCTGCTGTCCCCTTCACTTCAACCAGACCAGTTGCTAATTCAACTGGTGCTAGCACTGCTAGTACCACTGGCACCACCACTGTTCCAGTGCAAGTCTCAACCTCTGTAGTGACTGATGTTGCTGCCACTTCAGCTGCCACTATCACCACCACCTCAACTGATGTTACCAGTGCCACCATCAGCACTATCTCTGATACTGCTACTACCATCATCACCACAACCTTCACTACTGCTGACACAATTACCTCCACCATCAAATCCACCAGTACCACCATTAGCACAGTTCATGATAGAAGAATTCAGCCATGACCTTGGTAGTTAATCCAAGAAGTTCTTCTGAGCATGTTGAGGACAATGAGACAATGTCTTTTAGGTCAGAATATGCTCCTACTCCCAGATTTAAAAAGGCTTGAAGATATGTTCCATGGCACATCGTCTGAGAATAATGACCTGAGTGAGTCTGAGGATGCTGAAACTGAGTCCTCGCCTTATTCCTCAAGGAGGCATTTGGGTTAAAAATGATCCAAGAAATCAGTTGTTGAAGATAGACACAAAGGCCCAGATATTCAAAAGAGCTCAGCCATGTGCAATAGGGTTGCGCCTGCACAAGTCTGAAAATGTGCCATTCTGCGATATTCAGCAGGAGGCAGTTGCGCCCCCCAAATCACACTGAGCAACAGCGAAATAATGAATGCATGCGCAGCTGAAGGGGGAGGAACCATGCATAAATGGCTCAGTGCGATATTCAACAACATGCGCCATGCACAATAGGGGAGCCAGCGGAAGTTGTGCCATAGCGGAAATGAGCCAAAATAAAAGGGAGCAAGGGAGAAGTGCAAGAACACTACAGGGAAGCCACATGAGGATAAGCCTAGCAGGGAAAAACTAGGCAGCAGGGACACACATGGCAGGCCAGGAAAGGGCACCTGGAATCAACAGGCACAGGGGAAGGTGTGGGAGCCACAGTGCAGAAGGGGGAAGTACACCACACAGCAGTGAGGCCAGCACAGGCAGGTGTTCCTGGTGCAGGGGAAGTAGCAGCCAGGACAGTGAGGGGAATACAGAAACAGCTGCCAGGGGGGGTGAACACAAGCCAGGGACATGGCCAGTGCCACCATCCAGATGGAGGCCGTAATGAGGGGGGTGAGAAGGCGGGCAGCAGGGGGGCATGGCCATGGAAGGGCCCATCAGTGGTATGCCTCCAACAGGCAGTACTGAGCCCACACCAGCTTTGAGCTGTACAGTGATACTGAGATTGTGGGCTGGTACCACCTGAATCGGGCAATTCTGAGGTGGCTCTGTGAGCTGTGCAGTGATGTGATGCAGGCACCCACACGACGGAGACATGCCCTGTCAGTGGAGACAAAAGTGACAGCTTGCATGTGATTGCTCACCACGGGTACCTTCCAGAGACCAACTGGGGACACCACAGGCATAACCCAGTTGGCCACGTCATGCCACCTCACCCAATTCCTCAGTGCACTGCTGCCACATGCTGCGGAGTACATCCATTTCCCCACCACACCAGCGGAGTGCACAGCAAACATACAGGAGTTCCACAGGGTAGCACATATTCCTGGCATGCTAGGGGCAATAGACTGCACCCATGTGGCCATCCTCACACCACCTGGCCCCGAGGGGGGCTGCATATATAAATTGCAAGGGCTATGCCAGCATCAACTGCCAGGTGGTGTGCGATGCCAGGAGGTGCATAATCAATGTCTGTGCCACACACCCTGGGGGAGCACATGATGCCTTCATCTGGCACCAGTCGGCACTGTGCCACAGATTCGAGAGTGGGGATATCCCCACTGGCCACCTAGTGGGTGAGTATGCAAACCACATGGACAATCATAGGGCCTGGGGGGGCATGGTCAGAGGTGACATGGGTAGTGGCCTACATGGCCCGGGGGGCAGGGCGATGCTGATCACCAAACTAACCTCCACCCTCTACACACAGGTGACAGTGGATACCCACTCCGTCCCTGGCTGCTCACACCCTACCGGTGGCCCACAACCCCATCGCAGCAATGCTACAATGAGGCACACGCCACCACATGTAATGTCATCGAGCGGGTGTTCGGGATGCTGAAGGCACATTTCTGTTGCCTGGACACCTCTGGCAGTGCCCTACAGTACAGCCCCTCAAAGGCCTGCAGGCTATTCCTGGCCTGTTGCATCCTGCACAACATGGCCAACGAATGTGGGATAGCTGTACAGGTCGAAGAAGGGGACAGCAATGGGGATGATGAGGATGCATGTCAATGGTGATGGGCAGCCCTCCCTTGGCCGACGGGACCCCCGACTGCTCCGGGCTGGCACAGCTGCACCAGGACACCATCACGGAGGAGCACTTCAGCCAACCCAGGTAAGTCATGGGGCCATGTGCAACCAACAGTGGCTAAGCCACAACCCACAAACACACATAGACACACACCATGGGTGCATGCCATCAAGGGAAGTGGCCGGTCATGGAACCACACACACAACCAGGGATGGGTGAGGTCTAACATGCTACACAGACAGACACACACACACACAACAAACCAGACATGCACAAAGGGTAGGAGGCACACTGACCCAGAACACCACCCTAGCCACACAAATGTCCACAGACCACCACGCCCACTGCCTGTCCTTGTGCATGTGTCAGATGCTGAGCACCATTGCACATTGGTGTACAGCACAATGCAGGCATCATCATGCACATGCAACTGCAGACAGCAGCTGGGAGGGTGTGCAGATGGATTGTGTGTCCACGTGCAGAGCTGGGTACCCACCTGTGCAATGCCTTCTGAATGACACAATGCACACAGGGCAGCACCAGACAGTAGCTACGTTGGGAGACAGGTCAGTCACGTGCCACAGTGCCACGCCACCATGGATGTGTGGGTGGCCCCGCTGAGACCCGCCAGCACTGACAGGCTGACCACTGGCCTCATGGGGTGGCACCGATGGTACCCCCAGGTTCCACTGCGTGAACGTGACTGTGTTCCTGCAGGGGTCTGCAGCACACCAAACATGCCTGCACCAGACGTGCTCGGGATGCCCACAGCTGAACCCAATGTCGACAAGGAGGGTGTCGCATGATGCTGGGAATGGGGGGTGGACAGTGCACTGAGTGGTGTCTGCAACGCATGGGCAAATGACTGTGTGCCCATTGTAGCCATGACAGCAGTGAATGCCTGTGACTGCCTGTCAATGGCAGCGGTCACATCCTCCCGCAACTGGTCTATCCCTGCCAGGATCAGAGTGGTGTCTCTGCTGCGATGCTCCTCTGCCTGCTCCAGAGCCGCACGCAGTGCATCCACCGACATTGCAAGCCACATCTGCTGGTTGACAGATGCTTGCAGTATGCAGGTGTGCTCATCCAAGAGGTCATCTGCCTGCTCGGCATCCTGTCCCTCAGGGTGTGCATGGCCCTGATGCCCAGCACCCCTTCAGGGTGGGCGCTGCACACCAGGACCAGGTATGGGCATGTCCACAGGCGGTGCATTGATGCCACCCCCTGACCCTGTACTGCCAAGCCCATTGGCTGACTGCTGAGGCTGCCCTTCTGGCTGCTGCTCACCAGGGCTCACTGGTGCCACCTCAGTGGCCGCAACAGTCCCACTGTCCTGTACACACACCAGTGCTGCCCCACTGGTCCTGACAGGCACAGGCTGGGACTGTGATGACACACAGACCTCCACGGTGGCACCACCCACAGCCATGGCCGCAATGTTACCTGCTGTGTGGCCATCCCATGGCACACATGTGTCACTGCCCATGCCGTTAGCGACATCATCTTCGGTGATGGACCTGGCACTGGCCCGAGTCACAGCATGCTGGCATCCTTGGATGCTGGCATGCTGGGACATGGGCAGGGCCTCCTCCGCACCTGTTACAACAACATCAGTCTGGACAGCCAGATGGGCCCACTGTTGCACTGAGCCATGTATACCTGTGGAGGTGGATGGGCCCTCCTCCATCTCCATCTGACTGTCCTCAGTGGACAGGCCCATCACCGCTGACCCATGCAGATGCTCAGGATCTGTAAGGGAAAACAAAGTTGCATTACTGCATGTGACCTACCCTGCCCCCCCAATAGACAGACCATGACCTACCACGCAGTGATGGGCTACCACCCGTCTGGAAGCCACCACCTGGAACACCCTCAATGGCATACTGCTGCATGCTTCCAGCAACCCTCTCCTCCTGTGAGGTCAGGTATAGCACCTCCAGCTGTCCCCCACCTGTCGCAGCTCATGCTGCCCTGATGGCAGCCACCTTCTCCTTTATCCTCCTCCTGTCTGTGCCCATCTTCTTCTTGCACTCCTGCACGGAGCGCTGGTGGCTGCCATGCAGGTTCACTGCATGCGCCACCTCCTCCCATGCAGCAGCACGGGCCTGTGGTGTTCCCTGCCATCCGCTGAGAAGCGGCTCCTGATCCAGGTAGTCCTCAAACAGGGCATCCGTCTCGGCCTAGGTGAAATTAGGCCTCCTCCTCCTCCCAGCACTGTGTTCCTCCTCTCCCACAACTTGCTTGGTCATTATTTAGCCCGTGAGAATGAAAGTTGTTACCTGTGACTGTGCAGTCCCATGCATGTCCCAAAATCCACAGTCCACCCTCCCAAACAGCATGCAACTCACTAATAGACTGCAGTAACTGACTATGGCCAGTGCAGCCCAATGTCACACTTTTATAGCGCAACCCATGCAAATGAGGTGAGGCGCAACTTTAAGTGGAGGCAAATTGCAGTGCTGCGCCACGGAATGGCTGATTAGCTGATTTGCATATGACGACTGAATATCGCGCTGTTGCGCTTTGCGCAATTGTGTTGAACATGCTGAGCCAAGGGTGCAGTTCTGTGACATGCGCAGTACACACCTCACTGCGCATGCCCGGGTAGCTGATGCAGGCATCTGCCACACTGCTGAAGTGCTGTGCACAGGAGGTAATGCAGGGCACGGCCACCATTGTGCCATTGGCACTACAGTGATGTTCACCTATATGGCGCTGTGGCACTGGGGCATCATAGGCGCACTGGGACAACAGCATGGTAGGCCACTCCTGGAGGTAGCACAGAGGCACCCAACCACGCTACATGCATTGGGTTCCAATGGCACTGTGCCTGTCCATGCGCCAGAGACCCTTGACCCTGTGCCCGACTTTGCCCCCCTAGGTGCCATGCGTCAGGCATGGGTGCACCATTATCGTGCTGTTTGGTGACAGTGCGATAGGGAATGGCAGCGCTGTACCATGCAGCATCTGCACATGGTGGAGCCGCGCTGCAGAGTGCCATTTTGAACCAACTGAGTAAGTGAGATGGCGAGGAGAAGGGCTGCCCAGTGGACCCAAATTGAACTGGCCAACCTGGTGGCCATTGTTGAGCCACTTTATGGCCCACTGTTTGGGGAGGCACCCCTGGACAGGTCCAGGAGCCAGGTGTGGGAGGAGGTGGCTGACGCCCTGGAGGAGGCCACAGGAAGGGGGTGGATGGCAGAGCAGTGCCGCCACAGGTATGGCAACCTGAGGAGGAGGGAACCGGACCTGCTTTCCCACCTGCGGCACGTACCAGGAGGGGCATGTTGCCACGATCAGGTAGGTGTTACATCCACACACTTTTATCTTCCATATGGGTATCATGGTTGTATGTGTCCGGAACATGGGGAGGGACGGTCCGTGTTGGGTGTGGTGGTGTTATCAGGGTGTGGGGTGGGTGGGTCTGGCTGGGTGGGATTGCACACACATGGGGGCAGGGGGACTTTGCTACAGGATTGTACTGATGTTCCTCTCTCCGTGTTTGCACCACAGGGCCAGAAGAGAGGCGTCTGGCCAGGGAGCTGAGGCGCCAGCAGGACGACAGGGCCGGTAGGAGGGGCGACGGTCCACAGTACCAGAGGGACCGGCCTGATGATGGTGAGTGCCATACCTCCATGATTACTATTGCATGCTGTGTAACAGGGTGGGCAGCGGGGCATGGCCACCATCCACTGACACCACTGCCATGCACGCAACTTGTTACAGTCAGCACTGTCCAGTGGCACTGCATATCTGGGACTGCGTCAATGGTGGTCCATGCGTGCACCGGGTACATGGCTCTGCCACTGCCTTCGCACGACATAGCCATATCACTAAACAGCCACTGTGGTGTTGTGCATGACTTGGCCAGTGGGTGTGTGCAGCGGTCCCCATGGCTGTATGCACCTGGGTGGGCAGGTCTTGTGGACGTGATCACTGTGGGTGGTCACACACCATCACAGAGGCATGTCCCACAGCCGTATGCCATGCACAGTGGGTGGGCTGTATGGGGCTGTGCATTCACACCTATTGACTGTGCTCCCTTGTCCTAGGTGTCCGCCAGCTGCAGAATATACAGGAGGCACTGCAGGAGATACTCAGTGTGCCACGGGCATCATTTGAGATCCTGCAAAGGATTGACTGGCTTGGGGTCCAGAGAAGACACAGGAGGCAGAGCAGCCAGAGCGGGGAGCAGGGCTCCCATTGATCATCCTTATGCCCCTTATTTCCTCTACTCCCCTGGACCCACCCTCACACCCCTCTTTTCCTGTCCCATTTGTTCATCCCTGTCCCTTACCCACCCTCACCTTGTTTGTGGCCATCCCCCCCCACATTTGTACATAGTTTTGTAAATAGTCCTTTTTGATATTTTTGATTACAAGTTTTTTGATATGAATATGGTGGTCTCTGATTTGCAGTGGGCAATAGGTGCTCAGCTGCAGTGGTGTGCATGGCGTCAGGGGTGGTGCAGTCATGGGTATGTGTGTGTGTCCGTGGGGAAGTGATTATGGTGTGGGAGTAGCTATCAGTCAGTGTCTGTGGTGTGTGTGTTGTGCCCTGTGCACTGGATGACTGTGTGCAGTGGTCCATGGTGCATGTTCTGTGTCCATGGCACCCCCATCAGCCCATCCATGGCCTGTGCAGCTGACACCCTTGCATGTCTGTGACCTGCACAGTCTGCTGGCATGTCATTGGTGGCTGTCCATGCAGGGCAGCCACTGTACCTGTCACAATGCTGGGTTGCCTCCTATCACTGATGTGATGCATGTCTGCCTCAGGTGACCCTGTGGCCTCTGCGGTTGTTGTCCCACCTCCATGCTGTGGCTTGTGTGTGTTGCAGGTGATGTGCACCACTGTCTGTGACTTGTGCTCCGGGCAAATGATGGTGGAATACAGGTCCACAGTGCCTGAGCAGGGTGGCTGGTACTTCTGTGCCATGGAGGACTGCAGGCTGTGTGTACACGGTTTCCATGGGCCCACGCTGGGGGCTTGGTTGCCCCGCTACTGCGTCCCTGTTTTGTTGTGCCTTTGGGTATGGGTGGGTGTTTGTCCATGCACTGTGTTGCATCCGGTGTGGTGCATGCTTCCACGCACCACTGTGGGTGTCTGCGCTGGCTGTTGTGGAAAATGCTAGGTTGGGGTGTGTCCTTGGGAGGGTGTGCTGGGTGCTGTACCATGATGGTGGTGTCCAGGGCATGCCCTGTCACGTGTGGGGTACCTCGTGTGCCGACGCATGGTCGGTCTCTCAGCTGTACCTCAGGGGGCCTGTGCATGGTGGCACTGTGTATGCCATTGCTGCATCGCTGTGTGCTGCCACCCACTGATGGGTGCTCGTGGTAGGGCTGCCTTACATGGTTCTGTGGTGCACAGGGTTGCATTGTCACAGTGGGGGTGGTGGCATGCATGGGGTTTCCTGCAGTGGTGGACACTGCTCCTGGGAAGGGTGTCTAGGGGTCACGGTGCAGGGTGTGCTCTGCATTGGGGGGATGGTGCGGCATGGGGTGGTCGGCCCTCCTTGTGTGCCAGTCACAGCTTGCCAGGGGGTGTGATGGGGCACCATGGCCCAGCTGTGGGTTGGTTGCTTGTCTCCATGGGCCAGTGGTTATTCCAGCCCTCTCCCAGTTGTGCAGTGCATGGGGTTTAGGGGGACGATGTCTGCTCTGCTGTGTGTTCCTCTGCCCATCTGTGGCATGGGTGGTGGGCCCCTACATCCCTGGTTGTGCAGTTGCATTGCTGCACTGCTGCTGGGGGGGGCATCCCTGGTTGTGCTATGGTGCCTCTGGACTGCTCAGCTGAACATCCCTTGTTGAGCTATGGCACATCAGATCTGCTCAGCTTCCCCTCCATAGGTGCGCTATGGCACAGGTGGTGTGATATTCAGTCATCTGCTGTAGACACATCTTGGCCAGCTCAGTTTTTGAATAGCGCGCCTCTTGCGCATGGGCGCAATGGACTTGCAGCATACAAGATGGTGGAGGTCAGGTACAAATTCAATTTACAGTAATATCTGGACATGTTTTATTGAGCAGGAGAATGATAAAAAGGAGATCTTTGTGTTCACACTGTGGCCAGAGTCTCAGCCATGGTACAAATGTTGATAAACTGAGCACATCATGTTCTTGGAACCACCTTTTGAAGAAGACTCCAAAGGTGGCTAACTTGGATAAAGCCTCTGCTGGAGTTAACTCTTCATGCTACTGTACACTGCATTACAAAAAGCAAAACCAGTTTCTGGTTCAGTTAGCAGTGATGGTGGTGGTGATGGTGGCAGAGGCAGTCATCAAGTGACCAAACACCAGCAAAATCTTGTTTCCAGTCCTTGACCAAGTACTCTGACAGGCACAACATCAAGTCCCTCACAAATTGGTTCAAATAGTGAGACTGCAGATGTGTAGTTTATGGTGCCCCCCCCAACAGCCTCAATCACCTGCATTTGTCCTCACTGAAACAAGGGCCAGGAGTAAGGCTATGCCATGTCAAAAGCCTACTCTCAAATAATGGAAGCATTTCAGGCCCACACAAAGTTCTTGCCAACCCACCCAACAACTGTTCAGATCACACAGCTCATAGGTGAAATGATTGCACTGGATGTCCAACCTTATTTTTATTGTTGAAAAGACTGGATTCAGTAGATTTCTACATTTCTTGCAACCTTGATACCACATACCAATGTGAACTACTTTTTCTTGTACTGTCATGTTAAATATCTATGCTGCAGTCAGGTGGAGAAATTGCTGACCCAAGCATGGGAAAAGTTTTCCACTGTACATATGATGTATGAACCACTAAAAAGTTATTACATGCCTACCCCTCACTCACAGCCCACCGGTGTTCACCTACACAAGTTGCACATGGCTGCATAACTGCTGTTGACTCCTCATCATCTTCCGCTTGCCTTGACTGCAGTAATATTCCATCCCACTGGATGTCTGTTCTTAGTGTTGTAATCCTCTCAAGTGAACACAACAGTGTTAACATTCTTAAGTCTTTGCAAGAAATGCTTGACTCCTAGATTAGCATAACACATTTGCATGTTGGGTTCTTTATTACAGATAATGGGAAGAACATGGTAAAAGCACTTAGAGATGGCCACTTCCAGGAAATCCGTTGCATTGATCATACATTGAACCTTGTGGTCACTGGTGCTCTCCTGAGTAGTGTGGGTGCTTCTCATATTGTTGATACCTCCAGAGACATCTGTAGCCATGTCCATCATTCTGCTAATGAAACCGGAGAGATGCAAACTGTTCAGGACCAGCTCTGTTTACAAAACCATCGATTAATCTAAGATGTCAATACACAATGGAACAGCACATGTTATATGTTGCAGTGCTTGCTGGAACAGAAGGGTGCTCTACATGAGTTATCCATTGAGCAGGATATTGATTGGGTACTGCTACACCAAGATTGGAGCATCATTGAGGGTATGGTCCAGGTTCTGTCTCCCACTGAGAAATGCACCCATGACCTAAACTCAAATATACAGTTGCTTCACTGACTCAGGTCATTCCCAGCTGTCCATTTCCTCATGTCAGCCATGGAGTATTTCCAGGTGCATGGCACTATGAACTTGTTTCAAGAACCCATCAAAGAACTCATTGAACGGCTTACTAGGGAGTTAATATCACGGTTTACAACTATAGGTGACAATACTAGATATGTGTTTGCAACCCTGTTAGGCCCAAGATTCAAATGAGGCATTGTGTCTGTCCATGCAATGTCACAGGGTGAGTACCAGCAGCAACTGTGTAGTGAACTTGAAGGAGTCATGAAGTAGATGGGCCTGTTTCATTCACAGGGTGCTTGGAGTTCAGACAGTTCTGGAACAAATGGAATGAGTGGCACTGGCAGCCCAAGTGACAGTAGTGTGGGTGATGGCATTCTACTGCCAATGAGGTTACCTGCTGATGCAGGAAGACAGGGTAAGTCAGCAAAACAGGCCCATGACACTGTACCTCAGGTTACAAAAGCATATCATTATGACTGGTCACTGCTCATGAGTTCTCTGCTGAACAAGCAGTGACTGAGGACACATTTGTTGTCACATCCTGCTGAGCAGATGCTCACTAATTATTTGGATGAGCTGATTGTGGACTTTAATGTGGACCTTCTTGTGTACTGGAACACTGAAAAATAATCATGCCCTGCTTTGTTCCATGTATCATGAAAATATATTGTGTGCCCCCACCCCACAGCCGCACTCAGAACACCTCTTCAGCATTGCAGGGTATATTGTTCAGCCACATTGCTTCCATTTGCAGGCTGAACATGTGCAGCAACAATTTTTAATTCAGCTCAATATGCATCTGCTTGATTCTTTTAAGTGAAAAGGGTGTACAAGTTGGACTTGCAATGTGCAGTCACTGCCTGCCAGCTTTGAATACTTAATTGTCCACTATAATTATAGCTTTCATATATCTGCTCCTGATTTTACTGACAAGGATTCTGAAATAACTATGTCAGATGTGGTTATGCTTGCTGATTGGAGTTTTAACTGATCTTATGGCATCATGACCGCTGCTGCTGTTAAAATTACAATGATTTTGCAAAGTTACTGAAAATGCTTTCCTCTTTCTTTTTTTTGGGTTGGGTAACTTCTCTTATTCTTGTATATCTAGACACTGGGTTACAAAATTTACTTCTTATTACTCTGTTAACTTTCAGGCTAGACAGCAATCAAAATAATAGTATTTCAATGTTTGGTGCATAACATAGTGCTTGTGTATACTTATGGATTTTGAACTTTGGCCTTTCTCTATTCCCACCCTTGGTAGGTAAGCCCGGTAGTGAGTAGGAAATAGAGGGCCCAAAAAGAATAATTTAACAGCTCAAAGATTATCTCCTCCAACTCATGAAGAGTGTGACCAGTAGCACACAGGAGAGGAAACCCTCCCTATGGAGGAAAATTCTGAGGACCCATGGCTACTGATCTGCCCATCATCAGGGAAACCTAAGGGAAGATGATTCTAAATGCTTAAAGTAAGTTCTGATTCTGGTTTAGGTGTTCATAGCTTGATGAAGTCTGTGTCCCAAGTCTTTGATATTTGTGCAGGAAGGTCAATTTCTTGTGGTTGAAGAAGCAGATGCAATCTGAAAGGATGTCCAGATGATGGATATGGATTACGTAGGGCTGTTGAAGGAAGGCTTGAATGAGATCCATGATTTAGTTTGATAGTGGTGATAATTTATCGGAGGTACATAGAGAACATGGAGATCTGAGCATGAGGAAATCATGATATTGTCTGAATGGGTTCCTGAGCTCCATTATGGCGATTACATGATGGGAAATAGATTTTGAGAATTCCTTACTGTAATCTGACAGACCTTATAGAAAGAGAAGACAGGACAAAATGACCAGTTCTTTTGTAGATTGGTGATTTTATGGATGCTGGCAAGGTTCTCAGAGATGCTTAAAGAAATCGAATGAAGGCTAGACAAAAAGAAGAATAAACCATGATGTTTAAAAAAATAGTCAAATGGATTTGAGTACAGTAAATTCACTATGATTCACTATGGAGGCATATGTTGAAGAGACGACAAGGAGTCCAAATCAATGAAGCTCTTGGATACCTAGTTGAAGAGTGTAATTGGAGGAAAGAAGAAGAAGCAGTGAAGTTGAAGATGGAGTAGGCTGGAAGACAGTAACTGGCTATGAATATTGGAAAGTTTCTGTGTGAATTTTTTGAGGCTTGATCATGAGTTATAAATGCTAAAATGTGGTATATGTGAGCAAGTAATCAGGAAGGACTGCGATGGGCAAGATGATGGATATGTTTCCTGCTGTACTATAAGTGAATCAGTGGCAGGAGCTAGAGAAGCCCACATGTTGATGACTTGCTAGTGATTAGAGTCCAGCACATATGTAGATGCGACTTAAAAGAGAGGAGTCTTGACTGAGTCTTGACTTGGTCAACTTGACTGATGGGCCAAAAAAATGGTCCACTATCAGGAGCAGTATACACATCAAGTGAGTCGATTGCATGTTCTTGGATGGTGCTGATGAGGAATGGTTGCAGTGTCTAACTGTTATAAAGGGATAAACTAGTCAGTTTCGCATGGCAGTGTACTGGAATGGAATGAAGACTGTACTTGGTGATAGTATTTACTGAAATGAGTATGAGGAAGGATTGATAGGATTGCAGAACCCCTAGGAAGGTGACTGGCTTGACTGGTAAATCTTGAAGTGGAGATATAGATAATATCTTGAAGTATTATGATGTCCTAGGCTGGGGAACAGGATTCAGGATTGTGTAAACTAGTTCTAGTTCAAGCTTATTGCAGGAAAGCTCCACTGAGTAGGCTCATTCACAAGGAGGGCCTGAACATATACCAGTAATGTACAAAAAACAAACATAAAAAGGGAAACATAACAACAAGATACAGTGCAATAGCAGGGAATAAAATAAATGAAATGATAACATGACAGTGAATTGTCAGATAACTATGCATTGGAGATGCGTTGGTGCATATTCTGAGACAACAGAGGGAAGAAAAGTCATTGAAGTGCATTACATAGCTATACTAGGAGGCTATGAGTGGGATGACATGGTAAAATCTGATCTGCCTCTGCCAATATTAGATATGATGGTGCAATTTGAATAACTGATAGTGCAAGATAGGTAGGGTATGAAGGACTTCCCTTGAGAGATTATAGTTAATGTACATATGAGGTATCCCAGTAAAATGTAAGTTCATGCTTCTGTTGGAAAGGAATCATTTAGAAAAGAACTCAGCTATGAATGGACCTGTGTCATAAATCAGGAGGCAATGGCTTCCATAGGGTTTGACTCTAATAGGATGTCTGGGGAACGGTCCTGTGCAGTTAATCAGGAAGTAAGAGCTTGTATATGGTATGATCCAGTAGGATGTTGAGGAACGATCAACTGGTTATTATCAGGAAATAAAGGTGCTTCCATACTGTCAGAATGCAAGACGTAATGCAGGTGGAGGGATGTAACTAACCAGGAATTGTCTCGTTGATGAAAAAATCTGCTAACCAATGAAACACTGAACAGTAGGAGCTATGCCAGCCACTAGACGGGAATAAGGCAGGTCAATCAGGAGATGAAATCAAACAGATGAATGAGTGCTGGATGGTAGCAAACAGGGAAAAATGTCCAAAAGAAAAGACACAGAAGCAAATGTGCCGAAGCCCCGGGCTGGATGGATCGGCGGACGTGTACAGGGCAGCACAAAGAACAGCGGTCCTCCCAAATAAGCTATGGAGATGCTGGAGACTTTGATGAACAGGAAGCACATCAATAATGAAATGTTAGATGGGAGGAGGCCAGCCGAAGCCAGTGGCCGTCGGTCAGGTAATAGCATGTCAGACAATGGGATTGACTGAGATGATTGACTGAGATGAGTGACTAATATGATGGACTGACACAACTGACTAATGAGACTGACTGTTAAGATTGACTGTCAAGAATGCTGATATGTGCAAAGCCAGCAAAAAGCAAGCCAACCAAGTCCATTAAGAAAGCCAAAGTAATGGTGGCATAGAAAGTAGGAGATCAGGTGGTGAGAGTCCATAACACTGGAAAGGGAATCAATGAGGCTTAGCGTAATTGCATCAAGGAGGTGAAGAAGTTGACTGCCATGGTTTCTTCAGACATAGTGAAATGAAATGAGCAGCATGAATACCTTATATGCCAGGCAGCCAAAGGTAGGTTATTTGAGTAAGGAGCATTTACAATGCAGTAATAGAATATGGTGAATATCTTGAAAGATATGTAGGCTGGGAGGTTAATGGATTGAGGCATGGAGAACCTAAATGCCATGTAGCCAAAGGAGCAGAGCATAATTCAATTAACTGCAAAACACATCCGGGGACTTATACTGAGATAAATGATCCAACAAGGGAAAAAGGCAGGCACTGAACAGGAGAAAGGAGGAATCCAGGCAGAATTTCAGAGTGGGACTGATAACCATAGCAGGTTCCCTCGCAGCAGACTGAAGAGGTGGATGGAGGCAGGTACAGAAGGAGCATGTAGATACCAGAGGGTCCAAGTGTAGTCCAAGGTGAAGGTTGCACACAAACGGAAGGTCAATACTTCTCAGAGGGAAGGAGTTTGAAACAGTTTATGATGTATGAGAGGTAGGAAGTGAAGAGGAATGCAGACATAGACAAGTCCAGGACAAAAACACGGATGCAAAGCCATGAAGTCCTGAAATTCAGATGACAGGAAACTATGCTGGCAGGGTCTGAGATCCAGAATGGGAAGAAGCGCAGGAGTGAGGACAAAGAACATATACAGTATCCAAGGAATAAGCAGAAACTAAGTAGAGGACAACTCGGTAATTGCAGTGAGGCCACTTGGCTAGAATGTTCCAGTCTTCAAAAGAGGAGACAGATTCTGAAGCCCATGGATATGCTGAAGGAGCAGAGGAATAAGGCCTGGGAGATCCTGCAGGTCTTTATTCAGAGATAGAAGGCAGGGTGACAGTTGACATGGCCCAGGTATGGGGAAGGTAACTGAACAATGCTGGAGAGAATGGAATTGGTAATTAATGTGATTGGATGAAGCATGCTCCCATCCCTAGGAGATGGAGCGATCCCAGCTTCACTTAGATGCCAAAGCATGAGGCAAGGATGGAGGCTGACAGAGCATCATTAGAGATTGGTTTCAGTAGAAAATGAAGATGGATGGCATGGACTCCCATCCCCAGTAGACAGGGAAAGCCCACCTTTGCTCAATGCCTCTCTAGACAGAGCTGGGGACAGACAGTTGGAACGATGGTATAGGATGGATTGATGGGAGAAACTGGAAACAAAGAACAGAACTCCCATCCCTAGCAAATGTGGCAAGTTCACCTTCACTTGATACCCCACCAGGTAGAGTTAGGGACAGAGACCGTCAGGTTGCTGGTAGTAACTGGAGATGGCAGAGAATGTAGTTGGATGAAACAGGCTTCCATCCCCGGTGGACTGGGCAAGTCCACCTGCATTGCAATCCCTCTCAAGGCAGAGTTAGGGACAGAGGCTGTTAGGCTGCTGGTATGGGCTGAGCAAGGAAAGGACAGCTGGCAGCTGTGAGGTAGAATGATGAGCAATACAGGAATAATGAGGTGAAGGGAGGAAATAGAGCAATGAAGGAGAATTGGGAATAGCATGGGGAGGATGAAACATAGATAACGGAATGAGAAGCAAAACAGAACAAATAAAAGGCATCCGACATGAAAGTGCTAGAAGGATAGTTAAGGAATGTGAATAGCTGTAAGCCTGGAAGCAAAACAGCACTGGAGTGGCCTAAGGTGTTGATCTGGGCAAGACAGGCAGCTAATTGTGGCAGGACCAGTGAATGATGGAATCATGTTCATTAGAGGTAGTATGGCTGTAAAGCAGGGCTATAGTGCCTGGGTGGCCCCCTTTTGCCTGACACCCTGACGGCGAAACATGGAAAAAGACTGCTACAGCAACAGTTGCTGTAATGGTCCGTTTCTGGGTTTCACTTTCCCCCAGTGTTCTGCCCCTTCCCTGGACCAACTCTAACCTGGAGTTGAGAATCCTAAAGTCCGGAGGGTGTGGGGGGCACAGCCCCCAACAGAAAACACTGGAGGATTGGGCAGCACAATACCATTGTGCCGTCACTGTGCAGGAGGTTGGCAGTTTTACTGTCTACCTAACTTGGAGCTTCCATAGTGCCTCTGGGCATGCTACAGTATCCTTGTTTTGGTGGGTTTTTTCGCCATTCACTTTTTATTCATTGTATGTTGCAGAGACATAACAACAAGACAAAATATAAACACATACAGCCTTGAATTACAAAATCTTTGTAACAATTGACATAAAATAGATCTCTGCAAAACTCTCCATACCCACCCCCACCCATTCACCCTCCCCCATACTTCCCCATACCCAATTCTACAAGGTGCTGGTTTCCATGAGGTCAATACAATGCATACCATTACCAAATCTATGAGTAAGATATAAGCAAGGGGACCAGATTTTTCAAATAGGGGTAGTTGATTGTGCAAACTGCTATCATCCTCTCAATTCTAAGGCTTGTGAGAAGACCCGCTACCCATTCAAGCTGGAGTGATCTTCATGATCCTTCCAGTGTTTAAGAACTAGCCTTTTCACCGTGATGGAAATCAAGGGCCATATGAAATTTCTCAGTTTAACTGAGACACCTGACATGTCTCCCAATAAACAAACCTCTGGACAAAACAGCTTCTCTAACCCTAATAATAGATTAACCTTACTTTTATTTCATTCCATAATGGAGTAATTTTGGAGCATTGCCAAAAAACATGCATTAAAATCTCCGCCTTCCTGACCACACCTATAACATTTAGAATCTTCTGCCAGTTTTAAATCTGCCAACTTTTGGGGGGAATAATAGATGTTGTGTAGGACTTTAAATTGTATAAGTCTCAGGCAGTCTTGCCGAATGAATTTATGGCAATTCTGCCAAATCTGCGGCCAATCTAATGTGGCGATAGGAAAAATTCTGGCCCAGTATGAGGACGGAGCCACCTTCCCTGAAAATGCCCAGTGGAACAAGACTTGGTAAATTTTGGAAATAGCCTGGGAAGTTCCTATCAGCGGTCCAAGATCCATCCAAAATGGTATACGGGCCAGGCCAGCCAAACCTGGACCAATACTTTGAGCTAATAAATATTGCAATTGATAAATCTTAAAGCTGTCTTTCATAGATAGCCCGTATTTATTAATTAGCTCAATGGTTGAAAGGAGACTCCCTTCATTATTAAGGAACTCTTTTAAGGAACCATCCCCAGGCAAAGACAGCCAATTATACCTGATGGTTCTATTTCCTATTAGCCATCGGGGGTTACCTATAATAGGTTGAGCCCAATCTTTAGTCTGGTCATATTTCAGGAAATTGCAAAGCTGATTATGAACTGTAGAGAAAGCCCAATGGAGAATTTTTAGTGACAATGGTAATAATCTACCAGTGACATAGGGTAAGGCCTTTGGATTAAGACCAGAACACTTAATAAGATTTAGTTCGAGTTCTACCCAGAATGGAACGTAGTCTGCAGCAGGGGAACTGTCCGATGAATAGACCCATCTACCATACCTGTTAACATGTGTTGCCCAAAAGTAAAGAGCAAATTGAGGTAATTTCAACCCGCCCAACATTTTAGGAGCTGCTAATTTAGAGTAAGACATTCTAGCTTTCTTATAACCCCACACAAAATCCGCAATTTTGCTATGAAGTTTAGTGAACCATGATAAGGGGATCCAAACATTCAGCGCACTAAGGGGTAGAAATGTCTAGGAATATATTCATTTTAACAATATTTATTCTGCCCCATAACGACAGTGGAGTTGGGCCCACCTTCTCATGTCCAGTTCTATATCACGGACTAAAGAGTCCAAATTGACGAAGCTGCTCAGCTTCTTTCATCAAATACAAACCTAAATAATGAAGGGATTTCGAACTCCACTGCAAGCCCAAGTCTTCGACCTCTTTTTTGAATACCCTATTATTGAGGGGGAAGACGACCGTTTTATCTTGATTCAGTTTGTAATTCGCTAGTATGCTGAAATTTTGTATCACCTTTAATAAATTCGGAATTGTATTATTAGGCTTCAAAATGTAGATTAGTAAATCATCTGCATACGCTGTGACTTTAATGATTTGGCCATTAACTTTAATCCCTTTGATTTCAGTGGATGCCACTATACACCTTATCAGAGGTTCCAAATATAAATTAAATAAAAGAGGGGATAAAGGGCAACCTTGTCTAGTACCAGCCTGCAAATTAAAAGGAGCTGACACCGCCCCATTACACATAACTCTAGCGGAAGGATTAGAGTACAGTGCCTTAACCCAATCCACAAATTTCGTTGGAAATCCAAATCTGTCCATAACCAAAAATAGATATGCCCAGTGCACCCTATCAAAAGCCTTTTCGCATCCAAGGAGACCAACGCTATCGGGTGATTGGATCCTCGAGGTCGAAAAGACATGTGCCAATGTCCTAAAATGGTCAGCAGACGACCACCCTTCATAAATCCTACTTGTTCAGCTCCTATCAATTTGGGCAATACTTTGTTAATTCTTTTGCCAATATTTTAGCCAAGATCTTAACATCGTAATTTAACAGGGAGATAGGTCTATAGCTGGCGGGCTTTTCTGGTGGTTTATTTGGTTTAGGAATCAAGACTATAAGTGCCTCCAAAATCGTTTTATCTACTTCCACCCCAGATAGAATATATCTGAACAAACTAAACAATAAGGGCGTCAGTTTGGAGGAGAATGTTTTATAAAAATTAGGCGTAAACCCATCTGGGCCTGGGGTTTTATCTACTGGTAGATCTTTAATAGCTGCTTCTATTTCCCTGCATTATATCAGCAATGAGAGATCCATAATCTAGCTCATCTAATCTGGGAAGTGGAAGACGCTCCAGAAATGACAGGATTGGAATGAGGAGGGGTGAATACATACCGCTGTACAGGGATTCATAGTATTTCCGAAAATTAGAACCATATCCTCAGGAGTGGTCTTAATACTCCCATCTTCCTCGGAATGATTCCTTCAATCAGACGTGATGCTCTAACTGTGCAATACGCCTGGCCAAGAACTTCCCGATTTCTCCTTGATCTATGTACCTAGCTTTGGTTTTGATTATAGCTAATTCAGCTTGATCCCCAGCATTCTAAGATACGCCTCCTAGTCTTGATTAAGTTCACTTGAACCTCTTCACGAGGATTGGAAATCATCTCGATTCTAATGACCTAATTTGACTTAATAAATCCAACATAGTAACCTCTATTTCCTTTTTCCTATTAGTGGCTTGACTAATCAATAGACCTCTTATGTAGGCCTTGAATGCACACCAGAAAATATCTGGACGGACATTGTCCTTCATATTAACCTCAATAAACTCTTCTATCTGTTTCATCAACGATGAGACTACCTTGGGCATTCTCAGAAGTTGATTGTTTACTTTCCATCTATTACCTTTTCTTATGAGGGAGGGAAAGGAAAAAGTAACCTCCACCGCAGAGTGATCTGAGAGTGGGGCTGCCCTAATCTCAGAGCCAAAAACTCCTTTAAGCAAGGTACGTGAGGAAAATATATAATCAATTCGGGAGCCCGAACCCTGAATAGGAGAAAAGAAAGTGTATTCTCTAGTCTCGGGGTGGAGCACCCTCCAAACATCCGCCAAGCCCAATTGGTCTACAAGATCATTGAAGGCACACGAGGCAGGGGTTGAATATAGATGGGACCTGGAGGATTTATCCAAAAGGGGGTCAAGTGCTATATTGAAATCCCCTCCCAAAATCATGGGTAGTTGACTGAATGGTTGCAAAGCCTTTAGTAGATTCACCAAAAAATCATGATGATCCGTATTGGGCCCATATACTGCCCCTCATAGAATTTCCATATTTAGTAGTTTTCCTTTCACTAACACATATCTACCTTACTTATCCCGGACTACCTTTTGGGAGAAGAAAGGTACTGATCTGTGTACTAATATCATAACCCCCCTACTCTGTGTGTTACCTTGGGAGGAGAAAACTTCACCTATTTGCAGCATTCTCATACTACCGGCTTCTTTGTGAAGTAAGTGGGTTTCTTGCAAAATATTACTTTGCCTTCATAGCCTCAATATATTTCAGTATCCTGCATTGCTTGGATTCTAAGCTAACCCCTTTAACGCTCCATGTAAGGAAATTAATCCGGTATCCAACCCATTCAGATTTATTAATGATGCTACGCTTAAATGACCCGATCTCTGCAAAATGAGTCATGGTAAAACCAGCAACCTTGTGTCCCTCCCCTAGAAACCTATAACTCACCTCCATAAACCCCATAACGAGAAAAAACCCACCCCTCACCCCTCTCTACTCCCCATCTCCTAATACAAATCCTCAAAACCAAACCTTCTCCTCCCCAACAGGAACCATGTTTTTTACGCCCATGACACCAGCCCACTTAGCTTTGAGTCCGTCCTCACCCCCAGCCATCCTCCCATCTTTTATGACAAAGTCCTTTCATCCATAACTATATTCATATTGTATAAACAAATAAATCTAAAATAAAACTAATGTTGTCCTTGGGCTTATTCCATATATCGGTGAGTCAGAAAATTCTTATTATTAAACAAACAGTAGCAAAGAGTGAAAATGTAGCCAATATTTCAACACCACCTGCCTAATTCTGCTAGAGGGTAGATATTCTTCTCCTACCCCAGGGGGGGTCCAAATAGAACCATGTTGATCGATAGCCCGAACGGGGCCCGATTTAATTAGCAGGTTTAGTGTTTCAAACCTGTTTAAGGCATGTAATTTACTCACAAATATTAACTCCTATCAAAATAATTATGATAAAATTATAACCAGTTAACATTACAATGTGGTCCATCATAGTCTTTGGGCCCTCAAATACCGTGCAATAGAAAAAACAAAAATAAGAAGAACTGATTATGCCGAGGATCCAGTGTTAAAGTACAAGCTTTCATCCAGCTACATCAAATATCCCCAGTCTCCTAGAGATAGCATGTCAGGTTGGCTAAATATAAAATAATGCCTGCGGAGGGCACTCCTCGTTATATGCAAGTGAAGACATCAAGCCAGGGCAGAAAGTAAAACCAAAATGATAACTTCCCTACTAGTTCCTCTGCTCCATGGCTCCATATATTGTTTCACAGTCCCACATCACCTGGCGAATTCCACACTCTAGATCTCTACTCGATATAGCCCACCATTCACGGATCTTTGAATAATGCAGGGAGAGCATCACGCAATGCCATCAAGGCTGTTTCATGAGATTCAAAGGACTTCCATTCGTTTAGAATGAAAACTTGAAATCTTACTGAATAGCCCATGCGGAATTTGATGCCAGCAGCTATAAGCTTTTTAACCAGTGGGTGATAGGCTGCCCTTTTCTGCCTTACTGAGAGTGGCAAGTCTTGCACTATTCTAATTTTAGAGCCCCCCCAGAAGATGTCTTTGTCTTCTCTTGCCTTGTCGATGAGTGATTGCCTCTCTTGGTAATTCAAAAACTTAATAATAAAAGGCCTCGGTGGGTGATCAGGTGATGGAACTGGCGTGAAAGCTCTATGAGCCCTCTCTACTATGTATGCAGATCCGAAGGGTGAGGGCCCGGCAATTCTCTCTGTTAGTTTCTGGGCAAACACAATCGGGTTTTGGGCTTCTGCTTTTTGTGGCAATCCAATAACCACAACATTATTACGCCAGCTCCGGCCCTCCAGGTCTTCGACCTTCAGCTCTAATTTATGTATACGCTGGGACAACAGGTTCACTTTCTCATTCGTTTTTTCTTCTTTCCCTTCTAGTGATTTGATATGGGCCTCATTATCTGAAACTTTGCCAGCTAGATCCTCAACGGCGACGTTGATGTTCTTAACTCCCTCGCTATATCCTGCACTGTTGACTCCCCAGCGCCTGATTTCTTCCAAAACCCGCGCCAGAGTGAGGGGTTCATCTGAAACATTATGCTCGCCGGCCGCTTGCATTAACGCTGATGCAGAGGCCTTAGATTTCTTCACCGCTTTTTCAGGGGTCGCGGGAGGAGTATGCTTAGGGGGCAATTTCTTCATTTCCGACTCCATCTAAGGTGAGGGCACAGGTTCTCCTCTGTACCCGATGTAACAATTGTGGTTTAAGCCTCCTGAAAATGATGTAATCGCAGAATTAACGGATGGCAGGTCAGAACGCACGGAGAAGCTGCTATTCCGTGTCCCGCATCACGTGACTCCCCACCCTTGTTTTGGTGTTGTAAGACTGAGGTTCTGGATGTGCAGGACAAAAAAACCTTGGATGAAAATATGGAATGGTATGACATAAAAAATGAAATGCTGAATACTGACAGAAAAACAAGTAGAAGGCAGTGGCATAGGAGGGAGTAAGCAAGGAGACACTATTCCGAATGAATTGGACTGCAGTGACAAGAACCTGAGCAATGGACTCGAAGCAGAACAACTGATGGTTCGATGTTGGGAATGTGGAGGAGTGCTCCGGGATGATGTCACACCCCAGAACTGATGGCAAGAAATGGAGTGGCAGCCCCACAAAGGAACTGAATTAGAGGTAGTATAAGTATACTGCTATGGGCAGAATGAGAGCAGCTTTGAGAGATGTATATTGGCAGCCAGGAGTAAAATGAATCGAGTAAAATGAGATTAGAAATAAAATTTGGTGACATCAGCAGAAAGGTAAAGGGGAATATGTTTAACCAGGAAGGCACACCAAGCTGAAGCTTGTTTCCAGTTGCGACACGAGGATGGGAAGAGCTGGAGTGCAGTAAAAAGCTTTTAAACTGAATCATGAGCAGCCCTTTCGAAGCAGAAAATGGTTTTGACTGTATGGTGCCCTTGAATAGGTGTATATAGATAACCACAGCATTCACCCAAAAATGTAAGACATGCGCAGACAACAGCAACCAGAAACAAAGAAGGCAGGGAGACAGAGAGCAGATGAGGAGGAAAAGAGTATTGGGGAAGGAACAGTGCAGGGGAGGGGGAAGAAGCAGAAGTAAAGGGAAACAAGCATGTTTGCTTGCTGGTATTAGCAATGAAAATGCAGGAGTTAGACAGATGCAGAATAGGAATGGCAGTGAAGCATTAAACTTCATGCCAACCCCACCTTCACCCTGCAGAGATGGACAGGCATTGGGGTATGCGTTTGGGTTGTCGCCCATAACGTTCATGCCATTTCACTTCACCCTATCCAGCAGACACCGACACGTGCTGAGGTGTGCCTTGGGGTGTTTGTCTTTACAGTTACCCCACTCCATAAGGACATACTCTGAATTAGGTGCAGTATAGGAGAATGGGGTGAACTCTGGGGCCAAAGAGTCCAAGGCACACCTCGATGCCTGTCACTGGCTGTAGAGTGGTGGGGTGGGGGTGGAATGGCATGAGCATTACCATCGGCAATCCAAAGGCACACCCCTGATGCCTGTCATTTTGTACAGGGTGGGACGTTATGGTTAGAAACCCTAATGCCCCGGGTGTTTGTTGGTATTTGCAGTACAAATTTTGAGCATGGCCATTTTGTGACCCCCACATCATGAAAGCATTTGGGACCTCTTCTCATGAACAGTGGCACTGTGATTTTGTCAATTTGTCCCGAACTTTGAGTTCCCACAGCAACCGTGCCATTGTGTGCCAGTTGTATGAAAACACAGATCAGGCAGCATGTGAAGAATGACAGCTGTACCATTCATAGGGAGGTGTGAAGAGATGGCAATGTTGAAAATTTGTAGTGAAAATATTAAAAATGCTCACACTTCTGAGCGTACGGGGAAACTGCGCAACGCATGCGCGTAACACAGTCATTTAGTGGAATTATTTCACCAAATTTTCAACATAGGCATTTTGTGACCTGTGCTCATGAAGACTGTCACTATGATTTTCTTAATCTGTCCCGAACATTGATATCCCAGAGCAACTGCGCTATTCCGCGCCAGATGTGTTAACGCATATTTGGGGCATGATGTGAAAAATGACAGCTGTACTGTTCATAAGGAGGTCTGAAAAATGCCAATGTTGAAAATCTGGAGTGAAAATACTACACATTTGCGAAGTTGTGAGGGTGCGTGAAAACTGTACAATGTACGCTTGTAACACAGTCATTTTATGGACTTTTGTCACCAAATTTTCAACATAGGCATTTTAGGATGTCTGCTCATGGAGTCACTGTGATTTTACATACGAACATACATATGAACATATGAACATACGAATCTGCCAGCAGAACACACCAATTGGTCTATGTAAGTCTGCCCGAGTGTGCAGCTAGCTCCCTAGACTGCAGCTGCCCCAGCTTCCTCCCCCACAGTCCCTCCCCCACTTGTCCCAGCCCCTGCCCCCTGACTCTTCCTCTTGCTTTATCCCACTCCTTCTTAATGCCATTGACTGTCCTACATGTTACCACCCCCTCTGGCAACGCATTCCAACTAGACACCACCCTCTCAGAGAAGTAGTGCCTCCTCATTTCCCTCTTGAAATGTTCCCCTTCCAACCTTAGTCCATGCCCCCTCGTCTCTCTTCTACTCCTCAGTTTAAACACCCTCTTGGTGCTAGATTAATTTACCCCTTCAGGTATATAAACGGTTCAATCATATCCCCCCTATCCCTCCTCTCCTCCAGTGTGTACATGTTCAACTCCTTCAGCCTAACTTCATATTCCTTTCCTTCCATCCCCTTTAACATTTTTGTTGCCCTCCTATGCACCTCCTCCAGTAACTTTGTATCTCTCCTCAGGTATGGCCTCCAGTATTGCACACAGTACTCTAGGTGCGGTCTGACCAATGATCTCTAGAGAGAGGTAGGATCACATCCCTGTGTCTGGACGAGAACCCCCTTGAAATGCACCACAGCATCCTGTTTGCCTTCACTGCTGCTCTCCTGCACTGGGTCGAGTTGTTCAAGCTCCTAGTTATCAACACCTCTAGGTCCTTCTCCTCCTCTGTGATCCCCAACCAGTAGTCCCTTTTCTGGTTCTTAGCCCCGAAGTGCATCACCTTACACTTCTTTGTGTTGAATCCTAGCTGCCACTCCACCGACCATGTCTCTAGTTTGGTTAGGTTCCCCTGCAGTTTTTCCCATCCATCCTCTTTGTCCACCACTGCCCCCAATTTGGTATAATCTGCGACTCCTCATGGTCTCTTCCTCTCCCATCAGGAGGTCCCCCCTCACCTTGGGCATCTCCTCTCTTCTCCTCTCTTTTCTGCTAGTGCCTCTGATACTGAGGTTGGTTTCAGTCCTTGGTTGTTCTTCCTCCATCCTCCCTTATCATCCCCTATCCCCCCCAGCCAGGATGCCTACCGTATTCATCTGCCCTACCACTTAGACTCCTCCCTAACCTCCACAGTTCCTCCCTCAAACTAGCCAGTCATCTACAGACCATACACCTCCCCATCCTCCAAGCCCAGTCCAGGATCATGGCAGACCCACACCCTGTACACCCCACCACCCTTCCAAAGATGCCCACCCTATTGACATGTGGCACCTGCCCCATTTTGGCCCCCGTCTTATCTTATGGGCTCTTAGTCCCAGCTTCTGTACCCTACTTCAACTGTTAGGCCCCTATTTACTCAAATTCCTGGTCCCCCCCCACACTAGTCCTCCTACTGCCCCCTTGCCAACCGGATTAATTCAGTCTCAAATCTCATCCGTTAGATGCTGTATTACTGTAGCAATCCTAAAGCCTCCTTGTCTGTTTTTCACCCCTCAGCTACCATACTTTTTGTTCTCAGCTCTCATATAGTTTCACTTAGCCCAGTTAGAAATCCTATTGCACTCCAAGTATTACTCAGCTCTGTTAGAGAAATAAACAGAACAAATAAATATGTATTATTACAGCAATCCTAACAGTATAGCTCAGTGCTTAGCTCAGTTAGAGAAAGAAACAGAACAACTAAATCTGTATTATTACAGCAATCCTAAAAGTATCCAATCATTGCTTTGTCTCCACCCCAGAGACCCTACTGTAATATATGACCACAGAGCGCCCTGGGCAGCAGGGTGGTCAACTGTAAAGTCCTGGCAGAGCTCCGTTGAGCTTGCTCACTCCTCCTCTCTCACTCGCTCATTCTATTTCTCCCGGCGCTGCAGGCTGTCCTTTTGTACAGGGCTCCTGCCTGCGTTGGCACCTTTTTCTGCCCACAAATCTGCAGCAGTCCCGACAGAGCTCCGTTGAGCTCGTTCACGCCCCCTCTCTCACTCGCTCATTCTGTTTCTCCCGGCACTGCAGGCTGCCCCTTTGTACTGGGCCCCTGCCTGCATTGGTGCCTTTTTATGCCCTCAAAGAAATCTGCAGCAGTCCTGACAGAGCTCAGTTGAGCTTATTCACTCCCCCCCTCTCTCACTCACTGGATCTTAATCTGTCCCAAACACTGATTTCTCACAGCGACCAGGCTATTCTGCACCAGAAGTGCGAAAACACATTTTGGCCAGGATGTGAAAAATGACAGCTGTACTGTTCATAAGGAGGTGTGAAAAAATGCCAGTGTTGCAAATCTGGCATGAAAATATTACAAATTTGCGAAGTTACAAGAGTGCGTGGAAACTGCGTAATGCACACTTGTAACACAGTCATTTTGTGGACTTTCATCACCAGATTTTCAACATAGGCATTTTAGGACCTCTGCTCATGTACAGTGTCACTGTCATTTTCTTAATCTGCCCCAAAAACTGATTTCCCACAGCAATCGCACTATTCTGCGCTAGAAGTGCGAAAATACATTTCAGCCAGGATGTGTACAATGACAGCTGTACTGTTCATAAGGAGGTATGGAAAAATGCCAATGTTGAAAATCTGGAGTGAAAATATTACAAATTCACAAAGTTATGAGCATGCATGGAAACTGCACAACGCACACTTGTAAAACAGTCATTTTTTGGACTTTTTTCACCAAATTTGCAACATAGTTTTTTTGAGAGCCCACCTCATGAACACTGGTACTGTTGTTTCATTAATCAGTCCCGAAAGGTGATTCCACACAGTGACCGCGAAATCACCTTTGGGGACAGAATAAAGCCATGACAGTGGCTGAATTCATGAGGAGGGATCCCAATAATCCTTTTTTGAAAATGTGGTGCCAAAATTCCCAAAAATGCCAGAGATGTGCACCAAATTTGAAAAAAAAGCTATTTATGCCATTATACAGCTTACTGGCATTTCTTCAGTTCGTGGTCGGCTTTGAAGAGTGCAGACATGTTCCCGGTCCACCGAAGATCATTGCACTGGGCTCTGGAGGTAAGTATGGGGTGAGGGGGGTATGTGGTGAGGCAGAGTGCGCAGAAGGTGGGCGCAGGTTGGGGGAGGGGCCACGGACTGAACGAGGGACCATTTTCTGTTTTACAGGGTTAAAAAAAGAAAAGAAATTGCAGGACTGTTTTTTTTTTCCAGGGACATTTGGTATGCTGGGGTGGCTCCAAGCATGCCACCTGAGTGTTTTTTGGGGGTGCTGTAGCCAAGTGGGGCAGAAGTCAAGGGATTGGGCACCTCCCTTGGCAGACAACAAATTGGGGGACATTATGCTGATGGGGTGGGCTTCCCCATTTGCAAATTCAATTGGGAAGGGGGGACTGAAGCCGATGGGGATTGGGTGCCCCGTCGACAAAGAAAGACTGTTGGGGGAGACGTATGATGCTGAAGTTGATTGGGCACCCCTTCAGCAGACAACAGAAACTTGAGGGTGGAGACATTATGCCAACGGGGACTGGGCTCCCTTTCGGTAAATGAACTGGGTCGGGGGCATGGGGATGGCAAGGTACCACCTTGCAATGACGGGTCGCTCCTTCATTGCAGCGAATGGCTATACTGCAATGACGAGGCGGCCCCTGATTGCAGCCATGAAAATGTTTCAAGGTGGTAGTACACTGGCTGAACTAGTATCAGCAGCAGCATGCCACCGCATTGGGGAAAGCGGGCCAAGCCTCAAAAGGCACTGTGCCATTGGCACCCACAGTGCCGCACCTCCAAAACCCCTCTCCTAAGCTGTGCCGAAATGTTTCTTGCTCATGTGCAAGCAAACATAAAAAAGGAGGGAGGAGCAAAAAGGGTGGCACAGATAAAGAAAGAGGGCAGGCAACACAAACAAAACAGAGAGAGAGGGGAAAAAATGAGGGAGACTCAGCCACACTTAGCCACACAGGGGCCCAGAGCACCACTGTTTCACAGTGTTCTAAGCAAAAGCTGCTGGGAGAGGCTAGCTTTTATTTGGAATGTGGGAGGAGCTATTCCCCCACATTGAACCTCTGGCTTCAGCCCTCCCCCCAAAAATTAAAACAACAGCAATTTTTTTTCCCCAGTTAGTCTTTTTATTAAGTGATTTCAGAGTTATTACATGAATGGAACCTTATGAAAAAAAGGGCAAAGTTGAGGTTTACAACATCACCACAAGTAATGCAATGTACTGCTATGGCAATACCAAATACATTTAACATATATTACTGGGGAAAAAAAAACAGAAGTTCAGATATAGGTAAAATACAGATCGAAGGCTATTGAGCAAAGAACACAGAAGGGTGGCTTACCCGTCTTTTTCTGGGCCAGAATGCACTAGAACTTAGTGTTACATGATCTAAAGGTTAGTAGATTCTGCAGAGGAGGTTATGCTTCTTCACCTATTGTGTAGAAGTCGGGAAGGGCGACCAGTGGCTATCCACAGATCAGAACTCAAGATATCTATAAGGAGAAAGGGTGAACAGTCAAAAACCATATATTCTACATCATCAAGTTGGAACTTCAGGGGGGTCTAAGTTGATGTTTCGTGTTTACAGCTGGCCTCCCAGCACTGACTGAGTTAAAGAAAGAGAGATATGGGGCCCAGACTGTTTCATATTTGGGGGTATTTTCAGACTTATAACAAGACATCTTGGCAAGGTTAGCCACCTCTTCCATGGCCTTGTACCACTCCTTGACTAGTGGGACATCTGTTGTTCTCCAACGTTTCAGGATTAGCCTTTTCACCTCCACTGAGGCCTGTATGAGCCTGAACATTCTGGGATTTAGACAGGGCATGGGATTGAGGTGAAAGGCCCAAAATCCATAGTTCAGGAGTTGCAAGGATATGAACCCCTAGAATTTGGGAGCACTGTCTGATAACTGTGGACCAAAGTGGAAGTAATAGGGAACAGTCCCATAGTATGTGCAACAAATCAGCCTCTGGAGCTCCACACCTCCAGCAGGTGTCAGATGGGAGCAGTCTCATCATTTTTAATTGAGTAGGGGTGCGATGCCAGAGGTGCATTATTTAGTTTTTGATGAGTAAGCTCCTCTGGTCACAGCAGGCCTGGTTTACCCTCAGCCAGTCATTTTCTCATTGCCGTTCCGTGATAGGAAACCCAACTTGATTTCCCACTTAGCTTTGGCCAGGAGGAAGGGGTTCGGTGCACTGTCCCTCATCTTTGTAAGTTCCCCATATGGCCCTTTGGATGTTTAAACCAGGTCTCTATTGGTAATGAGGCCCATATACCTTTCTTATATTTGATACACACAGCACAGATGCACTGCTTTTTACCCAGGAGGTGAAGAGGTTTCTGATCTGAAGATACCTCCAAAAATCCTTTTGTGATAAATCATATCGGGATGTTAGTCCTTGGAAGGTATCCATGGATGTATCTCATGGGGTTTCAAGGTCACCTATCTGCTCTATGTGCTTGGCCTGCCAGTCAAACCAGTTAATGGATTTATGGTCAATGCAGAGGTTGGGGTTTATCCAAAGGGGTGTATATCTACCCAGAGAGATACAATATCTGGTACAGAGCCCTAATTTTTTCCAGGCTAGATGTGAGTTGTGAAGGGTATGCCAGTGATGCATCCACTTGGGTAGGGGGTGTGCCAGGAATACTAATGGGGAGGAACCCTTCAATAAATCTCTTTCTATAGGTATCCAGCGTATAACTTGGTGGTGTATTGTTGATTCCTAATTTGGATTCCTTGTATGGGTGGACTCTCAAGGCTGCGGCTAGGGGTTCTATTGCCAGTACGAATAACAAGGGGGACAGGGGGCACCCTTGGCTAGTCCCTCTCTGCAGGTGCAAGGGGCCTGATAAGATCTGGTTAGTGAGTATCTTTGCCACCAGGCTTACACAAAATGTTTTTTTTTTCTTAATCCTTTTTCTCCTACCTGTCTCCCGGTCTGCCATTTGGTCATCTGCACATCCGAAACCTCCGGTCACTGTCCAGTGCAACCCAACTCCTAGGGACCCTCGCTTTCTACCCCCATGGCTTACCCACCGCAGTGGGGTGGTAGAGACCCCCCTAATCTCCCGCCATGTCCGGATCCAGTGTACAGCGATGCCCCCCAAGCCGGGTGCCCCCATAGGATGGTCATCAAACTGCTGTGACTGGTTGCCATTTTCCCCTTATTCTGTGCCCCTGCATGAGTGGGGCATGCAATGGTGCCAAGGGAGGGACCGCGCATGTATCCACATGCGCTCCCTCCCAGCGCTGTGCCCCAACTCAGCCCCATTACACATTGCCAGTGCACCATCCCCCAGCCTCCGCTAGGGGCCGAAAGTGCACAGACAACTGGGATCCCCAACCCCGGAGAGGGAGAGCAGTCACTCAGATGCAATCTCTCCTCCTCTGCTGACCCTGGTGGCCCAAATCCGTTCCTGAATCCAAGTCACTGGCTTGGAATGAGGTGTGTCGTCCAGCGCCTCAACCCTCAGTGCTACCGGGCCGGCTCATGTATAATGTATTAATCCAGTTGGAGAAGTAGGGGCCTATGTTGAAATTCTCTAACATCGCATGAAGATATTCCCACTCCACCGAGTCAAAGGCTTTCTCAAAATCTATTGTTATTACTGCTGCTGGAGTAGGGAGAGCCACTGCAGTTTGCATTAGGGGTATAAGGGCACAGATGTGGTCCGAGCTGACTCTACCTTTAAAAAATCCCACCTGGGAAGGGTGTGCCAAGTCTGGAAAGAATTCCTCTAGCCGGGAAGCCAAAACTTTGGCCAGGATCTTAGCATCAGCATTGATTAGTGAAATGGGCCTGTAGCTGGCCGAGATGGTATGGTCTTTGCCCTCTTTGGGCAAAACCGTTATTATAGCTTCTGACAAGGTGAAGGGGAGTAGTTTCTGAGCATGAGCTTCCTGTAGCATCTCAGCCAATGGGGTGATTATCAGGGGCTGGATCAGCTTGTAAAAGTCCACTGGGAAACCATCCCCCCGGAGCCTTGTGGGGAGCCATGCTGGCTATGGCTAGGGCAATTTCCTCCTCTGTGATGGGCCAATCAAGGGAATCTTTCTGAAGATTTGTCAGTCTGGGAAAGGAAAATGGTTCAATGAATTTGCTACACATACTTTTATCACATGTCACTTGGGATGAGTACAGGGATTTATAGAAACTGGACATAATTTCTTTGATGGTTTTGGGGTTAGGGGTTAGTTTACCTGAATCATCCTTCATCTTGTGTATAGCTCTCTCAGCTTGCCTTTGTTTTAACCAGTAGGCTAATAATTTACTGACTTTTTTCCTGTCTGCCCAGTACCGGTGCTGCACCCAGTGGATAAATAGTTCCGCCTTCCTGGTCACCAATTGGTTAAGTTTTAGTCTGAGGGCAGTTAGTTCCGCTAACACCAAAGTCATCTGCAGAAAGGATGGGCATTTCTTGTATTTGGCCTCTAGGATGCTGAGTTCAGATTCGAGCTGTTTGTGCTCCTTTTCTCTCTGTTTATGTCTATGAGATGAGAAACTAATTATTTTGCCTCTTATGGTGACCTTATAGACTTCCTATATGTTGGCGGCAGAGGCTGAGCCAGCAGGGTTGTCCTGGAAAAAGCCTTCAATCTCTTTCTGTAGCCATGTGGCAAAGTCCTGATCATGCAAGAGAAGAGGATCCAGCTGCCACATGACACTTGGGGGTTTGAAGGGATGGGAGAAAAGTAAGGACACCAGTGCATGATCTGAAATATATATCTGGGAGATATTAACTCCTGTGGTAGCCGTCATCAATTTCGGGGAGGTCAGCCAGAAATCTAGCCTGCTGACCATAGCTCTAGGGGCAGAGAAGAAGGTGTAGTCCTTGTCCGAGTGGTGTAATATCCTCCAGACATTGGACAACTGGTGTAGGAGCTAAGTTACTTAAGGGCCTGTAAGGCTCTCAAGTGAGGTTCAGGTTTAGCATTGGACCTGTCTAGAAGATGGTCTAACACCAAATTAAAGTCCCCACCCATCAGTATGCCCTGTTTGTCAAAGGAGACGTCCATGAGTTTTTGGGAAATAACATGGAAAAATTCTGGGGAGTGTTCACAAGGGCCATACACATTAACCAGAACTAATGGACCCGTGGCGGTGAATACCTTCATTATAATCCACCTATTGTACCTTCACCTCCCTTGTGTACTACCACCAGTTGCCACTGTAGCTTTTAGTGCAGCAGAATGGAGACACCCCTTTTAGCTGACCCTGCAACACTATGCACCTCTTTACCCACCCAGTCCTTAGCCAGCTTATCGGCTTCTTTAGAGTTCAGCTTGGTCTCCTGGAAAAAAGCAACCTGGGTGCCCAGCTTCTTGAGCCAGGAAAGTACCATTTTCCTTTTCATCAGGGAATTAAGACCTCTCACATTCCATGAGGTGGTAATTATATTAGTAAGGTCAGTCATAATCAAAGTGTCTCCATTTTACATGCCAACACATGGATACTGTGAGTTCTAAAGTCTTGAGTTCCAATATAACAGTGCCATATTTACTACAGCATTTGAATCCCCCTATCTGAGAAACCATAACATCTGAGAAGGTGCTATTCATTCGTCACAGTGCAAGTCCATAGGTGTCCTGTGAAATCACCCTCTTTTCTAGCTTTAAATCTGTTAACCCTCTTGGAAAGTTCTGGGTAGGCCTGTCCATCCATATCCCAACAATGGCCCAAAGCTTGAGTCTGCGGATAGTCATAGTAGTGCCTTCCTGGAAATGCACTTTCTGTCATCTCTGTAAACAGCAGAAGGGTATGACAATGCCCCAACAAGAGACCAGGTGCATGAATACTTGCATCATGACCCATCTGTGGAAAGTGTAGTACCATCACTGACCTGGGAGGAAAGGAGATAACCTGCCTCCCAATGGTCAAGCGCTACACCTCTAGGGGGGTGGGGTGATTGCCTACTTTGGCAACCAAACTAGAACTTCTGAGGAGAAGTAGGTCTGAGCCACAGGGGGCCAGCCACCTAGTGGTATCCCAATCTACCTCCCCACTATCCTATTGCCTGTTATATCGATTCTTGTCTGTAGCCCCATGGATTACCTTGATTAACCTAGTGAGGGCCACAGCCCGCCACTTACTATCTAAAGAGTCTGGATATGGAGAGCCTTCTGTGCCTGTGTTTATTTATTTTATTTTAGTCTTTGGTACTGGGTAAGGCCCACTAGACACAAGTGCCTGTTTTCAGGGGTGACCTGGGAGCACTGGGTGGTTAAGTGACCTCCTCAGAATCACACAGTATGCAAGTGGAGGTTGGGAGAATCAAACCCTGGTCTGGTCTGCTGGATGTACCAAGCTGTTTCACAGCTTGTTACTCTAACCTCTAGGCTATACTGTGTGACAATCCTCAAAAGAAAAGCATACCTAAGTATGGGCCCCTACAGGACTGAGAGCTCACTCGCTGTCCGGGTAGAGCACCCAAACCCACTGGGGTACGCAAGGAGTCCTACCTGATGTTCTGTGCATCTGTAAAAGCCACTGCGTGGACTTCTGCCTGCAAGGGCTAATCGGAGTTCCATCAGGGTTGGAGCAGTAGCCCCCAACAGCTATCAGTCCTGAAAGAGTGGTAAAATAGCAGAAAGCTGCTGACCGGATGAATAACTCCCCCCATGAACCAGGCTTGTGTACTGGATGGAACCACCATAGCATAGAGTGGTAGTAGCAGTTTACCCTGGTAAATCCATTTTGCAAATTTTTTTTTCTATATTTTAACTCCCTCACAAGTAGACAGCAGGGTTTCACATGGGTAGTTGTGCCCCATACCTCGACCGCCCACTTTCCACGAGGCAGTTTGTTATCGCTTGCAGATACCATGCCACAGGGAGCAATCCCAGCTCAATGGAGTGCCATACCAGTACAAGGCAGTGGGCTGTGAGGCAGAGAACGAGAGACCCACCATTTAATATATTCTGGGTTCACCTACTTCCTCTGGTGGCTCATGGAAGAGGTCAGGGCTGAGCAGGCTGATTTTAGGGGCTAGAGATACAGCTAACAGGCAATTCATTGAACCAAGCCTCTTGGCTGTGCGGCGATCTCCCTTCACAGAAGTGGCTGCAGTCTTAATCAGGAATACAAATAGAGCAATTATTCACTGAGAGCACAATAACACATCTGCACATTCAAGCACTGCCCAGCGAGGCAACTGAGGGCTGAAATGTCCCCCTAACACATCGCTAACATTATAAAAGTACAACGGCAGCACCATTGAAACCTTGGTGCGCCGTAAACACTGATGTGGGCTTGCGGCTATTGTCGGAAGAGAAGGAAGAGCTACCTGCTGTTAGATCTTCCTGGGCCCTTCTGCACGGGACCCACCCCCACCCCTCACCTTGTGTACCCCAAGGAGATGAAATATAAAGAGAATTAAAGAAAAAAAAATGTTGTCCTTGCTATACTGGGGAACATGCTTGGAGATAGCTGCAAACCCTTATCTCCACATTTGGATTAGTAGGTCAGTCCTTCAGCCTGAGGTGAAGTTCTCCTCCGCTGCAGCTTCCTCCAGCTCCAACCGGGGAATCCCCAAGTCAGTAGCCCAGTCTCAGTAAATCAGGGCCCAGTCCCCAACCAGCTCTTCTGGAGAGGGCTGAGTTTCTTCGATCATGATCGAGCTCTTTTGTGGGAGGCTGAGGGACACCAGGAGAAGCTGTCCAAGTGGCTCAAAATGGTTAGATTTTTTAATGGGTGTCGAATAGTTCGAGGAGACGCTTCCTTCTGAAAGATGTGCCTTCCTCTGCTTGCTGCGTGATCTTGTTCTTTGAGCCTTAGCCATCGGGGTCAGTAGGATTTTACTCTGTTTGGAGGCTGATTTCTTCTTTTGTCTCCCCTGTTGTGGCGTCTGCCATCCCGGTCCCTTTTTTAGCCACCGACGTTGGAGATCTGTTGCCAAATCTTGCATTTTCCTGCACTTCAGATGTGTCCATTGGGTGTTGGGCCTCACCACAAAGCATTTGTGACTGTTGGTTGGGAGGGGCACATTCAATGGCGATAGTTAAAAACATCTCCACTTCTGCAGGTGAGTTGAAGGAAATCTGTTCACCTCTGTACAAGATTCTCAGCTGTGCAGGATACCTCAGCGACACCGTAATATTCAGCTTGTACAATGCTTGTTTTACTGGACCATAAGCATGTCTCCTGCAGGAATAGTCCTGGTAGAGTTGGACTTGAGCCCCCTCCCAATATAGGGTTTTCAGCTCTCTAGCTGCTAATAGGAAAGTTTCTTTGACCTGGTATCTAGTGAATTTATATAAGATTGAACATGGTCGATCGCCGGGCTGTGGTCTGGGTGCAAGGGATCTGTGGGCCCTTTCCAGCTCCGGGGGGGGGATTGTTCAGCTTCAGCATTACCCAGAGAGCACGCTGTAAGAAGGCTAACATATTATTGCCTTCAGCCCCCTCCGGTAAGCCCACAATCCTAATGTTCTTTCTCCTCCCCTGATTTTCCAAATCATCCACTTTAGCCAGCAGATACTGGAGCTGATTGTTATGGTCTCTTATCTGGCAGTGATGGTCATGCAGGATCTCTACCTGCCATTTGACATGAGCTTCATTGTCAGGTACTCTACTTGTCAATTTCACAACATCTGCTTTGGCACTAGTTGTAGTTTCAACAAGAGCAGCAGTGTCTATGAGTACCTTATTTAGCGGAGAAGTTATGTTGCCCAGTTGTTGTTCCATAGACTGGGAGGTAGCTGGTTATGAGTCCCTAGGATCCTCCATCACCAGTTACTGTGAGGTGGGTGCTAACTATACCCTGGTGTCTTAGGATTGACATGCAGGCCAAGCAGTTGCAATGAGGCAGGATCTGATTAGCTGGGTAAAATGCCAATCCAAGGTCCGATCTGCACAATTCAGGTGTCAAAATGAACAGCTCAGTCCGTTTGATTTAAATCCATTGAGTTAATTCTGGATAGTGGGTTTTGGATTGTCAGATGTGTCGAGATGGGTGAAGCTGGTACTGCAGTAGCTCACTTACATAGCTTTCATTTGGGATGGCAAGCTCTGCCCCCCACAACAACAAAAATTAATAAATTAAAACAATAAAAAAAAAAAAAAAAATTTTTAAATAAAAAAGTATTAAAATCTGAATATTTGCTCCATTGTACAATTTAGCTTTGCTTTCCGGTCTCCACAACAAACGTAGTCTTTTATTTTTTATTCTTTACTCTGTGTGCTGTGCAACTCTGGTGATTCTTTCCTAGTCTCCAAAACAGATGTTCTTTTCCTTTTTTCAGTACACATATCAGACAGAACAGTACATGTAAAGAAAATGTCTGTGCACTCTCCTGTTAGTGCATACACCCCTGATTAGCATTACTGTGTGACAATATATTTTTTCTAACTGCATTTTCGCCATTTTGGTACTAAAACTTATGCTTAAAAAGTGCTCAAAAGCTTCCATTTAACAAGGTAGCCAGCAGCTATCTCATTGGAGCCGCTTTCTCCCATGCCATGGAAAAGCTAATGAGCCTTGCTGATCAACGATTGGCCAGCAGAAGCACATTAGAATACCGAGGGTGAGGAAGCAAGTAGCTCCCATGAGATGGCTGTCGGTGGGCGTCAGCCTCATTAAATGGAAGTTTTCAAGCACTTTTTTAAACTGAAGTTTTAATGCCAAAATGCAGTCAGAAAAAGTATTTTTTGCACACAGAAATGCTACTCAGGGGCATAATTATGCACTGGCAGGGGAGCACACAAAATTAACTGATGCTTTCTTTTAAACTATGCTAATGCTGTCTCACTGTGCACCAATATAGAGTATTTTCAAAACCAAGTATTGCCCTCTACCCATACTGAGCAGAAAACTTCTTATTTGTCTGTTTTGAGGTGGGTTTTTTTCAATGTCTACAGCATTTTTCATAAATGTACTACAATTATGGTTGAATACCAGCATAGTGCAATACCCGAATACAGTTGAATACCCGAATACCTTGGGTGTATTCATTGAATATTTGATGAACATACAATTTGTGTATTTGCACAGCATTAGTATTTACAAACTAGATGTTATACAGTTAAACTGTGGGGAGTGGCAAGATAGTTGGAAACATTAGAAAGCATTACTTCACACAGAGGAGCGATAACATGTGGGAAAGCCTATCCCTTGCACTGTTCTGGGTTGCAAAGCAAGGCTAGATAGAATCTTATGGAAAACAACATGGAGTGTTGCACAGCATTCATTTCTTTATTTAAATGTTGGTAACCAGGAGAGGCACACTGATCCAAGGCTCCATTCCAGGTGCGACCCGGGGCAGAAGGGAAATTGGAGATACAGTTAACATCAAAACACATCAGAAACGCTGTGAAAGGCAGTATACAGTGACAGGCAAAAATATAGGACATAAGGTTATAGGCTGGACAATGGGTAACAAGACAAGCCTGTGTACAAGGCAGGTGCGAGTAACAAGGTACAGTTAAACATGGAAAAATAGTGGCATGGAACAAGGCACAAGGGTTTTTCCTGGTGGTGGCAAGTGCAAAGTATAGGTTTACAAGTACATCAGCAGCAGTGCTAAGGAAACCGTTTACCACCTAGTAGGAGGCTCAAAAGTGCGTGCAGAGCGAGTTGATGCAACAAATTATAGGGGCTCACATAGGGAGCAGAAGTCAGGGAGGTCAATTTTGTAGACAGGGGAGATAGGGGTCATGGGATTCAAGTGGAGGGTTAGATAGATTGAGAGCACAAGCAGGCATACCTCTCAACCTTTTGTCACTGAAATGAGGGACATGGACATATGTGGACACACAAAATGAGGAACAATGAGGGACACAGACCCTCAGAATGAGGGACCCATCCTCAACCATGGAGATACAAGCTCAAAATCATAGTTTTTACTTGTACAAAGTTAATTTTTGATTTAGTATTTTAGAATATTAAGAATTTATGCTTTAAAGTCTGAATGTTCAGCACATTCTTTGTGTGGGCAGCCCCTTTTCCATGAGGGACCGATGAGGGACAGAGACATTTTAAGGGGTAAAATGAGGGCTGTCCCTCTTAATGAGGGACACGTGAGAGGTATGCAAGCAGGGTGGAAGTGACAAGTGCAATAGGGTTCTTTTGAATAGGTTTAGTGATGGAAGCATTCGGAGTGAGGAGGGTAGGGATTCCAAAAATTAGGGAAGTGACAGGAGAAAGTTTCTTTTTCCATGAGTTAGAGTGAGGCCTTCAGTTGCTGAGGTTCTACATTGGGGGTTATTTTGCTGCTAAGCTTCAGGAAGGTTCTGGGTTTTGTAACAATTTCAGGTAATTTATGTGTTATTTTTATTTTTTTACCAGAAGAGACACACTAAGCTAAAGCTTGTTTACAGGTGCGACCTGGGAGCACAAGGAAGTTAAGTGACTTGTTCAGGGTCACACAATATGCAAATGGGGCTGTGGGATTCAAACCCAGGTTTCCAGGTTTGCAGCGCAGAGCCTTAAACCACTGTGCTATACTGCCTCCTGCCTACTGTTATGAAACAGATTTCAGGTAATTGAGTTCAAATTGTTATGTTCTCTTTCACCTGCCTTCAGTTGCTAAGGTTCTGCTTTGGGGGTTATTTTGCTGCTAAACGTCAGGAAGGTTCTGGGTTTTGTAACAGCTTCAGGTAATTTCTGTGTCATGTAACAGATTTCAGGTAACTGAGCACAGGTGCGGGGACTAGAAGAACAACAATGTGGCATCCCAGAGGGAAGTGGAGTGCACACTTCCATCTTCAGTCTGATTTCAGTGTTATTTCAGTCCAGACTGACAAAGCACTGCTTTTCATCAGTGCACTGTTAATACACTGCACTGACTTTCTGCTACACTGTTGTACCACTGCTCAGTCTTTCTTATGTTTTGATGCAGACTGTAAGAGCACTGCAAATAATTATTAGATTTTCATGCACACTTCTTTAGCACTGTATTTCCTTCACAAATTTTTGCTGCACACTGCAGTAGTACTGGCAACACTTTATAATTTTATCACACTTCTTTAGCACTGCATTGTCTCAGCAATCTGGTTACCCTTACTGAATTTGTCACAATGGCATTACAGTGGTATAGCAATGGCAATACTGTGGTCAGCTGAAAAATCCACAATAGTACTACCCAGTGGTACTCTGGTATCACAGTGGTAGGTGATATATAGATTTTCCTCTGTGCATTGGGAGTGCACTGGCAGAATGGTATCCCTATGGCATGTTTTACCATTTTCTCTGTCTCTCACACATACACTGGTAATACAATGGTATCACGAAATTTTGAGATTTTTGTCAGCTCCCACAAATACTGGTACACTGGCAGCACAATGGTACTGCGTTATTTTGAAACTTCAGTATTTGGTACCTCTCACAGCAACCCTAGACTCATGTGGTAGCACAGTGGTACCAGTATTAATCTCATCATACTTTGTACTCTAACGCATTGTTAAGATAAATTACATTATCAACCTCATGGAGAACAGCTGTCAATTCCATATTTGTATTTGTTCACTTGTCTTTATCTTACTGGTAATGGACTGTTATTGTTCACATAGACCAGAACATTCAAAGAGCATTTGCGATCGCTAAATGGGTAAGTGACTCTCAAACAACACTTTGCACCCCCAAAACAGGGTAGGATCACAAAATGATATCTTGAATAGCATAGTTAGTGAGTCTCTGACCAGTTGGTAAATGGCTCTAAAAGATGTTGCCTCCCTAAACCAGGTAGTATCACCTCTGCCTCCTACCACTTTCCCTTTGAGCTCCCACCATCAGTAATATCACACTTCCCTTGGTGTTCAGTAGTGCTGCTGTCCATTCCGTACATTGGAAACTGCCAATAACTACCTGCTCACCCAGTCCCACCACTCGCACCATATGTTTACGCACTCTCCCCACAGTGTCAATTGGCACAGACACTCTGCTAGCCTCTGTGACCAACTGAGGACAGAACGCCAGTTTTGCTGTCATGTGCCTATTGTATAAACAGCTGTGTACAGTTAGCACATGATTATGAACTATCATCCATTTTTTGCCTGATCAAGGAGCTGAGAGGATGGTCTGTGCCAAATGTGGAAGGGTGTCAAATATATAGCAAGGCTGGGGACCAGAGGGTAGTATTTGTTGTAAGAACTAACTGGGTCATGGTGGGGACTTTGGATATACAGGGGGCAAGGACTTTCACTCAACACACCACTTCTCACTCTATCAGGCCCTGGGCTGGCTTCCCCCATCAGCTCAACAGACCTATCTCCTGGCCAGCACAGTCAATAAGGCCATCCAAAACCGAGCTACCGCTCCACAATCCCACCTTCTCTGGCCAAATGTATTTGTTCTAGAGCTCTGCCTCACTGCTGGCCCCATGCTTGAGTGCCCCCTAGTCTCCACCGTATGGGTAAATGTGCATTCTCATCTGTAGCCCCTTTCCTTTGGAACAACCTGCCCCTCCACTTAGCACCACTGACTCTCCAGGACTCTTGACTCTCTCCTTGGATCTCACCTTCTGTCCTCCACTACTTGCTCCTGCCCTCCCAACTTATTATCATGCCTCTACTTCCCTTCCTTTTCCTTCTTGGTCCATACCTACACTGCCATGATGCACTTTTTCCTTTACTCATCTCAGATCATGCCTAATTTGTATTACAACTTGGCTACTACTGTACCTACTATTGTCATAAATGTTATTTATCCATTGTGCTGCAAGTTTATATATATCTTCATATAAATATCCTGTATATTTTTATTACTGTCTATTGTATGCCTTGTCCCAGCCTCCTTTGTACTTGCTTGTATTCCTGTGCCATCCTCAATGGCCCAGGTCATGCCTGAAAATGGTTCTCGGACCAGTGCACCTACTCGGTAAACAAATGAATGAATAAATAAATAAATGGGAACCACTGAACATCAGGGATAGTAACAATCTACTGTATATCTGTGGGGTGATTGTAGGATGGGGTAGGACTGGAGAAGAGGTAAATTAAGAACCTGGACCTGTGGGATAATTAGGAGAGGGGGCCCAATGGAGAATGTTTCCCAGGAGGGCACTTTGGTGGTGTAACTCCCAGGATACGTTTTGCCCGGTGCTATAATGTGGCCTGTGCTGTAATCGGCAACAGCAACATGGCTGTCACACCAGCATGGGTGAACCCTTTCTCCACACCCTCCTGAGTGTCAACCCTATAACAGGTTTTGGTGGAATCTGCAAAAAAGACATACCTTCCCATTCAGTTCTTCTGCAATTTCACTTATGAAGACACTGAAGCGGCCCACTCCTAGTACTGAGCCCCACCCTGCACCATGCCTTTAACCAACTGTTGAAAGCCGTGTGGAGAGTCCTATCTTCTCCCAAGATGTATATAGGCAACCTTTTGGCAAAAGCCACCATGCATGCTTGAGGAGCCCCCCCATCCCTGAAATTTCCGTGCACTACCCCTACCCCATCCCTTGCTAAGTCATTTGTCCCCAGGTGGACAATGACATCTAGCTCCCTCTCATCTCCTGCTGCCTAATGATCCACTGTATCTGCTCTCATCCCTCCAAGCCAAAGTACCTCTCAGGTATTTCACCTACCTCTCCTTTACCCCACCCTGCTCGCAAGTCTATCCCCCTAATTAAGTCCCTCACCAGCAGTTGCTTCCTACTCAGCTGGGGGGCCTCTTCCTCCCTCCTTGTAACTGTGAAATGGTCCATGGACAGTGCTTTCCTTGGTGAAGGTTTCTCCAGGGGCCGAAAGGGTGGTTCAGCTGCAGGGAGAGTGGTTGGCTGGGTAGGGCCCGTTTCAGATGCAGGGAGAGTGGTTAGTAAACAAAGCAGGTGAACTGAAACTCTGACAAAAAAACCGGCACGGGGCAGAAAATGCAAGCCCCATAGGAAAGAGCACAGTGAGGGCTACAATAGATCATTTACAGGAGAAGTCTCAGGTCAGGGAAATACAGCTGAAGAGAACATAGAAAACAGGTAGGCATGAGAAAATGATGCATGGGGGCAGCGGACAGACATGGACTCATGAAGGCATGCATGGGAACTACGGATGCCAATGCTGGGGGGTGCAATGGCCAGCTTAGGTAGGTGGACAATGACCTGTAGGTAGAGTGCACAACACACAGGGACCCTGCATCCCTGCTTGCTGGATAGCAGGGAAGTGTACCATGGAGCATAGCCCCACTGCAGCACAGTAGCTGATGGGGGCCCAGGACACTGTGGACACAGAACTTGAATGTGACCATGGTGCACAGCACAGCCTTGAAGCACTGGGACTCTGGGCAGACAGTGGCACTACAGTACTGGTACAAACCACCCACAGACAAGTAGCAACTGCCACAGGTGTGGCCCATGGAGTGTGATGTGCAAGCGAGTGCAATCACACCAGATAGCAAACTGGAACCAAAGCCGGTCATGTTGCACAGTCCTCTGGCACAATGGAGGACAGCATGGAAGCCATGGAGGGGCCAGGGTGCTCAACTGCAACCCCAACAACATGGACAATCTGTGAGGTGGTACCATCCAGGAAGGGAAAGTCAAAGCTAAATGTGAATGGCTACCTCCTGGTCCATGAATGGACCTGCAATGAGACAGTGTACTTTTTTTTAATGTATCATATTTTTCACCTGCTGTGGCACACACTCCAGCTTGGGGCATCCAGCAACCAGCTCCACCCACCTGGAGAGCTGGGTAGCTCAAACTGCACCCAGGAGGATCAGAGACGGCCATCATGCCATCTTGCTGGAGGGCTCTCCCTCTGCCTCTACCAGCCAGGATAGCCCCGGACCCTCCTCAACAGGACTCCACCAAAGTCCTCCGGGTGGCTCAGAGCACAGCCATCAAGCTGCAAGGTCATGCCCAGCCATTTTCCTTCAATTGGCCCCAGTAGCATGGATGCGCAATGACGTCCAGGAGCAATGTACCGACATATGCCGTGCTCCCCATCTAGTGTCACTGACATTAGTAGTGCCCCTGGGCATCTACAGGGGGCTGCTACAGCACAGTGAAATTCCCCAGCCAACCCCAGGACTGGGAAAGCAGTCTATGGACATTCGATCCCAGTCCTCCCCTGCCGACCCCTGATGGCCCAGGCTCAATGCTGAACCCGGGTCACTGGCATGGCACAAGGTATGACATCCAGTGCCTCAATCCTCTGCACCACTGGGATGGCCTGAGACAGTGTAACGGTGCTGCCAGCACCATAAGTCCAAGTCCTGCCTCGGCCAGGCCATCACACTGCCCAAGGATGGCCAGCACCACCTAAAGAAAAGGAATAAGCACAGTCATGCTCTGGAGGTGACAGATGTTCTACCAGCACAGGTGTTGGCTGGCATCAAGCAGAAGGCACACAGCACCATGGCTAGCCCCGCATAGCTACTGCAGAGTGAAGCAACTGCAACGACCACTGAGCTGTGGCAACAGTTGCCAAGCAAGAGGGCCCTGCTGCAGATTGTGAACAGGACCCACTGCAAGGACCTCTCACCAGAACCAGTGACACTGGCTAACCTCACTATCCCCAAGCAGCTACAGACGGTGACTGGATGGCCATGGTACAGCAGGATCACCGGCAGCACCACCCACCAGGTCCTTCTACTCACCACAGAGGACAACATCAGGGACCTAGCACAGGCACCCTTCTGGATGATGGATGGTACGTTCAAGACTGTGCCACACCTGTTCACTAATTGTACACCATCCATGCACCCATGGGGATGGGCCCTAACAACCTCATTATGTCATTGGTGTATACACTGATGACGACAAAAAGCCTGCAATGTTACTGCACTTTGTTCCAGGAGCTGAATAAATATGCCAGTATATAGTCCTGCACCCTCAAACCACCTATGATCATCACTGACTTTGAGCAGGCTGTGATCAATGCCTGTAAGATGGAATTTCCACAAACCATAAATAAGGGATGCCTGTTCCACTTTGGGCAGATTGTGTGGCGGAAGGTCCAGAGCTTTGGCCTTGCACCACAATACAGAAGTGACCCAGACTTCAGCCTGAAGATCCATGAACTTGTGGCCCTCGCCCATCTCCTGGCACAGGACATTCCAGCAGCATTCAACCTCCTGAAGTCAGCCATTCTCCCCAATCCCACCACACTCTTCTATTGTTTCGAGCAGACACATGTGCTTGGCAGGATATGGCTGTACAGTAGGGTGACCAAGGTGCCCACGAGATACGACCCCATGTTCCCACTCAGCTGTGGTTGGTTGCAGATCTCAACGAGCGAGGTATACCGTGGACCCAAAGCAATGTTGAGATCTGGCACTGCCATCTCCATGCCCTGCTCGGGAAGGTGCATGTAGGGGTCATGACAATGCTAGCAGAACTCCAAAGGGAACAGCAATGAACCTATGTCACCAGGGAAGGCATTTGTTGTGGACTGCCATGGACACCACCCAAGAAGAGCTATGAGGAGTGGATAAGGATGGTACTAGCATCCAAGGACAAGGGCAAGCTGCTGAAGTTCCTCTGTGGCATGGCACCCAACACCACCCTGTAGGGTTTCCATGGTGACTTGGCACCTGACTGTTGTACACTCACAGTACACATCATGCACAGCCACCAGGTTTCCACTGTGGCTCCCTACTGTTGAATAAAGTTTCACCCCCACATTTAACATGCACCCCAACCTGGTGGTGATGTCTCATCACAACACTGCTGGGTATCACCAAGCAGCCCACTGCACACTGCCACATCTGCACTGTGTGTCACATGTCGCACAGGCCTGACTCTGTGTGAGTCCCCCAAAATCCTTTCAGCTGTTCATGTGTGCCACACATTGCACAGGTCTGAAGCTGTGTGAGTGGCCACCAATCCTTCCAGCTGTGCAACTGTGTGGTAACAGCATTCCTGCAATGAGCCTTGTAGAGACCTCCCACAACACACTGGCAGCCTTCATGCCACAGTGGGCTCCTGTGGCACAGCCTCCAAACATCTCCAGACTTTTTTCTGTGTGTTTCGCAGGCCCATGGTGGGCTAGCATGACCTGCAGCCACATACACACATTACACGATTGGTGTAATGGCTTGCTGCTCTATGTCCTGGCATCCACATGTGGTGTTGCTGTGGACCATTTCCTGGTGCAGCTATCCATGCTCTCGCTGTGCCGCTCTGCTGTGTGCCTGCAGTGTCATGCATGCACTGACCAACAGGCATGGTATTCCAATTCCTTCATGCATGCCCAGCTGGCTGCTGTCAGCTGACATAATCACACATGCAGGGATGCACGGACAATCCGCCATGCTGCCTGGGATGGCTGGTCAACACACTGGGGCATGCACGGCTATTTGTTTCATCCCTGTCCCATGGATGGTGAGACAGTCATCCTTACCAGGGGGTCTGTGATCAGGTCAGTGTGTCCTCGGAGGGTGCACCACAAAGGGGGTGGGTGTTTTCAGATCATCCATGCTGTTCAGTAGCGTCTCAGGTCCTGGGATGTGTGGCGTAGGTCAGGATCGGGTTTTCTATGTGCAAGCAGAGTGGTCAGTGGTGGGATGGGGAACTGGTATCTGGGCAAGATGGGTAGTCTGGGTGGGTCCAGCTGCAGAAAGAGTTGTTATCTAGAGGGTGCTGGTCCAGCTCTAAGGAGGGTGCTTTGTTTGGTGAGACTGTAAGGTTGGTCCAGCTGCAGGAAGGTGGTCTACTGAGGTGGGGAGGCAGGTCTGTGGGGTTCCATCTGCAGGGGGATTGTGTCTGAGGGTAGGAAGGATGGCCTGGAGCAGCCAGCTACTGGGTGGGTGATAGTTGATGGGGAGAGGCTGGTTTGGGGCTTGTAGGGTGGACTAGCTGCAGGCAAGGTACACAACTTGGGAGAGGTCTATTGGGATGTTGATATGGTTGTCCAGCTGGGTGGTCATCTGGGCAGGGGGTGTTCAAGATGTGAGTGGTCATGTGGGGTGCAGGCCCAAAGGTCTGTACTTGGGAACCCTCACTGAAGTCAAATACTAAATTTAGTATTAAAGCATTCATTAATTTGTCTTCAAAGACTAATTTTAGTCATTTTTAATAATCTTTAATCATCATTCAAAAATACAACCGCTAAGAATACTAAATTCTAAGAAGTATTTCAGCAGACTAGTTGTTCAAGAGTAAGTTATTTCTAAATGAGGATTAGAAATAGATCTGCAATGCTCTTAAAAGGTCAATTTTTTTTAATACAACTGAATCATAAATGAAGATTACAGTCAGCGGAGTAGTTTTAGGATTTAAATTTGCCAATCAAGGCTGGGTACCTTACCATGCATTTCAGTTCTACTAAGCAAGGAGACAGATAAAACAACCAGCAACACCAATGAATTTTACAGAAGGTAAGCAATAATAAAATGTGATTTTACCTGGAAATAATATGGTGCAAAAAAGTTGGCAGTGTCCCTTTAAAGTCTATTCTAAACTTCATTTCCATAAGCCTACTCAGTAGAGAGGCCTACATTTCCCAGCTCTCTTCCTGTCTGTGTCCAGTGTGATGAAACTGTACTGCGCCTGTGGTCTCCATTTTTGAACAACTGAGGTTTCCTACAGCTAAGATTTACATGTTAAGGTAAGAGCTTATGTTTAAAAGTACATCTTTTTAACTCCTCAAATGTTAAATACAGTAAAGAATTATCACTCAGATGTTTTTTTTTCAAAATGAAATGCTGTGCAAGTTTCACTTTCAATGTTTTGTCTTGAAATATTTCTCTTCTCTGAACTCTTGGCTAAACTTTTGAAATACACATTTATTTTCAATCAACCCTCCCCTTAAAGTGTTTAGGATGCATTGTGCCTCTAGATTACTTGTTATTTGTGGAATTTTTGCTGATTTAGTTACTTTAAAGTGGTGTTGGTGTTGGTGGGGGCAGGAGAATGAACAGCAGGAAGACTGTATAACTGAGCAAATTCAGACTGCATAGAGAAAAGATTACAACTTTTTTTAATTTGAGAAAATCTGGAGTTACCCTAAAGGAAGAATTATTTACTGCAGATATTTGAGTGTGTTTGTGGGGGAACGGTTTTTTTGCATTTAATATTTGTATTTAACAGTTGCAAATCCATTTTGTAATCTGGGGATCAGTGTATTTTTTTTTATTTCTTTTGCTAAAGACTGCATTAATTTATATTTTATGTTTATTTTATTTCGTTTTTGTTGACTGGCTAAGTACACTAGACAGATTCTTGCCTATTTTCAGGTACGACGCGGAGGGAGAGAATACAGATGAAAGCCAACTGACCTTGAACCAGATTAAGCTGTTGATGGTATTTTTAGTGAATTGGGGGGGGGGGGGGATATGGCCAGGGCACCGGAGAAAATTTCCCTGCTTTTTTCGAGAAGTGCCATGGGATCTTTAACATCCACCTGAACTACCACCAGAACAGGCAGATGGGATCTTCAGTTTAACGTCTCATCTGAAAGACAGTGCCTCAGGAGTGCAGCCATCCCCCTCATGCTGCACTATAGCCTCAGTATTGGGATATTAACATAACTGCCTGGTATGGGAATAGAACCCACAGCCTTCTGATCTCCCAGCCTCGGAGGCGAGTGTGCTACCTGATGAGCCACTGACACTGCAAATGCAATATGTTAGTGTCATATATATATATATATATATATATATATATATATTTTAATACTATGTTGAGAAGTATGGGGTCCACGGTTGAGGAAGGGTGATTGGGGAGGGTCTAGGTGTAGGGAGGTTCTGCTCTGGACGGTGGGTGTGTCCAGCTTTTGGAAAGGGTGTCCAGCTCTGGGGAGGTTACCCAACCTGCAGAGGGGAGGGAGGCTGGTCTATGGGTGGGAATGAACCCAGGGGTCTAGCTGCAGGGAGGATTGTCTACTGGGGGAGGCTAGTCCAGGGCATGAAAGAGTGAGCCAGCAGCAGGGAGGGTGGCTGGTGGTGGTGGTGGTGGTGGTGGGGCTAGTTCAAGGTTGGAAGTGATGTCTAGCTGCAGGGTGGGTGGTTGGATGGTGAGGCTGGTATGGGGCTTCTGGTGGATCTAGCTGTAGGTTGAGTGGTTATGTGGGGGACTGCTGGTCCATGGGCTTGGAGGGACAGTTTCAGATATGTGGTCTGTTTAGAGTGGAGGTTTGGGGTGGTGCTCCAGCTACATGGTGGTTGTATAGAATGTAGTTGGAGGCTGGTCCAGATGTAGGGAGGGTGGCTGGCTGGGTAAGTGGCTGACCCGGAGCCTGTGTGGTGCTCTAGCTCCAGTGCTCATTATGTGAAAGGCTGGGGCTAGAAGGGTTGTCCAGCTGCATGGTTGATAGTCTGGTGCCTGGAAGGGTCATCTAGCAGAGATGAGGGTGGTTGACTATTTTGGGGGGGCGAGGCTAAAGAGATTGATCAGCCTAGGAGGGATCTAAAGTGGTAAAATTAATTAGAAACTGGTTAACATATGTGCCCTTCAGCTTAACAATAGCGCTATGACCTGCGGTGTAGGTGACCTTAGTTCAGGAATGAGCTCACGTTAGGGGCTCTCTGGGAAGAGTAGGAGGATCATCAGTTATACAAGAGGCTCTCTTCTGGGGAAGGAGGACAGTCAGCTCAGCTGTAGTACTGCCAACTGAGTGACCACAAGTGGCAGTGCAGGTGGGAGCAGCCCATGGGTGGGAAGACATTGACTGGTGCTGTGCCACACATGTCTATGCATGTGTTTGTGCACCCTTGCCGCTTATGTCCTAGGGATGGAAGAACATGCAAACGTATCCTGACTACCTAGGCAGCTGCTCCACATATTGGATTCATTCTATGGTGGAGGAAGTCCTGGCAGATGCCAGAGTGATGGTGTTGTGGTAGCTGAACAGAAGGAGTGGGGGCGACCAGAAATGCAGGTTGGAAAATGGAGTACTAGTTGGGGGTGGAGGTTAAGGTGTCAGACGGTGATGGTTAATGGCACTTATTACAGTGACGGGACAGTGAGCAGCTCAGCTCAGTACTGGCGCAGATCCTCTTCTGTGTCTTCATAAGTGACATTGCAGAAAAACTGGCAAAGAAGGGAATGCATTTTTGCAGACAATACCAAAATTTGTAGGGTGGGCATTAAGAAGGGAGCAGAGAGCATGCACATGCCTCTTGGAGAAACTCAAAAAGTGGTCAAGATTGGGGCTGTTGGGGTTCAATGACAAAGTGCAGAATTGTCCACCTAGGGCATAGAAACCAGGAGCTGCTTTATGGGTTGGTACTGATGATCACTAAGCGGGGGACCTTGGAGTTATTATGGTCTTAAAAGAGACTTACAAGATACTGCCCTGCACCATACCCATCGGTGCTTTACCTCGAAGACCCAAGGAGATTAATAATGTCCTAAATTTATAAGCCATTAAAAGTTCTGTCCCTCATAAAATATACAAACTGGGTCCAAGGACTTCCTGTTTTTTCTGCTGCACAAGCTCCACCCCCATGCTCACTAGCAGGATGACGAGATACCAGTAAGGCGTGGGGGCGCGCTCCATTATATGGTGACAGTATTCTATTGATTTTTAAACTATATAGTGGCTACCTGGCAATAAAGCGTGGGCACTGTTCAACTAACAAGGGCCTTGTTGTTGACTGATACCCGCGTTTCGTGCCAGGTGGTCCATACGTCATTTAAAATCAATGAAAAGCTGCGCCCATTATGAACGACAGCGCTCTCGCTGCATCTCATCCTGCTAGAAATGTGGGGCCGGGCTGGTGACAGCAAAAACTAGGAGAAGTTGGTGGGACCTGGTTTGTATATTTTACAAAGAACAGAACTTTTAACGGCTCAAAGGGTGGGGACATATTAACTTCATTGGGGTCCTCTAACAGCAAGGCACCAATAGATAGTGGTGCAGGGGCTGACTCATTACCTTGGTGAGTCTCTTTAAAGTTGCTGGCCTGTGACAAAGCAGTGGGTAGGACTAGAGGATGCTGCGGCTGCATGGGAGAGGGTATCTTCAGCAGGAGGAGGGAGGTGGTGGTGTTGCAAGTAATCCCTTATTAGTGAGATCCAACTAAGGCCCCATCACACTGCACCTCTCAGACCCGTAACAGATAGAAACCATTACAACCGTGGAGTGGTACAGTGTGTCACACTGCACGCGGTGTCCATTGGGACCGGCACCACTGCTCCACACTTGAGGAAGCCGGCGGCCGTTACCGTGGCACCGTCCCACAATGCAGCTTGTGCTGCACTGCAGGACCAGTGCCAGGCGTCCACCACTATGCCCATTAATGTTACTGAGCGTAACGGTTTCATAATCGTTGTTGAAACCACCTCATGTGGTTTCAACAGCAGTTATAAAACTCATTCTGTAATGTTACAGGTGTAAACGTAAACCATTGTGGTAACAGTTTGGGCACTCTGTAATGTTACAGAGGGGTAGTGTGGACAGGGCCTAAGAGTACTGTGTCCAGCTTTGGAGGCTGCACCTTAGAAAGGCCATAGGGTGTAGGTAGTATAAAGGGCAACTAAAATTGTACATGGGCTGTGGCAAAAGCCCTGTGAGGAGACTGGGATCTCAACATATAAACCCTGAAAGAGAGGGGACATGATGGAGACCCATAAGTACCTTACAAGGATGAACAGGGTGCTGGGGAGACTCCTTCAAATAGGAAAAAGGACCATGGGACATGATGAAGCTTATGGTGGGGGTAAGATGGATGTGAAGAATTACTACTTCACTGAAAGGGTAGTAGACACCTGGAACAGACTGACAGCATTATAGTGTTGGAGGTCAGGAGTGAAATGTGGTGGGGGGGGCTTAAAACATGTGTGGTATATAGACATAGGAAATCTCAGTAAATAGCAGGGAAGAAGGAGATCCATAAGGCCACAAGACACCATTTAGAGTTTACAGAGAAAGGACTTCACGGAGCCTATGGTTGCAGTTGTAGGTCCAAACTACAGCAGAGGTGTGACCTAGAGTGAGGGCTCATCAGCAGTGGGGTTTGTGACCAAGCAGTTTAAGGAAAAAAATCTGACAGTTTCTATGTGCTGGGGGAGGTCTGGTGGCAGTTGTAGCGAGGTTGGGAAACCCGAGTGGAAGAGTAAGAGCGAGGGCTTATCAGTTTTTGAGGAAGCAGTGTAAAAAAAAAAAAAGTCTGTTTTTTATATTGAGAGGTGTGGCGAGGACACGGCAACAGAATGCAGAGAGTGCGACAGCTGGAGCGCCAGCTTGGAGCAGCCAGTTGAAAAAGGTTTGGTAGAAAAGCAACAAAAATGTTAAACAGAAACAAATGATCACTGTATGATAGTGGGAAGAGCGGGAGAGTGTGACTAAATAGCACTGCGCTGGCGTGGCTGAGGGACGGGCAACCTGGAAGAAACAAAACTAAAAGCAAAGATACCGGTAACAGTGTCAAACAGAGTGAGGGGATGGGGATGTGTGGCGCAGTCCACCATGCAGATGTCGAAACAGCGTAATAAATATATGTTAAATGTAGATTCTGCATGTATACACGTCATGCTCGGATAAAATGGATTTATCACACTCCATTTATGTCACTCCTATTGCATAAATATATAATATTTATAACCCATCAGGGCTCTTTCTCTGTAGTGCTCTGTGTTTTAACTGTGAGCTAGTCCTGGACCTTATGCTGTTCTTTCCTCCCAAATCCTTTTGTTAGTACTGGTACTTTGACATTAGCTGCTGTGAGCTGTATTGTATGCAGTACTTGCTGCTTTCATGGTCCTGTCAGGAGCCACTGATTTCCCTGTTTGCCTCCACCCACAGCTACTTTTAAGTCAGTTCAGGCATTGCCTTCAGCTGCACTGTGGATTTTCCTTTGTGGCCCTATCTTGTGCATTTGCTCTCCCAGTCCCTTTCTACCAGGCCTCAGGGCACCTACAGTCTGCCACCATCGGCTGAAGCTAAAGGTTCCTGCCACCTACTGCTGGCTGCCCACCTTCCAGACCCTCTTCCCGTGGGGGCTCTTCACATGCCACTTTGTGGCTGATGGGTAGAGGGAGGCATATTTGCTCTAGTCTCGTCCCCCTCCCAAAAATATCCCTTCTTCATTCCCACACACATGGAGCAGGTTACAGCCTGAGCTCTGTGGGCTGAATCATAGACACATAGACCTTGATGGCAGATAAGGACTGCTTGGCCCACTCAATCGGCCCATTTCCCTACCTAGTGGATAAGCTGCAGATCCTAGTTATCCAACAGCTGACTTCCTCCTACCCACCAATAAAATTGGTTCCTGTCTGTCCCATGTATTCTTGAAGTCCCCCACTATTTTTGACCCCACAACCTCCTTAGGAAGGCCATTCCATGTGTTCACCACCCTCTCTGTAAAAAAATACTTCATGTTGCCCCTGAGCCATCCCCTCTATCTTCAAATTTGGCCCCTTGTTCTTGCACATCTCTTTTTCTGAAAGATGCTACTCTCTTGGACTTTGTTGATTCCCTTGAGGTGCTTGAAATTTTCTGTCCTGTCTCCCCGGCCCTTTTCCTCAAGGGCATACATATTCAGCTCGTCTCTCTTTGTATGGCTTCTGGTGCAGACCCTTCGCTATTTTAATTGCCCTCCTCTGGACTGGCAGTTGAAAGTGCCTACCATTACTGTCACTGTAGTTCAATAGCACTAAACTGGTTGCCTAGCAACAGCCGCAGCATTTCTGGTCAGCAGTTTTCTGAACAGCCTCCTGCCTGCTACATACAGTCTGGGCCCAAGGACATCACCCCCGCCAACATTAGGTTCCAGGGAAAGATAATATAAAAAAAAATTGCCACTGTCCATGAGGGAGTGACCCGTTATATCACCAGAGCTATACCTTTCAAACCACTGGCCTCCTGGGACAACTCAAGACTCCTGAACCACCAGTGTCCCCTTTTTTAAATAATATAGGGGCCACTAGCCCAAATGCATTCCCACCTGCCCTTCTGGACTACTTCTTAAATTTATTGGCTACCTGCAGGTTACCTAGGGGCACTAAGGGGGGTTTGAGTCCCAAATACCACTTTATTCTCTGTTCTTAGCTGTCTGCATTTTTTATTCCATCTCTAGTTTCCTTACTTTGGCCTAGTTTGTCTTTTCCTCTGAAACTTCTCTTCCTTTACTCCTGTGCTATATACCATATTTGTATCTCTCTACTCTTGCTACTATAACTTCCCCATACTAATCTATTTTCCCTTTATTTCTACAGGTCTGGCCAAACATACCAATCAGATAAGTATCTTTGTTTAATTCTAACACTCCAATCTCTCCTCTAGCACCTCCGACCCTTTGTGTCCCTTCAGCCTTCTCTGTTCTTCCCTTTCAGGTCCTACCAGGATACCCCGAACCAAGGACACCCTAACTCTGGACTCCCCTACTCTGATGGAACAGGTAAGTCCTAATTACTTAACTACCTTAGAATCATAGAAATCTGGTGACAGAAAAGGACCATTTTGGCCAGTCGAGTTTACCCCTTACCCCCACCCCCAATTATCATCTTTGTCAAGAGAACACCCACTCTGCCACTGGTCAGCTCCTGGTGTCTGTCCCATGCCCCCTTGAATCCTTTCATGATTTTTACGCACACCACTTCTTCTGGTAGTCAGTTCCTGGACTCCACCACCTTCTCAGTGATGTAATGCCCCCTCACATTGCCCCTAAACCTTCCTGCTTCTAATCTTAGTTTATGATCCTAGTTCTAGCACTTATTTTCCTTGCAAATAAGCTTCCCATCTCACCTTACTAGTCTCCAGTGGGTACAGATCAATTCCATCACATCTCCTCCTTAGGGCTGCCTATGCATAGTGTTCACCATCTTGGTTCCCTTGTCTGAACCTTTCAATCCTGTCTTATATCCTTGTGCAGGTGGGAGGCCCCAGAACTAAACCCCATACTCCAGGTGAGAGCCTCACCATGGATTTATAAAGGCGCATCAACACCTCCCTTTTTCTGTTTTATACCCCTCCGTATGCACACCAGCATTCTATTCACTTTGCCCACCACTGTGCTGCACTGGTTCTCCGCCTTAAGGTTATCTGAAATTGTAATCCCCAGATCTCTGTCCTGCTGAGTTTCCTTAGCCCCCCCGTGTGAAAATGGTTTGTGGGTTATTACACCCATGTGCATTACTGTGCACTTTTTGACATTAAATTTCAGCTGCCAAGTTTCCAACCACCTCTCTAGAATCTTTAGGCCCTCCCTCACTGCCTCCACCTCCCCTACCAGGGTGTCTACCCTATTGCAGATCTTCGTATCATCTACAAATAGGCACACCTTCCCTTGCAGTTCCTCCATGATATCTAACATACTAAAAGCCAGCAGAATAGGCCAGATGGTCTGTTGTGTCTGCTGGGTAGCCAGCCTCCTAATGGGTTCTTTCTTTCCCACCCAGCCCCAGAGAGGGTCATCCTCTTCTTCAGTTTACCTTGAACCTGTCCCACTCCTCTTCAAGCCCTCCACTGTGCCTCCTCCACCAGACTCCTGGACAGTGCATTCCAGGGCCCACCTCCCCTCAATGAAGTAAGGTCTCCATCCCCCATAATTTCCTCCTCTAGCTTCCACTCATGTCACCTGTTGTTTCCCACCTCTTAGTCTGAACATCTCTTTGGCACTGCCCCTGTTTATTCTTTTACATATTTGAAGACCCTATCATGTCCCCCATCTCTCCTCTCCTCTCCTCTCCTTCAGTGAGTACAGCCCAAGCTCTTCCAGCCTTTCCTCCTCGGCCTTCCTCCCATGCTCTGAAGCATCCTGGTTGCCCTCCTCTGGACACTCTCCAGCAGTGTTCGTCATCCTTGAGGTGAGGTCTCCAGGGACTGCATGCAGTACTCGAGATGGTCTGACCAAGGCATTATACAGAGGAGGATCACCTCCCTCTTCGTGGACTCAATCCCCTGCCTACACAGTATCCGGTTTGCTTTGGCCACAGTTCTTCTGCAATTTTAGTGTTATTCATTTGGCGTCTACCACCCCCTAGATCCTCTCACTCATTGGCTTGCAGTACCCAGCTTTTGGTGTATACATGCCCGGAGTTTCTGACCCTCAGATGCAGCACCCAACATTTCCTGCATTAAACCTCAGTCCCCACCTCCTTGACCACCTCCAGGGTATCAGGTCCCTCTGGACTGTCTCTCTCGCCGTCCCGTCCGGTAATGCTCCCAGTTTAGTAATCCGCAAAGAGACTCATGCTCTTAACCACCCTCCCATATCGAAGGCATAGGCATTGAACAGGGGTAGCTGATACCGAACAGCAGGGGACCCATTGGTGACACTTAGTGGAGGAGGAGACTACCCACCACTACCCTCTGTATTCGCCTGTTAGCCAATTTTCTACCCATCTGAGCAACTGTCCTCTCACCCCACCTCCCAATCTGAGCAACTGTCCTCCACACCCCAGCTATAGCAGCCCATTTGGAGTACGAATCAAATGCCTTACTGAAATCCAGGTATAGGGCGTCCTCCGGTCTATGCCGGTCCAGAATCCCAGTCATAAAATCTATGGGGTTGGTCTAACATGATCTTCCAGGATGAAACCATAATGTTTGTCATCCAGTTGCCCCAACCTTTCCAGTTGCCTCCTGAGCCTATCCTTGATAATGCGCTCCATTACTTTGCCCACCACAGACGTTAGGCTGACAGGCCTATAATTCCCCATCTCCTCTCTTGACCCCCCATTTGTGGATAGGCACCACATGAGCCACCCTCCAGTCTTGAAGCACCCATCCTGTCAGCAGAGAGGTGTTAAGAGTGCTGCCAGTGGTGCTGCTAGCTCATCGGCCAATTCCTTCATAACCCTCGGATGCAACCAATCTGGCCTTATCAGTTTTTAGTGTCCGAAGGGCCTCCTTCACCCTTTCCACTGTGATTTCTCCTCCCAGCCCACCTCATTTAACCACCCATCCTCTTCTAGACTTGGCCCAGCCTGTACCCAAACTTCTTTCAGTCCTCTCAACTCCATCTGACCTCTCGACTCTGCTGGCTCCCTTCCTTCCCATTGGGCTGGAGGATCCCCTACCTCCCTCCATAAATATCAAGGCAAAGTACTCATTTAGCACCTCTGCCTGATTTTCTCCTGCCTCCTGAGTCCATCCCTCCTCAGTCCTAATCATGCTGATCTGTGCTCTCCCTTTTCTCTTCTCCCTTGTGTATCTATAGAATCCCTTTTCCCTTGGATATCCCTAGCCAGGTTTTGCTCCCTCCTCACCTTGACTCCCCTCACCACTGTGGTGACCCTTCCAGCCATCAACTCATACCCCTCTCCCTATCCCCCCTAGAGCACTTAAAACATGCATAGGCAGCCTTTTTATCCCTCACTGCCTCCTGCACCTCCCTGGTCCACCAACATGGCTTGTTGGCTCTACCATGCTTATGCCACTCTTGGTACAGGGGTTAGTGGTCTCCACCCCCCCTTCTTAATGGCCTCCCGAGCTGCCAGCATCCATGTCTGGCCTAATCTTGTCCAAGATCCCCTGTAGAATCCTGTCCATGCCCACGAAGTCCGTTCCCCTGAAGTCCACTACTACTGTATTAGAATGGTTATCCTCCCCAGATACAGCAGAAACCAGACTGTAGTGTGATCACCACCTGCCAGCGGGCTGCACACCTCCAGGCCCTTTATCTGGTCACTGTCTGCTAGGACACAATCCAGTATCTGCTTCTCCCTAGTAGGTTCCCCCACCTGCAGGACCAGGAAGGCATATTGGAACACATCCATCAGTCTCTGTTCCCTGGCCACAGAGGATGCCATAGTGTCCCAGTCTGTCCCCAGCATATTAAGGTCACCCATGATCACCACCATACCCTTTCCACGGTCACAGTGCCCCTTGATGTTCTCAACTAGTTTGTCCTCCAGGGCCTCTTCCATCGTTGGAGTTTCTGTACACCACCCCTATTTTCAATCTTTTACCTCCCCTCTTTTGTAGGGTTACCCAGATCTCTTCCACCTCCCCCTAAAGCCTCCTCCACTCCACTAACCGCTATGTCATTTTTGACTATCAGTGCTACACCCCTCCTCTTCCTCTCTATCCTTCCTGAATATTTTGTAGCCCACCAAATTTGGGTCCCAGTCATTTTCTGAGTGGCCCATGTCTCAGTAATTGTTGCCACATCCACTGATCCTCAACCAGCATTGCCTGGAGCTTGGTCATTTTGTTGCCCATGCTCCCTAGCATTGATCAGGCTGTCCTCCATCCTGACCCCTCTCCTCTCCAGTCATCTCGACCCTGAGCAGTCCCTAGTGCCCTTTCTTGCACAGCTCTGGATGGATTTAGATGCAGTTACCTGCCTTAATTTCATGCCTGGACCTGGACCCTCGAGCAACCCTCCTGGAGCTACTCTTTACTTAACCCCTTTACAAGTTTAAACTACACCTCTAGACTATGAATCCATGCAGATTTAATTTCAAGATCTCCCTCCTCCAAGATTGAGGTGTAGCCTATCCCTGGCATATAACCCTTGTCCTCCATGTATCCCCAGTCCTTACCAGCCCATTCCCTTCTGCCCTGCGCCAGTCCCTGAGCCTCTGGTTCACACCTGTAAGTTTATGTTTGGTCTCCCTGGACACCCTAGGTACTGGCAGAACCTCAAAGAAGGAGATTGCGCTTCTATAGAGTGGTAAACCCTGGCCAGTTCCCGGAATCTTGCCTGGATTTCTAGTTCACTGTTCCCCTCTAAGTCATTTGTTCCCAGATGTTTCATCTGGGGATTCCCTGCATTCCAATGCTATCGAGTATAGCTGGAATTTGGCCTTGTGTACGGCTGGCCTGGGATACATTAGCCTTGACTGGGCTGCTTTTCCTCCCCACCCCTCCCACTGGATGCCCCAGGTCATGGGTGCCCATGGGATCACCTTCCCTCCCCCACTTTACTGGCCCGTTAGATTCCATCCAGGCTCTTCCTTCTGTCATCAACTCCCAGCTTACTTCTCTTGTCCCCCTCAGCCTGGGGATCGCAAGCCTGTGCTTGCCCTACCATGCTTATTCTTCTACCTGTAGCTCCTAGCTTGCTCCTTGCCCCCCCAACCTCCTGGGTGGCACAGATTGCCCCCCCACCCAGATCTCCGTGGACTCTTTCTGGGCTGGTATCCTCAGATTCCCAACCCAGGCTCCCTTCTACTGCTTCCCTCCTTGCCTCCCCCCCAAGTTCTGCATCCTTCACCCCATCTGCGTGTTTCTCCCTCCCCCCATCTTCCCCCTCCTCTCCACCTCATCTGATTTCTCCTGCCCCAAAGCTGGCCTATCTTGAGTACTCCTTACCCTTGGTTGACTTCCCTAACCTGGATGCTTGCCCAACCCTAGTCCTCCCTCCTCCCACCCTGGCTTCACTCTGCACTCCCCCATCCTCCCCACCTCCCTTCCACCTAGGCTAATGTCTCTCCCCCTTCTGTGGATCTGGATCTCTCTCTCTCTCCTGCCCCATCTCTCCCAGCTTACTGACCAAACCCTCTCTGTCTTCCTGCTTCCCTCCTCCCGCCAGCCTCTCCACCTCATCTCCCTTTTATAGCAAGGCGAATAGATTAGTAAGTGTGATGCTTGCCCCCGACTTGCTCACTCCTGTCCCCCCTCCTTCTGGTCAGCCACCTCCCTACGAAGTGATTTCCATACATTGCTTGTTTCATGCCCAACCCCTCCTGAGTAACCATATGATCCTTGTCTACCTGTTCCCTGGGTTATGCCATATTGGCCTCATGTACTCTCATGAGTTCCTTTCCACACCTTTCCTCCCAACCCCTCCACCTTCCAGCTGCCTTCTGATCCCCTCTACTTCCTCCCTAAGACCTGCCAACTGAAAACACAGTGGTCACCCTCTGAACCTCCTTGCCCAATTTAATCTTATTGCCGCCCTGCACCCTGTACACCCAGTCACTCTACCGAAGGTGCTCGCTTTGGCCACCCCCAAGTCTACCCTCATTTTAGGTGAGCAATGTGGCCCTCTTACAGAAATAATTCAGTCAGTGTTGCACTAAAACCCAAGCAGTTTGCCCCCTCTGATTACAGCAATTTTCCCTCTTTCTTGACAGTAGCCAGTTTTCTAGCCCTAGCAGTATATGGTTCTCAAGCAAAATTAGCCCATCACAACACTAGCCAGCTCAGAGGCCCTAACAGTAATCTATTCACACACAGTTTGCCTACTCCCTCAGATGTAGTTGGCACACACAGTCATTTATACAGTCTGCTTTATTATGCCCCTTCCTGGTAGTAGTCAGTGTTGGCCAAGCAGCACAGTGTACAGGACCCTTTTCCCCAAATCAATAACAATCCAGCTTCCTGGTGTTCCAGTTCACCAGTCTTGACTTGCCCCCTCCAAGGCTCCACCCTACCGACCATTTAATAGAGGTCGGGGCCAGGAGTGATGGTGTGGAACAAGAACAGTTCTCCTCCTCTGATTGCGACTGGACTATTTGCCTTTTATGGCCCAGTCACACAGTCAAAGGTTCGCACCCTATTCACTGATTGGCCGCTCCTTCCTGAGTCGCTGGCTTGCAAAGTTGTGGCTGATGTGGACCCGTTATGCATGGATCTGTCCCCCGCCAACAAGAGCTTCCTTGTAGATCAATGTGATCCCATCCTCTCCCACTGCCGATGCAGCCCCAGAATGCCTGCCCAGACCATTTCCAGCGACAAGCCCCAGTCTGGAAAGAACAGCTCTCCTCCCCTGATTGGAACTGGGCTAATCGTTGCTATAGATTTTAAAAAAGGATGGGTCCAGCACCAACCCCTGGGGCACACCACTGCCACCCTGGAATGAACCCCATTTGCCTTACCACCACCCTCTGATTTCAGTCTTTGAACCAGTTCTCCACCCACCTTGTTATTTTCTGTTCCACCCCTAAGCCTTCCAGCTCATTTACCAGCCTTCTACGTGGCAAAGTGTCAAAGGCATTGCTGAAATCTGGGTAGGCCACATCCTCCCCATCCACCTTCCTTGTTACCCAGTCAAAAACTCAGTTAAGTTTGTCGGGAACGACCTCTCCCATAAAACCAAACTGCCTTGGGTCCTGGAGGCAGTATAGCACGATGGGTAAAGGCTCTGAGCTACAGATCTGGAGACCTGGGTTTGAATCAACAGCCGTCTAAGTGCATACTGTGTGATCCTGAGCAAGTTACTTAACTTCCTTGTGCTCCAGGTTGCATCTGGAAACAAGCTTCAGCTTAGTGTGCTACTCCTGGTTAAACAATGATCCCTTCCCCCACTTCCCCTATAGACCATTGACAACCAGGTGCTCCACTATTCTTTCCTTCAGCAGTATTTTCATTACTTTTACCACTGTTGTGGTCAGGCTGACCAGTATGTAGTTCCTGCATCCTCCCTGTTAACACTTTTGTATAGTGGGACCACATCAGCCCTCCTCCAATCCCTGTGCATGTCACCAGTTTACAAAGACAGGGTGAACAGGGTAGTCGGAGGCCCTACTAACACCTCCCTTAGCTCCCTCAGTGTCCAGGGGTGCATCTATCTGGCCCATAGCCTTATTGCTGCCAGTTCCATGAGGATCCTTTCTTTTGCAAAGGGAGCTGTGTCCTTTTCTATGATCTCTCCATCCTTATTAATGCTGGCCCATTTCCTGCCCCTTCCTTTGTAAAAACCGAACAGAAGTATTTGTTCAGTATTTCTGCTTTTTGGTGGTCATCTTTTACCCTCCCTCCATCCACCCTTTTCAGACACTCAGTATCTCCCCTTGCCTTCCTTTTCTCCCTGATGTACCTGCATGTAAAAGGTTTTGTCCCTCCTTACCACAATACCCACTGGCTGGCTTGTGTCAAGGGTCCCACATAAGTGTGGGTCTGGTGCCAACATGCACTTTGCATGTGGAAACATTTTGGTTTTCCTGCTGTGTGCTGTAGTGTAGTGGATTATGATGAACTGGTTTTGCTTGATTCTGCAATGACAGCTTCATATGCAGCAGATCCTGGAGTCCTTTGCGGTGGGAGATTGTCCTACAGTGCATGTTAAGAGTTTATATAGGCTCTCATCTTTGGTTTACTGGCCCCACTGAACTCCCTGGGCTAAGTTCTGTCAGAGACTGACTTATCCTCTGGAGAAGAGCAGAAGTGGAAAACATCTGATAAGAGTTTGTGTAGGCTCAAATGTGCACTGCAGGCTATTGGAACTTCTATTGCCTGTTGCCAGCTGAAGGGAGTTCTGGGACTGATTGTGTCTGCGTATATCTGCCTAGAGATGGTCACAGCTTGGCCTGCTGTGGTGTGCAATGGATGGTAGTTGGAAATTCCAAATCGGTTTGGGGGGACTTAGAGGAAGGATTAGGAAGTACTTCTTCACTGAGAGGGTGGTGGACAACTGGAATGGGCTGCTGAGGGAAATGGTGGGAGGGTTCATGAGGGCATGGGATAAGCACAGAGGGCAACTGGCATGGGGGGACTACAGAAAAGGCCTTGTGGATATCTAGGTGAACTGGGCAGACTAGGTGGGCTTGCGGTCCCTTTCTGCCATCACATACCTGTGTTCCTATGTATTCTACAGGCAGATTGGGAAAAGGGAGGGGGGATCCACTACACCACCAGGGAAGCATTCATTGTGCCTTGAATATCTGTTCCTTGGTGTTTTTATCCTACCCTGTGTTGGTTGATGTGTGGAGCAACATGATGACCTACCCCCCAAAAAGATCAGTTCTAGGGGCACGGGCAAGGTCCTCCTCTCCCCCAACCATGACATCCCTGAGTGACCCGAGTCCATTCTATAAGCCAGGTTGATGGTGTGGTACAGGTCTAGTATCTCCCCCAACCCACTTTTTTATTTTAACCTCTACAGAGCCTTCCCAACTGACCCAGCTGATCAGTATTTTTATTTTTCATACTGACCCATTTTCCCTTTTATATCTACAGGTCTGACAGGACATTGACTGGGAGTAGGAGGACACTGACCATATGTATCAGATAAGTATTGTTTTTTTGTTTACCCTACATTGTTTGTCATATAATAGTTCATAACGAACTGCAGATCCTTTGTGAGCCCATTGCTGTTCTTGTTTTACAGGTACGAATGGCTGCTCTGGGAGGCACTGGGTTGGAGCTGTACCTTGTGCTTTAGAAAGAAGGCTATGGGCTTGGGAGTATGGGATGGGCATCAAGGTTGGGAACTCAAGGGAACACCACACAACCAATTTGCCAAGACTCGTGAGGCTCAAACCCTGTTTTCCATTTTCTTGCTTTGTGTGCTTTGCATTCTAATGCCTGCATTAATGTAGTGTTTTTGTTTTGCAACAAGTACTGTTTCATATATATGTGTGTGTGTGTGTGTGTGTGAGAGATAGATAACCCACTGTAGGGTGTGCGGTCACGCTCTGATATAAGCATGCCTTGGTGTGTGTTGTTGCACATGGGGCCGCAGGCCGAGTGCATCAACCACCCAAGCCGTATGTATATCACTGCACTTCCACACACTACACAGTGGGTTATCTATCTTATAAAATGGCAAAATTGTTTTGGAGGGGAGTAAAAGTGCAGGTGTGTGGTTGCACTCCGATATACGCACAGTCACCTAATGGTGTTTGTCAATGCGATTGATAATCCCATTATAGATATATATATATATACGCATATATACGAATACACACTTCACTCGAACAGCCCTTGATGCGAAATAAATTTTTCACCACCGTGCATGTGCTCCCAGCCAAGAGGCTCTCTTCTCCTTTTGAAGATAAACCTGGAAATACTGGTGAGGACCTGCATATCAGTGAGGCTCTCATACCATTTTCTGCAAACCAGAACGATTGTTGGTCATTCCTTTACCTAAATGTCCACCCCCTTCCTTGTGACTTTGAGTCAAACATGGGGTAACAGACTTTAGTACCTCCTATAGACATAGCCACCAAGATCTCCATCTTCTTTGGAATTCACAGACGACTTTCTCACTCAGGAACCCTTAAGCAAAGCTTCCTCTGCTGAGGTTGCAGATACTTGCAGATAAATACTGTTTTGTTTTTGTTGAATTTTATGCGACGCCATCTTTAATGCAGCCTAATACACTGAAACAGAACTACAACACTGCTGACAGGAGTGATACCAAAATCACACTGCACACTGAAGGGCACTACAGGTGTTGATGCAGTGCTAATTAACATAATTCGCACACACTGAAAAAGCAATGCAACACTGCTTCAGGCGGTGTTGAAAACACTGCTAATTGCAGTACTTTTGCAGTGTGATTACAGTGCTAATTAACATAATTCACACACACTGAAAAAGCAGTGCAAAACTGCTGAAGGCAGTGTGGCTGACAGAACACTGCTTCAGGCAGTGTTGATGACAAAACACTGCTAATTGCAGTACTTTTGCAGTGTGATTACAGTGCTAATTAACATAATTCGCACACACTGTATCAGCACTGCATGTACACCAAAAGAGACCTGAAGATGCACTGATTAAACACTGATGGACTGCATTATGAAATGAAGTGTGCAGGAAGTGTACACTGCTACTGTAACACTGAAATAACACCATATAGTGACTATTTGAACACTTCACTTTCCTCTGGGATGCTCTTGAAGGTGGCAATGGGGGGGATAGCTCTGCAGGGAAGGGGTTGGTGGCAGGGGACAGTGGACTGGTACAGGGGGCAGGGGGACTGCAGACAAACCAGGATGGGAAGAATAGTGAGCTGTAATGGTTGTGGGGCAGCTATCTGGATGGGCACATTATGGAAGCTAGGGAGTTGTCTCATCTATCACAGGCTGAGGGGTTTGGAGGCAGAGGTACAGTGACTAGGAAGGGAGTTAGTGAGGACTGGGGGAATGAGGGAGATCAATGGAACAGGAGGTCCACCTCCTTGGGGATCCAGGGGTGCAGAAGCAGTGGAAAAGAAAAGGACAGGAACAGGGTAAAAAATTTGAGAAGCAGTAAGGGGGAACCTCGGGATAGTACAAGGGGAGAAGCAAACAGTAGAAGCCCGGGGTCAAGTAATAGGTTTGCGGTGCTGGATTTAATGGTGGATGATGGGAGAGGGACTCTCTGGGAGGGGGCAAGAGGAAAAGGGGGCAGTGTAAGCCCAGGGGCAACAGTCAGGCAGAAGAGGGTGACAGGGGTATTGGTAGTAAGAGGAAAAGGGATGGGGTAAAGGGAAGGGCAATGGGATATGGCAGAGGAGGCAGAAGTGAAGAATGGGCCCAGCAAGGAAGGGAGGGAGGGAGGGTGAGGATGCTGGGAGAGATTTGGGGGTTGGTAGGGTAATAGGGGAAGGGGCAGGACTAGGGTAGAGCCTGGGGCAGAGCAGAAGGGACAAATTGACAAGCAGAGGTAGGTGGGTGCATAGCATGTGAGAAGGGGTGCAGGGTCTTAGTGCTGGGAGACTCAATCCTGAAGGGGTCAGATGGGGAAGTAAAGAGGAGTGGCATAGTTTAATATGGGTGGAATCAGTACCTGGATTGACAGCGGGTATGGCAGGACAGTCTATTCTCAAGTGTTTAAGAGGAGGAAGAGAGAAACCACATGTAGTGGTGCACCTGGGTACAAATGACTTGGGGGATAATATGGTTGAGTTGGTAAGGGAGAGTTTCGAGAACCTGTGGAAATTGTGTGAGAAGGCAGGGAGATCAGTAGCCTTCTCAGAAGTGCTCCCAGTACCCAGGGCAAGCAAGGAAAGGAAAGTATGGATGGGAGAATGGTGTCAAACCAAAGGGTATGGGCTAGTGGGAGGCTGGAGTAACATTTGGGACAACAGTGACCTATTCAGAGAGGACAGATTACATCTGAGTAAGGTGCAACAGGGGTTTTTGAAATAGAGACTGGGGAAATACATAGCAACTAAGGTGGATTTTAACTAGGTGTGGGCAGAGGCAAGTGTGCAGCAGGTATGCAGAGCCACCAGAGAGGGGAGCTGAATGAGTTTACCCCTCAAGCTAGCAGGGATTGTTCCATGGTAGTCATGGGGGGTTAAGGATGGGGAGAAAAGGGTTAAGAAAGGGAAGGGAACAAGTTGGAGGGTTGTCTCCCTAAATGCAAAAAGCCTGTGGAACAAATCAACTGAGTTACAGGCTCTCTTGGCAGAGGGCATGGTAGACATTGCAGCCATCACTGAGATTTGGGCCACTCAATACCAAGACTGGGATCTAATGATTCCAGGGTATAGGATATACAGAAAGGATAGGGGAAAGGGAAAAGGAGGAGGGTGGTGATTTACGTAAGGGAGGGGATAAAATGTGTAAGGGAAGAGAGGGAGGAGGGTAGGACATAGGCAATATGGATACAATTCCAAGATTCAAAAAGTAGGACACTGAGGATGGTAGTGGTGTACAGGCCACCAGTTCAAGCAGAGGACTTGGAGAGGGAATTAGCAGAGCAGATTAGCAGGGTCTTTGGGAAGGGGAACACTGTGATTGTGGGGGACTTCAGTCTACAAGAAGTTGGACTGGAGCACCCCAGCCACCTTGAATACAAGGGAGCAAGTGCTCCTGGAAGCATTCCAGGACAGCTTCCTGACACAGATGGTTAATGAGCTGACTTGGTTGGATAAAACTCTGGACCTAGTATTGCCTAACAGGGAGATTGTAAAGCAGCTGGGGGTGGAGGACTCACTGGCTGAGAATGACCATCAGTTGGTGTGGTTCACGCTTAGCATGGGCAAGGAAGCTGTAAGTACAGGAACCAGGGTGGTTGACTTCAGACATGCTGACTTTGGCAAGATGGGGGAAATTTTGGAAAGACACCTGGCAGGAAGTAATTCACACTTGGATGCAAGCCAAATATGGGAAATTATCAAATTAGGGCTGATGGAGGCTACTGGGTCATGCACCAAGACACAGAGCAAGAAGGGAAGGGCTAAGAAACCAAGCTGGTTGAACTGGGTGGTCTTGGAAGGGGTGAGGGTAAAAAGAAGTAGCATTTAGGAGGTTCAAGAAATCCAGTTGTGGGGAGGACAGGGAAATGTATTTGAAGAAGTCTAATGAGGTAACCAGACTAGTCAGGGCTGCCAAGGCTTCCAGAGTGCTGAGGTTGGCACAAGGAATTAAGTATGGGGAAAAGGACTTTTTCAGGTATATCAGGGAGAGAAGGAGCTACTAGGACCAGATGGTTAGGATTAGGATAAATGGTGGGTTGGTTTAGAAAGGGGCAGAGTAGGCAGAAGCACTAAATTAGCACTTCTGTTCTGTGTTCATGAAGGAGAAGGGTGGGCAGCTACCTCAGGGGATAGGGAAGGTGGGCGGAGGGAAGTGGGTGATAGATGAGGCAATTACAGAGGGCAGGGTGCTGGAGGGTCTGAAGGTACTGAGGGTGGATAAGGCACTGGAACCAGATGGCACTCACCCCAGGGTGCTGAAAGAGATGGTGGAGGTCTTGGTAGGACTGCTGATGGGCCTGTTCAATACTTCCCTGGACACAGGATGCATACCACAAAACTGGAGGGCAGCTCACATGGTGTCCCTCCACAAAAGTGGCCAAAAGGATGAACCAGACAATTATAGACCAGTAAGCCTCACATCCATTGTAGGAAAACTAATGGAGACAATCCTGAAAGAGAGGCTGGTGACCTTTTTGGAGGACAATGGACTCCAGGATGGTCAGCAACATGGGTTCATCTCAGGAAGATCCTGCCAGGCCAGCCTATTTGAGTATTATGACTAGGTGATGAGGGAACTGGATAAGGGCCATGCAGTGGATGTCCTGTATTTAGACTTCAGCAAGGCCTTTGTTTCTGTGCCTCACGGGAGGTTTCGGGGAGAGTTGGAATATGTGGGGGTGGGGACAAAGATGGTAAACTGGATTGTGAACTGTCTGAAAGGAAGGCAGCAATGGGTGGTGGTGATGGTGGTGGGGAACTCTCATCCCCAAGGGCTGTGATGAGCAGGGCTCCACAGGGCTCCGTACTGGGCCTGGTGCTGTTTGGGATATTTATAGTAGATATCTCACATGGCATCAGGATGAAGATCAGTCTGTTTGCTGATGATACCAATATAGGGGCGGTTGTGGACGACATACAGTAGTATGGTGGCAGGGGCTACAAGATGATCTGACTAAACTGGAGGAGTGGTCTGAAACGTGGCAGTTGGGTTTCAATGCAAAGAAGTGCAAGCTTCTCCACTTCGGAGCAAGGAACCCGGGGAGGAGCTACCAGTTGGGAGGGGTTCAGTTAGGTATCACTGAGGAGGAGAAAGAACTAGGGGTGATTATAACGGGGAATATGAATAACTCAGCTCAATGCAGGAAGGTGGCAGCTAAAGCCAACAGGATGTTGGGGTGTACTGCAAAAGTAATCTCATCCAGAAGAAGGGAGGTGATTCTGCCCCTGAACAGGTCACTAGTCAGGCCACACTTGGAGAACTGCGTGCAATACTGGTGTCCGTTTCTGAAGAAGGATATCAGATTACTGGAGGGGGTGCAGCGCAGGGCAACAAGGATTATCCAGAGATTGGAGGACAAATCCTATGAGGACAGGCTAAGCAAGTTAAATATGTACACCCTGGAGGACAGGAGAGATTAGGGGGATATGATTGAGACCTTTAAGTACTTGACGGGGATAAACAAGACAGGTACAGAAGGGGTGTTTAAGTTGTGGAGGGGAGGGACATGAGCGGGCATGGCCTCAGATTGGAGGGAAGAAGATATATGAGAGAGATGAGGAGACATTTTTTCACGGAAAGGATTGTGGCTAAATGGAACACTCTGCATGGGGAGGTGGTATCCTGTAAGATGGTTAGAAGTTTTAAAAGGGGATGGGACAGGGTGAGTTGGGGTAACTGTGAGGGGGAGGGGGCAGCTGCAATGTAAGGGTGCTAGCTGCACATTTGAGCAGACATGATAGACAATGAGGCCTGTTTCTGCTGGCAGATTCATATGTTCGTACAGTATGTTCATACAAGGCTGGGAAGGGCGAAGGAGTGAAGGTCCCACATTCGAAGATCATAGGAAGTGTGAGGGGCAGGGGATAGGAGGGGGGGCTAGGTAGGGATGGAGTGTGCTGAACCAATACTTGGCAGAGAAGATGGAGGTGTGATGGTCATGGCGGGAGGATAGGGAGGAGAGTGAGTAGTGGCAAAATTCCAGCTGACAAGTTTGATTGTTTCTAAATAATTCAATTTGTTATAATCATTGCTGTGCAGCAGGAGGGTCTGAAAATACAGTACACATGTCTCTTTCATCACTACAATACTTCACTATGTGTTACCAACCTATTTTGGACTGCAGCTTGCCTGAATACTAAGAACAAAACTTTTCATTCCTAGAGAATGGTTACTAAGTTGAACTCCCAAATTAAACATGAACAAGTGGCCATGGGTGTTCCACCACAGTGACCTTCTTGGAAACAGGAACACACATATCCCCTATGGCCAAGCGTGAAGGAGGAAGCAATGCTCTATTTCAACTAACCAGCTGTGGCAAGTCTTGTCTGCAACATGATTGCCTTTTTGAGGTTTTGTTGTGTCTCAGAAATTGAGAAGATTGTGAAGAAACTGGGTGTCCTGCTGAAAGTAGCACCTGAGGAAATGCAGATGCTTAGCAAGAGCTAAATAAGTTGTGAAGACCTGTGAAGAAACAAAAAAGAGAAACAGATGTCATGGGACTGTACTTTTTATGGTATGCATACAGGAATTATTTGCGTGTTCTCTGTAGACAGTTCACCTTTATTGCAACATACAGAAGAAAAAAGGATTTTAACTTGTGTAACCCCTATGTGGTGCTGTCCCAAGGGCTACTACCCTGCCTGCATGACTAGGTACAGGTTGAGGGGTCTGAGCTTAGTGAATGAGTGCATCCACCCATACAGTATCCCCTTCACAAAGGTACAAACTAGCCAAGTTAGATGCAGAAAGAATAGAATCTGATTTATTCAGGGGGTGTGAACAAGGGTGGGGCAGTAATCTAGCATTTGATTTAAGATCTGATTTAGTCAGGCTACGCGTGCATGCACTAAGAGTCCCTCTGTTACAATCACACACTCTGTGTACCCAGTTGTTACCAAGGCTAGCCTGAAGCGTTCCCCGGGGTAGGCCGGCATTGCAGCTGTTGTTGGGACCCTTAGGAAAGAAAACAATCAACATGCACTTTAACTCAAAATTTGTATTCAGGAACCAGATTGCTCAGTTTGTGATGACAAACCCAAACAAGTAAATCAGATGACACACAATGATTGTAGCTTTGCTGCAGGGAGCTACCCTGTTGGTTACTCATGCTACCCAGACCAGGAGGCAGGACTGATGAGATGAAGACTTCTGGATGTCTTTCTTGCTTGCCAGGGCAAGCAGGGCCCACACAATGCACTGTAGTGATTGATGCCTTTTGATGGTGTTGAGTAGGGAGCCCAATCCCCGAGCAGGTCTCTTATTGGATAAGTCTCTGTGGCGGGAGTGACAGTCTAGGGTGAGATGGTAGGGCCCAGAACAGAGCAGACAGTTCAGATTAAGTCTGTTGAAGTGCTGGAGCAGCTTCCAGCTAGCATAACACATTTGATGGTGGGGAACCAAATCGTGACCCACACAGCACATTCAGCACACTTATAAGCAAAACAAGATACCAGTTCGGATGAAGTCCTGTTGCCAATAGGCAGAGTTTCTGAGCAAACCATTCACTCTGCGGTTCTCTCCAGGTTCCTGACAAGCCGATTGCTTCTGAAGCAAGTCTTCGGTCCACACTCAGGTGAAATTCACTTTCTCTCAATAAAGGATTCAGATCTCAATAAAGATATTTGGATGACAGTCCAATTGAATTTGTAGGCTTCTTCACACTGGAAGATGGTAGCAGGCAGGCCAGACACAGCCTTCTCGCAGAATCCCCACGCTATCATGCAGGAGCAGCTACTCAAATGGCATGAGCTATTCACTCTCCAACTCTCGACTGACACACTGCTGCAGGCAGCTCTGGGATTTCCCAGTGATCCAAAAGGTTTGGTTGGTTGATCTATCTATCTGTCTGTCACAGAAAGGGCTCCCCCTCCAGGTCCATTTAGGCACCAAACAGTAAAAACTACAATTCCTACAGAAATTCTCTCCCACAAAACCTCTGGGGACAGTCTCCATATTAGGGTCCCCCGAGGTTCTGATTGGTCCAAACTGGCAGTCCAGAACCAAAATGGTGGCTCACAGCAAAAGGTCCATGCTGCAAAGGAAGGCAGGTTAGACAGACTTCTATATTATTATTAAGGCAGATAAACAGCAAACAATCACAGATTCTATATGGGTTCCCTCTGTGCTCATAGCGACGGCAGAATGAAGCAGCAATACCGCAGCCCAGGCAGGACTCGAGCCTGAAACCACTCAGTCCCCACCCTGATTAACTATATCCTACAAAAATAGACAGCTCTTAAAGAGACAGACATGGAGGCTTAAAGGGCACTCTCATGCAGACACATTCAAACCGTTTAAGACACAGAACATCAACCTGGCAGTGGGCATTGGGCAAGCCCAGAAAGACATTTTAGGAACCCCCATTTGTAGGGGAGGGTTACATCCTTCCCTGCCAGGAAAGAACTTGGCATCCGCATCAAATTTATACTTACTATAACATTATATAAAGACACTACACTATGTGAGTCATATGTGTTTCATTGGTGTACCATACAAAAATAAGGACTGATACATCAGTAAACTTAAACCTATGTTATTACTATACTTATTCATGATATATCCTATACTCTGTAATAACAGTAATCATGCATTTGACATACATATAAATGATTTCACTATGATTCAACAGATAATCACATTATTTTACCATTCAGGTTGGTACTCTTTCCTGTACTCCAAATAACATAGATGGGGGCCTATCCCTATCAGCTAAGTTGGGGCTAGATGGGGCAGGGGCACCATCTTTTGGAGGGTGAACTATTAGCTTAGAAGTAGCAGACTACCTTCGTGATCACCCACTGAGCCTTTGAGAACCAGATCATGACAACCTAGCTGTTGAAAAGGTCTGCATAAAAGATCTTCCAAGTCCAATTAGGTGACTTTTCACTCTGTCCTTATCTTTGGGGAAATGGCACTGGCCCTGGATGTGCCCATCCCTTCCACAATGATGACAGAGTACTACGTCCAATGGGGTGGTCCTCTTCTTAGCGCAGCAGCTATCTCGCTGATACGCCTTACACATGGCCATCATGATGTCACATAGGCTGTCAAACTTCTCTTCCCATACTGGGGCCTTGGCCTCCTCGTCTTTGGTCAAGTCTGCCAGCTCAAGATTAGTGGTGGATGAAGTGGACTCAGTTTGCTCTGCAAAGTGATTCACGGAGTGAAGGCAAATTCATGGAGTACTCCACAACGTGAAGCGGAATAATTCGCATTATGATGGGTAACATGAAGTCCATTGAAAACAATGACTTTGCATTACTCCGCCTTCCCAGACCACTACTCCACCAATTTTAAAGGTGAAGTGCATTGAAAAAAATGTACTTCGCCTCACTTCGCCTTGTTTTTAAGCTCCAAAGGTGAATTTTGCAGTGATTCATGGGATTTCAGGTCACACGGGCACTATATTGTTCTGTACGGCCTCAGTTTGGTCAAGTGTATAGGAAGCTATAGGAGACAGTCTGCTCGAAGAGCTCTCTGTGATTCAAACCTTCTAAAAGCTGTTATAAAAGCCTTTTTGAGTAATTTTTTTTGCTCAAACTTTAGTTCATTGTAGGAAACCCTCCTGGGCTCATATCATTGAGCATTTATTGTTTGTGTGGATTTTGAATGTTAATGTACAACATTGAGTCTGTGCAGTAAAAGACAGTGAAAGTGTGCTTTGGGAAGGGGCGTATCTGTGGTGTAGGTAGATTTAAGTTGGAGAAATAGGGAGTTTTTGGTTTTTTGTTTATATTTTTGTTATTTAACTGATTGTGTTAATGTACACGTGGTAATACTGTAAGTAATTGTTGAACTTTTTTTGCTGATTGTGTGTTGTGTGGATCTGGTGCAGCAGTTCATAATTTCAGGTTGTTTAAAATACATGGTATATTACTGAAGTTTTCTATTTGCTACGCATTACCTGTAGACAAATTGTGTGTGTGCGTGTGTGTGTGTGTGTGTGTGTGTCTGTCTGTGCAGTGCGTGACATCAAATAATACACCTTTTATTGTGCCACAGTGTAATTTCAGGTGCAGCAGTGTGAACCTGCTATCCACTGCAGCTGCATGATTTTTATACTGCCATTGTGGTATCTTTTCTTTGTTTTGCTGCTTGCACTGCCGTAAAACTCTGCAGTCAGTGCTCCCCCCCCACCGGCAAAAGGAATTCTTTTCCAGACTGGATTGTTTGTGACTTTGGTACCACTGGTTAGTTACGGTGTTGCTGAACTTGTGACTTTGCATCTGCATCTGTTGCTGAAGCCACAGTTGTTTTTTGGGCTTCACATCCAGCACCCCCCAAACCCAGAGTGAACGTTCCAAAATCTAAATTTGTTTAGAATATTGTTGTTTAGAATATTGTTGTTTATACCCCAAAATACCCACAAAGAGACGTGCAAGCACAGCTGTTTCTCGCCATGGCACTGCTGCCAGTGGTAAGATTGTCTGTGGGCGTGGTAGTACGCAGACACAGAAGTGCATTGCTGATGTGAGGAAAGGTGTTTTTCCTGCAATGTTTTTTTACAGCCCAATCAGTAGCTTCACTCATAGTTGGAGGAGATTATGTTGTCCCAGCCGGTGGTGTTAGTGCAGTTGCTGGTGGTGGTATGAGTATTGCTGCCTCAAGTTCCACTTCTGACCAGTTTATCATGTCCAAAAATATAGTGGAGTGTGAAGCAGTGCAAGTGAGTGGCAGTGTAGATGATGTCATACTTCCCAGTAACATCCCAGTAACTGAACCTGAGGATTCTGATCATCATGTTAATGATAGCATACAATGTGACATTCCATCCACCTCGGTTCAGGTCACTCATTTGCCATGCAGTGATTCACAGTGTGATGAAAAAATATCAGGTGGTGGTGGTGTTGATGATGATGAATCTGATGATGATGATGTTGCTGTGGTTGTAACATGCAGTCCACATGCCAGCATCCAAGCAGAAGATGTGGATGTGGGTGATGTTGATAAATATGATGATGATGTAAGTGACCCCAGTTGGGAACAGGAGAAAAAGAAATTCAAGGTGGCTGTGTCTAGGTCTGTTTGCATTAATCCAACCCCCCTGTAAAAAGTTGTGATTTACCAGTTTCAGTTGATGGTGATGATGGTGATGATGATGACCCAGTAATTATGATAGGTAGTCGTGGCGGTCAGTTGCAGTCCAAGTGTGCCCCGCCCAAAAAATCACGTAGCACACCCTCCCACTTCATGGCTTAAAAAAATGGAGTCCAATAAGCAGCATCAGAGACATGTTAAAACTAGAGCATCACAATCCCTTGTTTGGGATTTTTTTGTGCAAGATGCAAATGATGAGTCAGTTGCACTCTGCCAGGTTTGCCATGCACATGTGAATTGAGGTAAAAAGGGGAGCCATCTGGGCACAGGAGGACAGCATACGCACCTTAAGAACAGGCACATGGCACTATGGACCCAGCACAAGATGGCAGCTAATACCACAGTGGGGCGTTCACCCACGTCATCGACCATAACGAGCATGTTATCCTCTTCCATGACTGTTAAACCAAGTAGGAGATTAAATGTGTGCAGTAGTGATGAAATAAGAGCAGAGGATTCTACAGACATGATTAGGTGGAGGTGCATAATGATTTTGAAATGTTGTCCAGTGCTGGTGAGAGTAGCAGTTTTTGTGGCGGTGGTGGTGGTGAATGCAGTATGTCTAGTGCAAGTGGTACATCAACTCCGGGTGGTAAATCTGGCAAAATAACTGCATTTGTGGGTTTGTCATCATCACCTGTGCAACCGTCTTCATCAAATGTCCACATTCCACCCCTTGCCATTCACGGACCAGAACCATTTGTTATCACACCCTGTGTAAAATGTTTAAGTCAGCCCACGTTACAGAGTGTTTTTGCGCATAAGCTGAAGCACCCATCTAATCATACAGTGTCACGTGAACTTAATGTTTCTGTAGCTGAAATGCTGGCAATTGATCTTTTGCCCTTCTCCTTTGTGGAGAATTCTGGGTTCCGGTGGTTTGCTGCACATGCCAGTCCAAAATGGAAAGTCCCATCCAGGACATACTTTTTGACCCGTGCTGTTCCCGAGTTGTACTGTACTATGTCCAATTCTGTAAGACATGCCCTTCAACATTCCTCCTCTCCATTCATCCATTTAAGTATGGATATGTGGACAAGTGGCAAAACTGCGGGGAGTTCATATTTGTGTATAACTGCACATTGGGCACAGGTGCCGGGGGTTGTTTGTGCTGTCGGTAGTGTGAATAATCAGTGCAGTAAGGTGGAGTGTCATGGTAGCAATCTTCCAGGAATTCGACAGCATGCAACGATTGCTATGCACAATGTGACCAGTTCACACACTGGTGAAAACATTTTGGAGTTGGTACTGACAGAAATTGACAAGTGGCTGAACCCCTGTCCCTGAGAGCTGGGTTCATAGCAAGTGACAATGGGTCAAATGTGGTGAAATGCATCACAAATGATGGCTTTGTTCACGTTCCATGCATGGCCCACTGTTTAAATCTTGTGGTGCAGGAGTTTCTGCAGCACCCTGGTGTAAAGGAAATACTGACAGTTGCACGCCATATCTGTTCTCACTTTTCACGATCTGCAAAGGCCTGCAACCAACTTTGGCAGTTGCAGATCCGAAACTGACTCCCTCAGCACCGCTTGAAGCTGGAAGTTGTTACCCAGTGGAACTCCACTTTATACATGGCAGAGAGGTTGTGTGAACAATACAAAGCCATTTCAGAATATCTTGTCATGCACACTAGCTGTGACAGTTCTGGGGCCTCCATGTCTATGACTGAACAGTGGCGCCTCATGGACTCTGTAATAACAATTTTGTGGCCTTTTGAACATGCCACATAGGCAGTGAGTGGCGAGTCTGCCTCCATTAGCCAATCAATTCCACTGCTGCGGGTGCTGAGGCAGACATTGGTGAATGTACAGCACAGCCTTGATGTTGCTGGAGACAGTGCTAGCAGTATGTTGCTGAAACACATGTGGACAGTATTCGACCAGAATCAACACATCTTAAGCATTCAGCATAGTAACAACTTTGCAACTGCAACAATGCTGGACCCACGATACAAACATGGAATTGCCTCAGTACTGGAGGGAGGGCCTGAACAGGTAAAAAATGTCAGTGGGCAACTGGTGCGCTTGGTTCATGGGGCACAGAAGCCACGTGCCAAGGTCAGCAAACCTCAGCAGCATAATCAGGCTGAAGGTGAATCTGGAGGAGTATCAAGCATATCCTGCAAGGGGAAGGGGACTGCAGTTCCAGGTGGTCTGTCATCCAAAGTGGTTGGCGTCAACCCACTTTGGTAGGCTTTGTCCCAAGTGTGGATTTGTGACATAAATGATTCTGGAGAACAGGATGATGCATCAACCACTGGACTTAGTGCAGCACAGAGAATGGTTGAGTCATATTTGTCTGAAAACAGGCATCTGTCAATAACTGATGACCCTCTGTTATACTGGAGTGGAAAGGTCAGTGAATGGCCAGAGCTGACTGCAGTGGCACTGAAGTACCTGACATGCACACCCTCCAGTGTAAGAGTTGAGAGGAGTGGTCAGACATATGGCAACTTAGATTCAATGCAAAGAAGTGCAAAGTAATGCACCTGGGAAATAAAAATCCAGGAGAAGAGTACACAATAGCAGGGGAGATACTAACGACAACAATAATGGAAAGGGATCTGGGTGTAGTCATATCAGATGACCTAAAGGTGGGTAAGCAACGTGAAAAGTCAGTAAGGAGAGCCAGGGGGATACTGGGATGCATAGGAAGGGGCATCACAAGTAGAAAAAGAGAAATGGTTATCCCTCTATACAGACAGTTGGTGAGATCCCATCTGGAGTACTGCGTGCAGTTTTGGAGACCTCATCTACGCAAGGACATAGACAGGATGGAAGCAGTCCAGAGGAGGGCAACAAAAATGGTGCAGGGTCTACATCAGAAACCATATGAAGAGAGACTGAGACAGTTTAATATGTATACCCTTGATGAAAGGAGGGACGGGGGGGACATAATAGAAACTTTTAAGTACCTCAAGGGAATCAACAAAGTCCAGGAGGGTAGCATCTTTCAAAAAAAGAGATGTGCAAGAACAAGGGGGCACAATTTAAAGTTAGAGGGGGGACAGCTCAGGGGTAATGTGAGGAAATTCTTTTTCATGGGGAGAGTAGTGGACGCATGGAACCGCCTTCCTGGAGAGGTTGTGGGGTCTAAAAGAGTGGGGGAATTCAAACATGCATGGGACAGACATAAGGCAATTATAGTGGGGGTTGCAGGAAGTAGGCTGTTGGTTAACTAGAATCTGCAGCTTATCCAATAGGTAGGGAAATGGGCAGACTGGGTGGGCCAAGTGGTCCTTATCTGCTGTCAAAGTCTATGTTTCTATGTATTCAGTTCAGCAGGTGCAATAATTTGGGATCATCGTACAAACCTCTCTCCTACAAATGTCAGTTTGCTAATATTCATAACAATGAATGAGAGGCACATACCAGCTCAGACTGCAACCTCAGTATTCGTACCCCGGCCTAGTCATGGTTTTGGTGATATAGAAATGGAGCATCCTGGTGGCACTGTCAGTGGCAGCATGAAACGGCCTACCACTGACAAAGATGATGACACAATGGAGAAAGAATTTCCCAGTGGTCAGACTTCAGAAATAGATGACTGTGAGGGCAGCTTTCTTTATGAGGATGATGATGAGGTTAATGTTGGCAGGTTTTAACTTAAGTTGTTAAAATGCTGTCACATTTGTTGTATGATACATGTTTTCTTTTTCACAAGGCTAAATGAGTGTCCCACTTAGAGTGACTCAAATTCCATATGTCACTTCACATTTGTAACAGAGAGCACAATATATCCTGGCTCCTGTACCACCACAATAAGACCGCTGTTAACCACTGCCACCACAGGGAATGACTATGTGTGCCCTCCTGGACCACCACCAGAAGACCGCTGTTAGCCACTGCCACCAGAGGGAATTACTTTCTGTGCCCCACTGGACCACCACCAGAAGATCACTGTTAGCCACTGCCACCACAGGGAATGACTTTGTGTGCCCCCCACCAGAATACTGCTGTTAGCCACTGCCATCACAGGGAATGACTTTGTGTGCCCCCCTGGACCACCACCATTAGACCGCTGTTAGCCACTGCCACCACAGGGAATGACTATGTGTGCCCTCCTGGACCACCACCAGAAGACCGCTGTTAGCCACTGCCACCAGAGGGAATTACTTTCTGTGCCCCACTGGACCACCACCAGAAGATCACTGTTAGCCACTGCCACCACAGGGAATGACTTTGTGTGCCCCCCACCAGAATACTGCTGTTAGCCACTGCCATCACAGGGAATGACTTTGTGTGCCCCCCTGGACCACCACCATAAAGACCGCTGTTAGCCACTGCCACCAGAGGGAATGACTTTGTATACCCCCCTGGACCACCACCATTAGACCGCTGTTAGCCACTGCCACCACAGGGAATGACTATGTGTGCCCTCCTGGGCCACCACCAGATGACCGCTGTTAGCCACTGCCACCACAGGGAATGACTTTCTGTGCCCCCTTGGACCACCACCATAAGACCGCTGTTAGCCACTGCCACCACAGGGAATGACTTTGTGTGCCCCTCTGGACCACCACCATAAGATTGCTGGTAGCCACTGCCACCGGAGGGATGACTTTCTGTGTCCCACTGGACCACCACAATAAGACCGCTGTTAGCCACTGCCACCACCACCAGATGCAGGTAGATGTCAAAGTGAATGTCATCATGTGCCGCAGCTATGACCACCAGCACCTACCACCATTGTCATTCTGACAATGTTTTTCCATTACATTGACCATGCCAAGTCAGATGGAGTCGAACAGGAGACCACATCCATCAGCCACAGGCACAAGGCTTCTTAATATTATAAATATAAAGTGAGTATGCGTACTAATGTTTTGTATGCTAGTCATCTTCCTTTAGCTGTGTGTTTTGTTTTCTGATGCTTTTCTGAGCTGCAATGGTCAAACACATATGGTAAACTTATTTTGTTTTTTTACAGGTTAACAACAAATGACTATCCTTCACTGAAAGTTGGTATCAATGGTACAGCAGCAATACTGTCCACAGGAACCGATGGAATATCCATTTCCAATCCATACTGATAAGTATATATATTTTCTTTCATCTGTTCCTTTTTTTTCATAAGAGTGCAACAACTCCGACTGAGGATTCATAAACTAAGTGGCGTGCACGTCACAAAAAATATTTCTGCAACATATCATGAACTAAATTCCAAATTTGCAGCTGTGCAGCTGTGACAGTGTTGAAAAAGTTGGACCCAGGTTGTGTCACTTGACAAGATGTGGTTTTGAAATGTAACTTGAGTTGAGATGCAGCGACACTGACACAGTATATTTGCTACACAGCCTGGTACTAAATTAAGTTGTGATCTGCTGATTGCAGGGGGACAGCTTGCTATCTCTGTTAATCCAGCTACCCGTGGAAGAGCCACGGCTTAAACATAATGTGTTACTGCTACAATCAAGTTGTAATAAGTCCTTCATTTCTTTTTATAGGAAACTTCCAGTTGCTTTGTTGTGTCATAGTTGCCTTATCCAAAGAAGTTCTTCAACATCAGCCCACCTCCCCCCGGGCTGTGGCAGACATGCAACATGCAGAAGTCATTTCAGTTGATGACAATGACCATCATTACCAACCAGACTCGAGAAGGATGCAGATGAAATCTGTGAAGAAGTAAACAAATAATAAACCATTATTAATAAGACCTACTTGCAAATATGCCCCCCCCAAACAAAATACTTACCTTCATTGGCTTGAGAGTATTCCATTTCCAATTTCAACGCAAACATTTCTCATCAAGCACTGGAACGTGCACCCCAACAGTATCTGTGACCTGTGATACAAAACAATACAATGTGTACATGTATATATACATCAACCCCCCACCTAGAAAATACAAAATATATATATATATATATATATATATATATACATATATATATATCAACTCACCAAGGTTACTATTAGTGTATACAGAAAGGGCACCCTTCCATCCGGTTGAGGTGATCGCATTGCATTTGCAGGTATCGCAGCACACTTTGGACCAGCAACAGTTCTCCCATGATCATCATTTCTGATGGAACACTGAATGGATTCATGTCATGTCATGTTACCCCTCCTTCACACAGTTTGGCAAGACACTGTGCATCATGAGTACATCATCATCACAAAGTATACAAACTTTCTGGACATAAGACAGATACATTTTGGGGATGTAGAAAAATTCTGGGGAATCTGTGTGACCACTGCGCGCATGAGTGACTGCACAATAAATTCTGGGGGACTTTGAGTGTGATGTAACATTCCCATTTCACTTTCTCAGCACTTGGCAATTTTCTGGACACAAGACAGATGCCTTTTGGGGATGCAGAAAAATTCTGGGGACTCTGTGTCACCATCCATTGCATGCATGAGTGACTGCACAATAAATTCTGGGGGACTTTGCATGTGGAGTAATGCTCCCATTTCACTTCCTCAGCACTTGGCAATTTTCTGGACATAAGACAGATGCATTTTGGGGATGCATAAAAATTCTGGTGACTCTTGTGTGACCACTGCACGCATGAGTGACTGCGCAATAAATTCTGGGGGACTTTGCATGTGGTGTAACGCTCCCATTTCACTTCCTCAGCACTTGGCAATTTTCTGGACACAAGACAGATGCATTTTGTGTGTTGTGATTGTGAGCACATAATGTCATACTTAAATTATAAATTAAAGCAGCAGTGCAACAAAGTGGTGAAAATGTTGACCTATACTTTTTTATGCTATTTTACATTGCCAGCCACTAGTTACCTCCTGACATGTACGATACCCTTCTTTTAACAGTTTGTGTCTGCTTTACTACTTTTTCTCATGTCTGAAAAAAAAAAGGAGCACGCCTTTTAATATGGCTCTGACCAGGTTTTCATCACTATTTGCAACTGTTTTTGAATAAATTTTGTTTTGTGAGGTCATAAAACACCGCCTGCTGCATAATTGTTAATGTTACAACAGAAGTAATATATAAAAATTGATGGAGAAAAACAGCGGAAAAAACTAATGAAGACCTGGTCCGTACCGAATTAAAAGGAGTGCTCCTTTTATTATTTCAGACATGAAAAAAAGTACTAAAGCAGACTCAAATACTGGAAAGAATAGTATCATACAAGTCAGGATGTAAGTAAAGTGGTAATGTAAAATAGCATAAAAGAGTATAGGTCAGAATTTTCAACAGATTGTTCCACTGCTGCTTTAAAGAGATTCACTAAGTTACACAGTATTGGTATTGCATCCAATATGTGGGTGCCTAGCCTCCAGAGGAATCTTTGTTGCTCCACATGTCCTTACATAGTACAATACTTTTCTGGCAAAAGCTTTCGTAATTTTGGTACACCGGGTCCCAGATGACTTCCCGTTCTGAAGAGGTGGTCAGTTTGTGGTGAAATGTGGTCACGTTTTGACTAACAAGAGCCTTGTTAGTGAAAACATGCACACATTTCACCACAAACTGACCATTATAACATAAAGAAACATTCAGAAAGCAGCTGGTCATTCATTATAATGGAGCGCACCCCATGCTCTCCCTGGCATCATGTCATAGCGTTGCTGAGTGCAGGAGCAGAACTTGGGTGGCTCTTCAGAATGGGAAGTCCTCTAGGACCCGGTTTACTGAAATTATGAGCGTTTTTACCAGAAAAGTATTGCACTATGTAAGGACATGTGGAGCAAGAAAGATTCCCCTGAAGGTAAGGCACCCATATATCGGGTGCACTACTGTAACTTGGTGAATCTCTTTAATGTCTGTTTCAAAAAATAAATATTTCTGGAGCCTCAGTACTGTTTACTTTGTGTCGGGACTCATGATTTGAAATGTTTCACAAAAAGCATGACTGAGCAGTCCAAGTATGTTGTGCTAAACTGCATGTGTGCCATCAGTGTTCTTTCCTGTGTGTGCAGACATTGTCCAGCTTTGTGCAAACATATATATGGTGTGACTTGTTGCAGTATCTCAAGAATAAGAAAGAATATATGACGTATATTTTATTTGTACCATCAGCACCAGTGGAGTAAGTGATATGATATTTTTTCAGAGGTGTCGAGTCACTGTGCACCTCAATCACTCACAGTGCACACATGACTTTGCAGAGATCATAGCACAGAAAACACATTCTCTCTTAAAAGTCATGTGTGCAGTATGTGACTAAGGTGCACTCTGGCCAGACACCTCTGAAAAAGTATCGTATCACTTAGTCCGCTGATGATGGTGGTGATAATAAAATATATGTTATTCTGCTCGCTGTTTGTTATACATAAACACTGCAACAAGTCAACAATATATATTTGCAAGAAACTGCACAATGTCTGATGTCTCTCACACACACAAACACACACACACACTCAGGAAACAACACTGACTGCACACGTGCAATTTAGCACATCATACTTGCACTGCTCACACCGGCTTTTCCACAACCACTCCACAACATAAAGTAAACATTACTGAGGCACTGGATTGTAATAACAGGGCAATAAGGAGCATGTATGACTGTATGTGTATGTGTATGTATATATTTAAAGGGAAGCAGTCAGCAACAGGAGCTCCTGTCCCCTGCAAGGCTTACCCTCCGGTTAAGCCTTTTAGGTATGTTGCGGTGTTTTTCTAGCAACGCAACATACTTTATTTTAATAAAGAAAAGTCAGCTACCATAAAGGATGGCTGATGCTATGGGGGCTCTATTATGTGTAAAGGAAAGGTGTGGCAGAGACTCACCATTTGCTTCTATACTTTTGTATTGAAGCGCATGGTGCATCACCATTGCACCTTTACACATAATGGAGTCCCCATAGCATCTGCCATACTTCCAGGTCGCTGACTTTTCTTTATTAAAATAAAGCATGTTGCGGCATGAGAACAATGCCACAACATACTTAAAAGGCATAACCGGAGGGTAAGCCTTGCAGGGGGCGGGACCTCCTGTTGCTGACTGCTTCCCTTTAAACTAATACTATGTGGCCTTCCCGCTGTCTGTTATTAAACATAAACAAAACACAAAACACTACAGCAGTGGGGAGGGAGGTGTGCAGAAAAAAAAGCTAATGGGGATCCCATGATGTTCCAGCAGCAGATGGAGCATCGGCACTATCTGTAGCTGGTGTTACTCAATCTGCCCCACCTGCTGCTTGACAGCACCCACCCTCTTGCTACTTTCCTCCACTGCAGTCCACAAAAGAGCTATGTCTGCCTGCATTGCAGGTATTGTGGCAGGGTCCACTGGTGTGGGGGGAAAACCAGGTAGTGGTGGTGGTGGTGAGGGTGGTGCTGGTGGCAGTGGTGGGGGTAGTGATGAAGCAGGTGCTGCTGTGGCCCTCCTCCTGCTGCGGTGATGCACAACAATGCACCCTCTGCCACAGAAGGGCCAGCAGGTGGAGGCCTGGCACGTTCGGTGGCAGTCTGCCACTCCACCTTGTGGTGGTTCAGCATATGCATGCACTGGCCCCCAGTCCCCAGATCTATCCCCTGGGGGCCATGGCACATCTGCACACCACAAAGCAGACACACCACAATGCTGCTGTCCCCCCCGACACAGTTGAAAAACTGCCAAAATGTGGAGCTGCGGGGGGGGGGACCAGGCACAGGAGGGGCAGATGTAGTGCCGGCAGCATGATCACACACCTGGGGCTCCACCTGCTGCTGTGGAGGTGGTGCTGCTGGAGCTCCTGCAGCTGCTACTGGGGGTGGTGGCGGACTTGGTGGATGTGGCGGTGGCACTGGTGGTGCTGCTGCTTCCGGAGGGGGGTGAGGCAGGACCAAACAGCCTGGAGCAGTCCAACGGCACCCAGCTATGACCCCCATGCGTGCGCACTCCCCTCTGGCTATGGGCCACAGACTGTCCCTGGTCCATCACACAAAACACTCCTTCCCTCTCCGATGCATCATGCGACGAGCGACTTCACACACACTCACAGTCACACACACAAAACAAAACTTATAAAAAAAAGAAATCGGTCGCCAAAAATAACTGACAAAACACTACAAAAAAAAACAACAAAGAATTGGTTTTTAAAAAAGCTTTTGGGTTTTCTGAAATTTGCTCAAGAAAGAAACTAATAACGAACTCTCCTCTCCTACACAAAATGCTTCCTCCTTCTACTTCTGCAAAGGAGAAAGTGAAAGTTTCTGTTTGTATGACTCACTTCCTTCCTGCCTGGCTAAAGCATGTGACTTACAGTGCTGTAAGCCATGTGATGTGTGTGTGTGGAGGGGGTGGCTGCCTAAAGTGCCTATACTGTTGTCATTCCACCTTACTTCACGTTAAGGTGGAATAACAATGCAAAGTCATAATAACAAGGCGAAGTGAGAACTTTTCAATGGTCACTTCATGTAGCTTTATGATAATGCGAAGTGGCTACTTCGCGTTCACTTCGCCTGCGGATTTTAAATTCACTGCATCTCTACTCAAGATGTGCAAAGACCTCCTTAGTCGGGATCTCCTCTGAGGCATCAGTAGATTCCCTCACACTTTCTCTCCCAGCTTCATGTTCAGCCCTCTTTACAGTTTGCATTAGTTCCACAAAGGATGAGTCGCCTTCCGTACAGTGTTGGGTATGCAGTCTAAGCATGATGAAGCTGGGATCTTTGACCAACGTCAGCATGTGATCCATTCAAACCCAGTCCAGATCCTCAGGGTCCACTCCCCCTTGTTCAGATATCTTCATCAGCACATGCTCAATCTGTAGCAAATAGTCAGAGAGCAGCTTCTCCTTTCTCTGTTTCATGCCCTTAAATTCCCACAACAGGTGACACACATCCTCGTAAGGATCAAACACAGATGTCAACGCCTCCAGGAACTGCTGGGCAGATGCTGCAGTATCCGTAAACTGAATTCCCTGAGTGACATCTAGAGCAGGGACCCTCAAGGTCATTAGCATCTCCATCCGTTTCTGCCCTTTGGTCCCGGGCCACTGACTTATCATCCAAGTGGCATGGGCCATCCAGGTTTCCCAGTTCTTTTCCCAACTGGGGGTGGGGACAACTCCAGAAAGCATTCCCTCCATGATCCATAGCAAAGGCGGAAACCCAGTTGGTGCTAAATTTTCTGATAAGGTCAGGCACTGATTATTCTGGCCACTAGGGGGTGCAAATCCCAGTGGTGCCTCCAAGATGTAACCCATAGGTGGCACTGTCCCAAGGGCTACTACCCCTGCCTGCATGAGTAGGCACAGGTAGAGGGGTCTGAGTTCAGTGAACGGGTGCCTCCATCCAGAGGGTTGGTTTAGGGGTAGCGTAGCTGCTATGGGTATAGCCCTTTGGGACACTATAACCCCCTCTATCCCCTCTAGTGGCTTAACCAGGTCAGCAGATAAACAATCACATAAGACATATGAACACAATATTGAACCAACACTTGGTACACTTACCACCAGGGCTGGATCAGCTGCAAAGTCCCTGGAGACCCCCTGTAAAGCAAGACCTGCAACGTAACAATTCAATGGCAATACAATATCCCCTCCACAGTGGTACACAATAGCCAAGTTAGATGCAGAAAGAATATAATCTGATTTATTCAGGGGTTGTGAACAAGGGTGGGGCAGTAATCTAGCATTTAATTTAAGATATGATTTAGTCAGGCTAAGCTTGCATGCACTAAGAGCCCATCTGTCACAGTCACGCACTCTGGGTACCCAGTTGTTACTCAGGCTAGACCGAAGCATTGCCTGAGGTAGGCCAGCATTGCAGCTATTGTTGGGATTCTTAGGAAAGAAAACAATCAACATGTACTTTAACTCAAAATTTGTATTCGGTAGTCGGATAACTCAGTTTGTGATGACAAACCCAAATAAGTAAATCAGATGACACATAACGATTGTAGCTGTATTGCAGAGAGCTACCCTGTTGGTTACTCATGCTACCCTGACCAGGAGGCAGGACTGACGAGATGAAGACCTCTGGATATTGCTCTGGTTTGCCAGAGGAAGCAGGGCCCACATGACGCACTGTAGTGGTCGATGCCTGTTCAATGGTGTTGAGCAGGGAGCCCAATCCCCTATCTGGTCTTTCATCAGATAAGTCTCTATGGTGGGAGCAGCAGTCTAGGCCGAGATGGTAGGGCCCAGAACAAAGCAGACAGTTTGGATTAAGTCCGTTTAAGTGCTGGAGCAGCTTCCAGCTAGCATAATACATTCAATGGTGGGGAACCAAATCATGATCCACACAGCACGTTCAGCACACTTATGAGCAAAACAACAAGATACCATAGTTTGATTGAAGTCCAGTTGCTAATAGGCAGAGTTTCTGTGCAAACCATTCGCTCTGTGGTTCTCTCCGGGTTCCTGACAGGCCAATTGCTTCTGAAGCTAGTCTTCGGTCCACAGTCAGGCGAAATTCACTTTCTCTCAGTTCAGGATTCAGATCTCAATAAAGATGTTCAGATGACAGTCCAATTGAATTTTTAGGCTTCTTCACACTGGAAGATGGTAGCAGGTAGGCCAGACACAGCCTTCCCTCAGAACCCCCGCACTACCATGCAGGAGCAGCTGCTCGAATGGCTCAAGCTGTTCATTCTCCAAACTCCAACTCTTGACTGACACACTGCTGCAGGCTGCTCTGGGATTTCCCAGTGATCCAAAAGATTCGGTTGGTTGATCCATCTGTCTGTTACAGAAAGGGTTCCCCCTCCAGGTCCATTTAGCCGTCAAACAGTAAAAACTGCAATTCCTACAGAAATTCTCTCCCACAAGACCTCTGGGGACAGTCTCCATTTTATGGTCCCCTGAGGTTCCAATTGGTCCAAACTGGCAGTCCAGAACCAAAATGGTGGCTTACAGCAAAAAGTCCATGCTGCAAAGGAAGGCAGGTTAGACAAACTTCTGTATTATTATTAGTAAGGCAGATCAACAGCAAACAATCACAGATCCTATAAGGGCTCCCTCTGCACACATAGCAATGGCAGAATGAAGCAGCAATACCACAGCCCAGGTGGGACTCGAGCCTGAAACCACTCGGTCCCCACCCAGATTAATTATATCCTAGAAAAATAGACAGCTCTTAAAGAGACAGACATGGAGGCTAACAGGGCACTCTCATGCAGACACATTCAAACTGTTTAAGGCACAGAACAGCAACCTGGCAGTGGGCATTAGGAAAGCCCAGGAAGACATTTTAGGAACCCCCATTTGCGGGCGGGGGGGGGTTACACCTGAATAGCACTTGACCTTTCCATTTATGTTGTATACATTATTAAATTAATCTAGAAAGGTTGAGGCTAAACGAAGAAAAAGCTACGGTATCAGTTGAAAAGTCTTCAGAGTAGCCTCTATTGAGTAAATAGAAAAGTGAAAAATTATACTTTTAATTTATAATGAAAAACAAACAAGCAAACAAAGGAACATTGTGTGACCAAATAGTTCTCCTTGATTATGAAAAGGATCTGAGGACTAGTTCTTCTTAACTGATTCAAGCATTCTAGTAGCCATATGTTAATCTCTGGTTAATATATCTTTATGAAGTGGCAAGAAAAATTGAGGAACTCCGTTGGCCAAGACACATCACCTGACTGTACATTAAATTCCTTGCAATGCACAATCAGGCACCAGATGTCATTTCCATCACAAAAAAACAACTTATGAGCCATTTTATAAGTGCAGTAAGCCACTTCAGAATATGCATTATAGGGTTTTAATGCACTTTCCAGGGATATAAGGACACTCGGGTACATGCCTTACTTCATCCCTGGGATGCGCATTAAAATCTTGTAATGCACACCTTGTCCTTGTTTATTACTTAAGTGCAACACTATCATATGCCCTACAAGGTACAACACTACTATAAACTACCCATTTTTATGTTTGCTGCGCTTGCGCACCAAAGATTGAGGACAAGAGTATGATGGGGAGGAAGGTGGACACCAGTCCTTTTACAGAAGAAAGAATGCTTAGGGAACAATCAACATTAAAGGTAAATAAGGCATTGGGGCTGGACAGGGTACACCCAAGGATGCTGAGGGAACTGAAAGAGGTGCTTGCTGCACCTCTGATGACCCTTTTCAATCTTTCATTGGAAACAGAGGAGGTGTCAGGGGACTGGAGCAGGGCAGACATAGTCCCACTATACGAAAGTGGGAATAGGGAGGAGGCAGGGAATTACAGGCATGTCAGCCGGACATCGATTGTGGGCAAGGTAATGCAATCGCTTTTGAAGGAAAGGATTGGGGAATACCTTATTGCCAAAGGTCTACAGGATCTGAGGCAACATGGTTTCACGGGGGGGTCTTGCCAGATAAACCTGACTGAGTTCTTTAATTGGATGACAAAGGAGGTGGATCAAGGAGGGGCCATTGCCTACCTGGATTTCAGCAAGGCCTTCAACACCATTTTGCATAGGAGGCAGATAAGCAAGTTGAGGAACCTAGGAGTAGGGCCTAAAGTAGTAAAATGGGTAGAAGGCAATAGGAGTCAGAGGGTGGTGGTAAATGGCACCCACTCTGGAGTAGGCAAAGTGACTAGTGGGGTGCCGCAAGGGTCAGTACTGGAGTCAGTCTTCTTCAGTATCTTTATTAGTGACATTACAGAAGGACTGGAAGGGAAAGTATGCCTATTCGCAGATGACACAAAACTCTGCACCAGAGTAGACACACCGGGGGGATGGATGGAATGAAGAACAATTTAAAAAAACTGGAAGAATGGTTGTGGGTTTGGCAGCTGGGTTTTAATACAAAAAATTACAAAATCATGCACATGGGGCACAGAAACCTTGGGGGAAAATACCAAATGGCAGAAGAGGTATTAACAGTCACAAAGCAGGAAATGGACTTGGGGTGATCATTACAGATGACCTATAAGTAGCTAAACAGTGTGACAAAGCAAAGGGAAAAGCTAGCGGAATGCTCGGATGCATTGTGAGATATATCACCAGCTGAAGGAGGGAGGTAATAATGCCCCTGCATAAATCACTGGTAAGGCCCCACATTGAGTGCCGTGTGCAGTTCTGGAGGCCCCATCTCTGAAAGGATATACATAGGGTAGAGGCAGTACAAAGGAAGGCAACCAAAATGGTGCAGGGCCTACATCAGAAGCCCTATGAGGAGAGACTCACGGATTTAAATATGTACTCCTTGGAAGACATGAGGGAAAAGGTGGATATGATAGAGACATTCAAGTACCTGACAGGGATAAACAAGGTACAGGAAGGAAGCATTTTCCAAAGAAAAAGATGCTTGAGGACAAGGGGACACAATATCAAGTTGGAGGGGGAGGCTCGGGGAAACATGAGGAAGTACTTCATCATGAAGAGGGTGGTGGATGCTTGGAACAGCCTACAAGAATAAGTAGTGGAGGCTTTAATGGTCACAGGATTTAAGAATGCATGAGTTAGACACAAGGGAATCTTAGAAGCAAGAGGGGGTGTAACCGGAGTCCAAGTAGGGGCTCAGGTGGCACTATAGGTAGTGAATTATGTGCGGACTAGGTGGGCCAAGTGGTCCTTATCTTTTGACAACTTCTATGTTTCTAAATGGTTTGTAACAAGTAAAAGGGGATTGGGGTGGGTGTTACTGCCAATCCCAGTGCACTTGAAACTGCAAGAGACTCAGCAGTCTAGACCAATGACCACACACTGTGGTCCTGACACCACTCGCTGCTTGCTGGGCAGAAACTTCATGCACTTCAAAGGACCGGAGCTACTCTAATCAGAGAGGGCTTTGGTCCTTTGATTTGCATGACGCCCATGCCATCAATCAGCTGATCAGCTCAGACATTGCTATGGCAGCTTTTTGCAGTTCAGACCATTGCGATACATCACCTATACCATCTGTGAATACAGATACACTTACAGCAAAATTAGCTGTAGAAAGTGGTGCTGCAGTGGAGAATAAGAACATTGTGAATAAAGGCAAAATTATCAGAAAAAAAAAGTCAAGCATCCCCCAAATAGTCAGTTGCCTAATGCCTGTTTCTTTAGTGAGACCCATATTGGACCTGGAATGGCAATGACACAGGCAGCGAATGCTTGCGTGCCTTTGCATCCCAAATCCGTAGCCACGAATAAATCAGTTTTACCATGCCGAAACAGCAACAGTGTTGTCAAAGTATGGCATGGCGAGGTCCCCAATATCGCCAGGATAAAGTTAATCTGTCAGACATTGGTGTATTTCTCTCAGGGGACTGCACCCTCTGCAACCCCCTTCTTAATATAATTAAGTGTGAGTCAGAGTTAGTTCGAAGGGGGGTAACGGATGGCGAAAGTGCGGATTTCCGCCCATGTGTCCTTAACATTGACAATGTCAAAACCTGTCGACATTGTCTGTGTTAAGGACTTCACCATCCTGGAGTCGTTGTCCAGTCAGCATACCGATTTCCTCTAATACAAACTTTAAGTGATGTGCTGGCACCCTGGTGACAGTGATAGCCCCAATCTGAGCTATGTGCCACCCGCTAGATCTATTGTTCCAAAAACTGGCTCCTGAGAGTATTTAACAAAGTTGCTGGCAGTCTCCCAGGATGACTTTATGGCACCAGTAATGCTGCATCTGGATACTGAAAAACAAGAAGGAACATGTGATTCTGTAAAAGAGTAACATTTGTCCCCAGAACAATGAAAATAATTATCTTGCCCTGCTTCCCTGACCACAGGACAGTAGTACTCATAATCAGTCATTATTAATCATCCATAGTCTGACTGCTACTGAACTGCACACCAGGGAGTCAGCAAATGTGTCACTGCCTTTTAGTGGCACCTGTGGAACATTTCTATTATACAATGAAAAGTACACCGAGCAGTGGGTGTGGAAAAACACAGTATTTATCAACATCTAGTTAAATTCAGAAACTGCTGCGGATCACTGACTGTCAGGATTTAAGTGCCCTCAAATGAGCTAGTGCTGCTTTATGTTTAGATGGCTCCCTTGATTGATTGTTAGCAGGCTAAAGGCTGGTAACATTTCAGAGAGATCTGGGGTTCTCCGACCTGCTGGGAGATGTCCGTTCTCGAAACAGCTTTTCCCAGTAAGTTCCAGTAATAGCCATTTCATAGATTAAAGTTCGATGAGTTATAATTAGTTAACTAGGTTCCAGTAGTGTGCTGGGAAGTTTTTTTTTTTTTTTGGGGGGGGCATGAATCTCAGTGATTATCATGCCAGGAAGGAATAATACAGCCTACTATAGGCTCAGTAATAAGGGAAACTCATGGAATGTGTAAACAGTTGATTTTTATCTCACATTTGGCTTTTGAAACATTACTGGTAACCAACCTCTGTTCTAGAGCCTTTCCCCAATGAAGGACACCACACTCAGTATTGTGTTGGTTGCTCAGTCGGCACGCCATTTATTCAGAATTTTAACAATTAATTTATTCACGTCATATCATACAATACTGAGTTCTTTTATTTCACCAATATTTAGAAACACTTTATTCCATTTAATTTATAACGTCACATACATTCTGTAACCTTATTACATTTTACATAATCAACATAATTTCAAAATATCACATCCTTTTTCTTTCACCCCCAAATGTAAACCAGCGGGGGTCTTTCTTTTATTGTTCAGTTTTTCAATTTTTGCGCCAGACAAAAATCTGAGGGGGTCATTTCTTTAATTTGAGGCCAGGTGTTATTACTGCCCTCCATTTTCCTTATCCTGGATGTTCATACCCACTTCTCATACCCCCACCTTGTTGTAAATCAAAGTTGGGTTCCTCCCCCCTCCCCTACTAATGACTTTCTTCTTTTCATTTCCTCTTTTCTTATTTTACAATTCTCTGTCCTTTAATCCTGTTGTCCTCTTCAGCAGTCCTCCACGTCCTCATCAAATTAGGACCCATTTTGTTCCTCCCTGTAATTCCTTTCTTCCTTTTTGGGTGGTGGGTGGGAAACAAAAATCTGCTTAGCAAAAGTGAGGGAGAGCCCTTCCGTGCAGCCCCTTATATCCCCCCCTTTAACCCAACCCCTTATCTCTCATTCCCCCCTCTCTGTTTTCTTTCTCCAATCCCCTACCTTCCCTGCTATCCCTAGCCCCACTCCTTTTCTGAGGTCATAATCCCCTCAGCTGAACCCCTTTTTCCTTGTCATTCCTAGTCCTCCCCTTTTCTGATGTCACTAAGCCCTTCCCCCCCTTAACTGCCCTCTCTGACCCTCCTTCAAGGTTCCAGGCCTAGAACAATGGGGCCTGTCCTCTAAGAGACAAACATTCTCATTCTGGAGGCTTTCCCCCAGTGAAGGACACCACACCCAGTAGTGTGCTGGTTGCTCAGTCGGCACACCATTTATTCAAAATTTTAACAATTCATTTATTCACATCATATCATAAAATACTGAGTTCCTTTATTTCACCAACATTTAAAACACTTTATTCCATTTAATTTATAACATCACATACATTCTATATCCTTATTACATTTCACATACTCATCATCATTTCAGAATATCATATCCCTTTTCTTACACCCCAAATGTAAACCTGCGTGGGTCTTTCTTTTATTGTTCAATTTTTCCTTTTTCACCCTCAGACATAAATCTGAGGGGGTCATTTCTTTAATTCAGGGACAGATGTCATTACTGCCCCTCATTTTCCTTATCCTGGGTGACCATGCCCTCTTTTCATACCCCTACCTTGATGTAAATCAAAGTTGGGTTCCTCCCCCTTCCCTACTAATGACTTTCTTCTTTTCCTTTCCTGTACTAGCCTGTCTCCAGCCTGCATTGGAAGGCTGGCTTCCCCCTTTTCGGACACCCCACATTTTTTTAAATTTCTCAACCAAGCATCTATTCCCCTTCCTAGCTCCGTAATAAAAATGTGGTTATCCATCTTTACGAGATAGGCCCCGTCTGCTCTATAGAAGCCTGCAATCTTTGCGTACAATTCCTCTTGTCTCAATATCCCCACTCCAAACCTCTTAAAACATGTTCCCACTCTCCTATTCATTCTCTTCTGTGCACCTTCTACGGCCTTGTGACTCTTGGCATGTCTCCAAACCCTTCTTGGAACAATCTATGACCATACCACAGTGACCTTAGGCCATCCCTTAACCACCCCCAGGTCTTCCTGTATGTGATTAAAAATGTCCAACCATGGTCAGGTACCTAAGTCATTGTCACCCAGATGATGAACAATAATTAAGTCTGGCTCCAGGTTAGTCCTGCAGGTTTCCTCCAATAGTGGCAGTAATTGCCCCAACGCATCCCTCGCATTTCCCTCCACAGGATCCGTACTTCTCAGTGATCAAATGACAGTTGTTTTCCCCCAGACACCTTCTCGACTTGCCTCTCCACCCAATATATGTATGAGTGCCCCACAATCCATACTTCCACTCATTGGACTTTGTCTAAAATACATAAATAAAACTGTGAGCAACATTCATTGGTGACCAGCCCTCAACCCCCCCTTTATTCTTATCACTATGAATTTGTTTACCCTTTTGTCCGGCTCCTGTGAATAGAAAAGCAACAATATCCACTAGAGAGTGACACTTCTTACATATTTTTTATAACAGTTGGATTTCCACCTGCTCAAACTCTTCAGACCCTCTTCCTGCACCCCTTTAGCCGCAGATGCTGTTCCTATCCAGAATGAATGCGATGAATATCTCCCCGGGTCTTCACCCAGGGCTGTAATTCGCTTCTTCAATACCCCGGATAAATGACTCTCTGTCACCCTGGTCCCATTCTCATGAATGAACATTAAACCCTGTTTTAGTGGTCTAATGGCTCCAAACTCCCATAATGCCTGACTAGGCAAATAACCTCTATCTTGTGTTGCTGTAGTAGAATGCTGGCCCCATTCCCCACTTGATCCATCTTGGACTTCCTTAAAAAGACCGGAACCCTCTCCCTGCTCTACTGTATATCTTCCCACTGCAAACCTGCCCCAGGGGTCACTTTTGCTGGGCCTAACAATTCCCCCACCCTAAATGCACCTCCCTACACGGCCATGAAAATTGCCTTGAAGAGAACCACCTCACAAGCAGAGTAGCATACTTGTGGCAGGATACCTATCAACTTTTCCAACAGGTGCTCTGATATGGGCCTTCTCTTATCCTGCTCCCTCCCCTTTACCCTCTGCCACCCCATTATCATGAGTTTCATGATTGACCCCTTACTGGGGTCCACCAACCCTTCAGGGTACTGACTCACCCTATGGCAGCCAAGTGGACTCCCATAGTGGCATTGGTCATCCTCTTTTGCCATCTGGACACTACAAACTTGGTCACCTGATCCTCCATGACTGCCCCAATTACCTCCATGCTGTGCGAGACTCGGAAAGCCTGAAACACTCTCCAGGAGCCCTCATAGGCCTTAGAGGTGTTGTCTTCCCAGGAGTTCCAAAAAAGAGATTCAAATACTTCCAACCAATCTCTTCATCCCTGTCTTTTCTGCCTTCGTAGCGATGTCCCAGAATTTTTCCATCTGTAGATGTGAGAGGCTGTCAGCTGTGGTGTTCTGTATTCCTTTGATGTGCATGACCCTAAAACTCATGTTAAGCTTTAAGCTTTGCAAAACCAACTGCCGCAATACCCTCAAGACTTACTAGAATTAGCCTCTTTTTTATTCAGAACATCAACCACTGCCTGGTTGTCACACCAAAATGTCACCCTCTGATTCCACAGTGCCTCCCCTATACTGTCATTGCCACCCATATTGGAAATATCTCCATTATGGTGATATCCTTAGTGAGCCCTCTCCTTATCCACTCTTACGGCCATGGTTCCGAAAACCATTTCCCTTTAAAAAAGGCCCTGACTCCTTCCTAATCCTCCAGAAGCAGCAGTGTAAAGGTCCAAGTCTGTATTAAACAACCATTCTTCCTGCTAGAAGGTTATCCCATTATACGGTTCCAAAAACTGCTCCCACACCATCATATCCTCACTGACCACCTTGCACAAATCTATCCAGTGGTGTGGCCTCCTTGCTCCTCTTGTGGACCTGGTCAAGAGACGTGTAAGCGTGCACCCGGGCCCAATTGCCCTGCAAGTGAAGTTCAAATGGCCCAATACATGTTGAACCTTCTGCAGTGTCACCCTTTTCTTTGCTGTTATCTCCCGTAATAGTTGCCTCAGTTTTCTAACCTTATTCTCCAGTAGCCTAAACAGCCCCATATCTGCATCAATTTCTATCCCTAGGAATTCTAGATAATGACTAGGCCCTTCTGTTTTATCCCCTGCTAGTGGGACTCCTAAAATCTGGCACATATCCTTAAAATCTTCCAACATTTTTTTTACCCTTAACTTTCCTTCCCCAATTAATAGACTACTGCCCCATGTCTGTATCTTTTCCTAAAACCCATTGTAGCCACATGCCAAACATTTCAAATGTAGCACATGCCACCAAACACCCCATGGGCATGGCTTTGTGAAAATAACATTTCCCATCCACCTGGAAGCCTAGCAATTCACAGTCCTCCCTCCTAACTGGTAGCAGTCTAAATGCAGAGTCAATATCTGTTTTAGCTAGCCAGGCCTCTTCTGAGGCCCTGATTAGTCCTACCACATCTTCTAATGTCCTGTATGACACCCTGCTATCTCCTCAGTAATGTAGTCATTTACCAAATCCCCTTCTGGATATGATAAATGATGTATCACTCTGTATTCCCCAGGTTACTTTTTGCGTACGAGTCCCAATGGTAAAACCCTGAGGTGGTCCAAAGGAGGGCCCTGGAAAGATCCCTCTACTCTCCAAGTCACTCTTTCCTTGGCAGTCTTTTCCAATAAGAGGTCTTCCTTCCCCTTCACTGACCCTAGGTTTTTGGCCCATTTTCCTTCTCTTTCCCCTTGTTAATGTTGACTAAACATGTTCTTGAAACCCTCCACAAGTGTATATCCTGCACATTTATCAGGGTAGCTTACCATCCAGTTTTCTGCCACTTCCAGTTTAATTGGGGTTCTTGCTAGCTGAAAATAACTCTCCTGCCCCCCCACTACCACCCTCCTTGATTATAACCCCTACCTCCTGAATAACCTCTGCCTCGCCCTCCACTTTCCCATCCCCCATCCCCCCGGCTACCCCGAAAGGAGTGTCCCGAATGCATTTCCCCTGCATTATTGTCCCCATAGGACCTACACTTCAGTGCTGGTTGCGTACCTCCACATCGCGAGCATGCATGTCTAAACCTGCAATTGGGGAAGGAACAATATGCCCTATTATAGTCCCAGCAGCATTTCTGATATCTCCAAGATCCTTCATCCACTCCACCTCAGATCCCCCAGCCACTGTCATTGTCTCACACCAGAGATCTGAATGTCTGGAGTACCAACAGCAATCCAGGTCATAATTTGCCATCCTCATCCTAAATTTTTCATCGTACTATTGCCATTTGATGCCCCCATCATCTTGTAAGCACTTCCAATTTTCAAGGAATAGGCTAATAGAGAAATCCCCATTTCAGGCTTCTTTTCCTGAACAATGGCACTGTAGTAAGTGAAACCCAAGGTCCAGGCCTCCCATGTCTTGTACTTATAACTTGGGCCTTTTTGCTCCTTCCTCTTCTACACTAGAACAACTGCCACTGCCAAGTCCTCTTTTGTAAAACCTTCTTTCTCCTCATACTGCTCTGCTGTTTTCTTGTCCACCAGAGCAAATATGTCCCTAAATTCCCCCTTCCATATCTTGTCTTTTGTGGCTAGAGGTACATGGTCCCCTATCTGTACCCCTGCCATGCTTATGATCTCTCCTGTAACAACCCCCTTATATGCGTCTTTAGGCTGTGCTGCCTTCTTGCTACCTTTCACTTTCTTCAGTTCAACCAGTACTATCTTTAACTTCTCTATCCCATTACTCCAATACCAACCAACATTTGTTCTACATATTCCTTCCTGCTACTTTCCACAGTAGGATCATCTGTACCTGTAGTGCCCTTGGGGACATCTGATGGTCCTGACAGCAATTCTGGCACTGGAGCTTGTAGTGGCATTGGCCCCACTGGACCTGGCCATGGTGGCTGAGGTGAAGGTATTGGTACTGGAACGGGCTCTGGAACTGGATCTGGAATTGGCACTGGTCCTGCCAGTGGACCTGGTTATGAACTGGGCAGAATGGTAAAATCAAAAGATTAATAAGAAAAAGGAAAAAAGCATATAACAAATACAAAAAAGATTCCTCGGCAGAGAAATGGCTAAAATTCACCAATTTATCTAATCAATGTAAAAAAACAATTAGAGCAGCAAAGAAAAATTTGGAGCTAAAACTTGCTGCTGTGACCAAGGACAAGAAAAAACAGTTTTATAATTATGTTGGATCAGTAAGAGGAAAGGTGCCTACCATAGGTCCATTAATTAAAGACAACGTACCACTAACTAATGAGTCAGATATGGCTAAAGAATTTAAAGATTACTTTCTTAATGTCTTTAAAACCAAAGATGCTGCTTGTCTAGAAAATATAGAACTCAATCAACAATATCCATTGATTACTCCTCAGGAAGTTAAAATAGCTATACAGGCCACTAAAGCTGACCGTTCAGCTGGTCCTGATGAAATTCCAGCAAAATTCATTATAGAATTGGTCACTGAATTAGTGGACCTACTTACTCTACTATTTAATGTATCACTTTATGAAGGATATGCATTAAGAGAAAGGACAGTATGGACAGTAGCTACTGTAGTGCCTATTCACAAAGGTGGAAATAAATAAACATCCTGCTAGTAATTATAGACCGATTAGCCTCACCTCGTGCATAGGAAAATTAATGGAGAGGATTTTAAAGAAAAAATTGCTAGAACATTTACAAAACATTAACTTTCAGGATATTAGCCAACATGGATTTGTACAGGGTAAATCATGCCACTCAATCTCATAAATTTTTTGAACCATTACGTTAGGCACTAGGTCAGGGCCTCACAGTTGATGTGATTTTTTGGGACTTTGAAAAGGCTTTTGATTCCATTCCCCATGGAATTTTGATTAAGGAGTTGTTAAGTTACGGCTTCAATGCAAATATAGTTAAGTGGATAAATTCCTGGCTTGCATAGAAACATAGAAACATAGACTTTGATGGCAGATAAGGACTGCTTGGCCCATCTAGTCTGCCCATTTCCCTACCTACAGGATAGGCCATAGATCCTAGTTAACCAACAGCCTATTTCTTCCTACCCCCCACAAGAAATGCCTTATGTCTGTCCCATGCATTTTTGAATTCTCCCACAGTTTTAGACCCCCAACCTCCTCAGGAAGGCTGTTCCATGCATCCACTATCCTCTCTGTGAAATAATACTTCCTCACATTGCCCCTGAACCACCCCCCATCTTTAAATTGTGTCCCCTTGTTCTTGCACGTCTCTTTTTCTGAAAGATGCTACCCTCTTGGACTTTGTTGATTCCACTGAGGTACTTAAAAGTTTATATCATGTCCCCCCTCTCCCTTCTTTCCTCAAGGGTATACATATTAAGCTCCTTTAGTCTCTCCTCATATGGCTTCTCTTGCAGACCCTGCACCATTTTAGTTGCCCTCCTCTGGACTGCCTCTATCCTGTCTATGTCCTTGCGGAGACGGGGTCTCCAGAACTGGATGCAGTACTCCATATGGGGTCTCACCAACTGTCTGCACAGCGGGATAACAACTTCCTGTTTTCTGCTGCTGATACCTCTCCCTATGCATCCCAGTATACACCCAGCCCTCCCTACTGCCTTCTCTCATTGCTTGCTAACCTTAAAGTCATCTGATATGATTACCCCCGGGTCCCTTTCCTTTTTTACTGTTGTCAGTATCTCACCCCCCATTGTGTATTCTTCCCTGAGTTCTTCTTTCCCAGGTGCATTATTTTGCACTTCTTTGCATTGAATCCTAGCTGCCATACTTCTGACCATTCCTCCAACCTTGCCAAGTCCCTTCTCATCCTTTCCACGCCTCCTTGTGTATCAACCCTTGTTGCAGATCTTTGTGTCATCTGCAAAGAGGCATACTTTTCCTTCCAGTCCCTCTGCAATGTCACTTAGGAAGACATTAAAAAGGACTGGACCCAATACTGAACCCTGTGGTACCCCACTAGTAACCCCTCTTTCTTTGGAGAGGACTCCATTTACAATTACCTTCTGTGTCATGTTGTCCAGCCAATGTTTTACCCAGGCTACCACCCTGGGACCCACTCTCAGGCTGGTTAATTTGACTATTAATCTTTTCTGTGGGACTGTGTCAAATGCCTTGCTAAAGCCTAGGTAGGCCACGTCCACAGCCCCTCCCTGGTCTACTACTTTGGTCACCCAGTCAAAGAAATCTATTAGATCTCATCTGACATGACCTTCCTGCTGTGAACCTATGCTGCCTTGGGTCCTGTGCCCCACTGGCCTCTAGGCACTCAACTATTCTTTCCTTCAGAGTGACTCCATCACTTTCCCTACCACAGAGGTCAGACTGACAGGTCTGTAGTTTCCTGCCTCTGTCTTATTCCCACTTTTGTGAAGGGGAATCACATCCGCCTTCCTCCAGTCCTCGGGTACCACACCATCCTCCCATGATTTATTAAAAAGAGTAGCCAGTGGCTTCACTAGTTCTCCCCTTAATTCTTTTAGAATTCTGGGGTGAATTCCATCAGGCCCCATTGCTTTGTCCACCTACAGTTTTAGGAGTTCTTGCAGAACCCTTTCTTCTGTGAAAGGACTGGGATTGACTCCCCTATCAAGAGTACTTCTGTTAATTAGATTAGGCACTTACCCCTCCTCTTTTGTGAATACTGAGCAGAAATATTCATTCAGTATCCCTGCTTTTTCACTGTCCCCCTCTGCCCACCCACCGTTCATTCTATTTTGCCTCACTATCCCTCCCTTTGTCTTTCTAAGCTTGCTGATGTACCTATAAAAGGTTTTATCCCCCTTCTTAACCAAGTTGGATATCTTTTCCTCAGTTTGGGCCTTTGCTATTCTGACTTCCCTCCCTGCTTCCTTCTGACTTAACTGGTACAGCTCTCTGTCCTGCTCCTTCTGTGTTTCCTTATACTTCCAGAATGCTATCTTTTTCTTTCCGACTTTCATAGCCACCTCTTTTGAGAACCATAGTGGTTTTTTCTTTCGCTTTGATTTGTTTATTTGCTTCACACAAAGGCTTGTTGCCTCTGTGATGGCAGTTTTGATGATTCCCCATTGTTGTTCCACACCTCCTTCTAGCCTGTTTGCTAGTGCTTTTCTGAGGCACTCTCCCATCTTGCCAAAGTCAGCCCTCCTAAAGTCCAGTACCCTCACTTTTGTATGGCTTGACTCTGTAGCTGAGTTTAATGTGAACCACACTGTTTGATGGTCACTTTTTCCCAGATGGCAACCCACTTCTAGATCTGAGATCCTCTCACTGCCCCCACTTAGTAACAGGAAACAGTGGGTCAGCATTAAAGGGCATCTGTCTGAATGGGGAGATGTGAGTAGTGGTGTCCCACAGGGCTCTGTGCTAGGCCCCTTGCTGTTTAACTTATTAATTGCAAGCATGCAAACCTCAAATGATGTCTGGATACACAAATATGCAGGTGATAGCAAGCTTGGCTGCATTGTTAATAATTCAAATTCAGTTAGATCCTTACAATCCAACCTTGATAATTTAGTTATGTGGTCCGAAAGAAATAAAATTACATTTAACCCAGCCAAGTGTAAGGTGATGCACCTAAGTAAAAATAATATACTAGCATCCTATAACATAAACAATAACAATTTACAATCTATTACAGCTGAAAAAGATTTGGGTATTACCATTGCACATGATCTAAAGTTTACCTAACATAATAACAATATTATTAAAAAATTTCATGGTACACTTTCTTGCATCCTCAGGCATATAAAGAGTAGGGAACCAGATGTATTGATCCCATTATACTCAAGTTTAGTCAGATCACAAATAGATTACTGTGCTCCCTTCTGTACTCCAACATCTGTGGGAGGAATAGCTTCATTAGAAAAGGTTCAAAGACGAATTACAAAAAAGGTCAAAGGTCTAGCTAACCTAGATTAGAATATCAGACTTAAAAGTCTTGGTTTGTTTTCTCTAGAATATAGAGCATTCAGATGAGATCTGTGCTTAGTGTACAGATCATTTCATGATTCAGCCTTATGTGAGGCTCTCTGTCTCCAAAAAAACACAATAGGTTATAACACTAGAACACGCAATTTAAAGTTTAAAACAGAACTTAATAACACTTCAAAAAGGAATAAATTTTATGCACAGAGGTTGCCCCTATATGGAACTCATTACCAACAGAAGTTGTTACCAGTATCAATCTGACCCAGTTTAAACATGAACTGGACACTTACATGGGTGATAAGAAATTCGAATATCGCCACTAGGTGACGAGTTCATATTGGGCTCGCCCCCTAAACTCATATCACACCTATGAACCTATGAACCTATGGGCTGTGGTACCGGCATCGGAAAAGTTGCAGGGGTTGGTACCAGTTGTAGTACTGGCACTGGTACTGGTTCTGAGATTGGTACCAGACTAGGCCCTGGTGTTGGCTGTGGTACCGGGACCGGCACTGGGATTGGAAAACAGGTGCCAGCTGATGAACCGGCCTAGGAACAGGCTCTGGTTCAGGAATAGGAACATCGGGTTTAGGACTCTTCAGGATAGGTGCCCTTGGGGGCCTTCCATTAGGTTGTCCTTTGCCCCTCCCCAGGAACTGACCCTGTCCTTCCTCTTTTTTCCGTATCCTGCCAGTGCCCAGTTGTCCGGCTCCGAGTCATCCACAGTATCTTGTACTCGATGAGCCCTGTCCACAAGGTTCATAATTGTATTCATGGCATCCGCCTTCAATGCACTCAACCCTCTGGTGTCCATGGTACTTACAAGGCCTCTGAAAACCACATGTGAGCATCTACATCTACTTCCAGCTTGTTACCATGGATTGTGTCTTTGGCCCACAGCCACTCAAAAAAAGTTACCTTCCTGACTATAATACAATACCCGACCACTTCATTGTATTATTATTGTAATTATGATATATATATATATATATATATATATATATATATATATATATATATATATATAAACCACCGGAACTTCGCTTGTAGTATCTATGACCCATTTGCTACACTGCATGAGTCATTCCCCTCCAAGTCCCACCATGCTGGGAGATCACTAGCATCATAAAATTGTTGTTCCTCCACAAAAATTCCCCAAAGTTCCTCTAGGTAATATAAAAACCCACCCGACCTGTATATAACAAGGTGGCACCTGGCAGTAAGCCATGCCACAAAAATGGTGACTACCACATGGTCTGCCTGCTCCCAAAATGGCAGCCACCATGCAGTCAACCCAATCTTAAAATGGTGGCCACTACAAGGTCCGCCTGCTCTTAAAATGGCGGCTGCCACTCGGACCACCAGTTCCCAAAATGGTGGCTGCCACATGGTCCGCCCTCCATTACCAGGGTGGCCCAGACGGTTTTAATCACCTGGCAACCACTCTTCCTTGTAGCCTCGCAAATCTCTCGATTTTGTTTTCAGTTCTAGCCAAATCCCTTGCCCATGTAGCTTGGCTGGGGCCTCCCTTCCCAAGACCAGACCTCCTTTCTCAACAAATGATCAGCAGTCCAGTTCACTCCCCATGTGGCCACACATTTAAGCTACCGGGTTCCCCTCCAGGTGCCTGATCCAGCCGCATACCCCCATGCAACATCTGCACTTATAAACATCACCTGGGTGTCTGCTGCCATCCCACTCTATGCACCCAACAATGTGGCATTATTGTCCGTTTTTCCAACACGTGGTTGCTGGACCACATGGGCTGTTAATTCGATTTGGGCACCATTGCTGCTTCCTTCCAGGTGCCTGATCAAATCAACCGCAATATCCAGCAAAGAAACACCTCCTTTTCTGCACAAAGAACTTGATACCCCCAGTTTTGGTTCAGGCACCCAATCACTCCTGCTTTCCAGGCACCTGACCGACTCCATACCATCCAGCCAAAGCCTCCAACTTCTCCTGTGCATTTGGACCACGTGGGCTCTTAATTCAGCTTGGGTGCCTGCACCTGTTTCCTTCCAGGTGCCTGACCAAGACAATCGGGATTAAATTAAAGCAGACTCTATGTTTCCAACAAAAGTAGGGCAAAAACAACTGCCTGCTGCAATCCCCAGCACATTTTGGCACCTGTTTCCTTTGCATTGCCACAACAACTCCATCTAGCCCCAGGCTACACCACAAAACAGCCCAAGACTGTTCAAATGAAAACCAAACTAGTCTGCAGGCTCCTGTGCTCCTGTTTTGGTGGATTACTATGACTGGGTAACTAGACAGTTGGACAAGGGCCATGCAGTGGATGTCCTGTTCCTGGACTTCAGTAAGGCATTTAACTCGGTGCCGCATGGGAGGCTGGCTATTAAGCTGGCAGGTACAGGGGCGAAAATGGTGGGATTGGTAGTAAACTAGTTACAGGGAAGGCAGCAGAGGGTAGTGGTGGGAGGAGAGCTCATCTTCGAGGGCAGTGACAAGCGGAGTACCACAGGGCTCTGTGCTGGGACTGGTGTTGTTTGGGTTGTTCATATCAGACATCTCAATGGGCATCAAGAGCAAGATCAGTTTGTTTGCAGATGATACCAAGATGGGAGCAGTAGTGGATGACCTAGGAGGGTGGCATGGGTTGCAGGATGATCTGTCAAAATTAGAGACCTGGTCGGACACCTGGCAGTTGGGGTTCAATACCAAAAAGTACAAGGTGCTACATTTCAGGGCAAAAAAAAACAAGAAGGAGCTACCAGTTGGGGGGGGGGTCAGCTAGCCATGACAGAGGAGGAGAAGGATCTGGGGATGATTATAACAGGCTCAATGAACAACTCAGCACAATGCAAGAAGGCAGCTGCAAAAGCCAACAAAATGCTGGGTTGTATTGCCAGGGGTATATTTTCAAGGAGAGGGGAGGTGATCCTGCCATTGTATACTGCAGGTCAGTGGTTAGGCCACACCTGGAGTACTGCATGCAGTACTGGTGCCCATATCTGAAGAGGGACATTAAGTTACTGGAGTGGGTGCAGCGCAGGACAATGAAGATGATCTAGGGACTAGGGGACATACCCTACGTGAGCAGGCTGACGGAGTTGAACATGTACTCACTGGAGGATAGATGGGGGATATGATTGAAACTTTCAAGTACATGAAGGGAATAAACAAGACAGGCATGGTGGCACTATTCAAGTTAAGGGGGGTAGGGGCAGTCGAGGTCATGATCTCAGATTAGAGGGGGGAAGGTTCAGGAGGAAAATGAGAAGACACATTTTTACAGAGAAAGTGGTGTCTGGGTGAAACCCATTGCCTGCTGAAATGGTATCCTGTAGAACAGTGGACTGCTTCAAAAGGGGATGGGATATGGTAAGAGGGAGGGTCAGGGGGAGGGGAGGGAAGGGCAGCTGCAGTATAAGGGTTGCTAGCTGCACACTGGAGCAGTCTCTATTGACCATAAGGCCTTTATCTACTGGCAAATTTGTATGTTCACATGTTTCTACCCCTTGTATCCCTATATCAAAACAGCCTTTGGAACACCAATTGTAATGCCAGTAGTTTATTATCTAAATTTCTTTAACCTTGCTTTGTCTTTTTTTTAACATTCTAACTAAACTTTTATCTATGTGCCTCCACACCCGCTTTATTTCAACCTAACATTCACTTATCAAGAAAATTTTAGCTTACCTGGCCAATCAAGCTAGCTCAGTAACAGACCAACTCTCCAACTGATGTGCTAAATAAAAATCTGCTTAGCAAAAGTGAGCGAGAGCCCTTCCGTGCAGCCCCTTATATCCCCAGTTTTAACCCCACCCCTTATATCTCATTCCCCCCTCTCCCTTTTCTATCTCCAATGCCCTATCTTCCCTGCTATCCCTAGACCCACCCCTTTTCTGAGGTCATAATCCCCTTGGCAGGACCATTTTTCATCTTCATTCCTAGTCCTCCCCTTTTCTGGTGTCACTAAGCCCCTCCCCCTCTTATCTGCCCTCTCTAACCCTCCTTTAATGTTCCAGGCCTAGAACAATGGGCCCTGTCCTCTAAGAGACAAATCTTCTTGTTTTAATTGTCAGTACAAGATTCCTCCCCCACACTCCACTGTATTATAACCAGATTTTAGGCACAGTCATCCTAAATGTTTGAAATATCCTGTGCACAGTTCTCTCTTCTGATGCCTTAATGACAGTTAGTTTCTGTAGCGTATAATGTTTAAAGAATTAAAAAACATTAAAACACACAAAATAAAAGCTTATGCTGAGGTAACAGGCAGACCCAAGAAAAGCACAAAATAAGACATGCATAGAAAAATTCTGGGGCTTCAGTACTACCGAACAAGCCAGTACAAATGCACCCAAGGTAGGAAACACTGCAGTAGTCCAAATGATCACAATAAATACAAGAAGAAAAGTTTGTGTTAAAGATGTGAAACAAACATTGATTGGGTGGGTTCTGTACAAAAAGGGTGAGGTGAAGATGAGTGTGGTCAAAAAGGACGCAGGAAAAATGGAACAAGGCAAAACAGCATCCATGAAAAGAACTCCGAAGAAAACATTGCAGATTTGTGTCCTCCGCTTCAAGGTCCCACGTGCCCCTCACAGCCCCTGGACTTTTTAGAACAAACTCCAGTTAGAGCAACAATGAAGAATTGGCAATTTGGGATGGAGGCATAATCTGCGCTGTTTTCCCCATAGCTGAGTTCATGGACAGAGTTTTGCCTTGTGGTTTTTGGCTGCACCCTTTTTTGTGCTTCCAGTGCTCCCTTGATGGGATACCATTGGGTGCAAGCAAGCAGGCAGACAGATGTGAAAAAGCAGGACATTTCATTCACAGTGCACTGTGGCTTTAACTGCTTCCTGATCTTCAATGATCATTTTATTTATCCCATCCAGATTTTTTAGTATCAGCAAGTAACCTATGCCCTTCCTTCCCTACTGGGCTACTGACAACACTCATGCTGGCTACAGTTTAAGGAGAAAAAATACAAAAATTCCTTCAAACACATCTGGCAAAACTTCCTGTCTTAAGCAATGAATTGTGACCTTTTGTGCTTAAAGTCCAATGTGAAGCAGTATTTTCAAACTGGGCAAGACTGAAGCAATGAAATTTGCTTAAGAAAAAAACAGCCGGGAAAAGTCCTTGTCGGGCACTTCTTTTTACGTGAAACAAAGAAGCCTACAATGTATTCTCCCAGTAACCGCCACCCTTTATCCTGAAACCTAGGACCCTGATGTTTTATTAGCCCTTTCCCCCATGACGACTGACACATACCCTCATGATACCTCCATAGCCAACAACAATGTAGCAAGATAGGCCCTGATAGAAACATAGACTTTGACAGCAGATAAGGACCACTTGGCCCACCTAGTCTGCCCATTTCCTTACCTACTGGATAAACTACAGATCATAGTTAACCAACAGCTTACTTCTTCCCAACCCCCACCAGAATTGCCTTATGTCTGTCCCATGCATTCTTGAATTCCCCCACTGTTTTTGACCCCACGGCCTCCTTAGAAAGGCCGCTCCATGCGTCTACCACCCTCCCTGTGAAAAAATACTTCCTCACGTTGCTCCTGAGCCATCCCCCCTCTATCTTCATATTGTGTCCCCTTGTTCTTGCACATCTCTTTTTCTGAAAGATGATACCCTCTTGGACTTTTTGATTCCCCTGAGGTACTTGAAAGTTTCTATCATGTCCCCCCTCTCACTTCTTTCCTCAAGGGTGAACATATTAAGCTCCTTTAGTCTCTCTTTGTATGGCTTCTGTTGCAGACCCTGCATCATTTAAGTTGCCCTCCTCTGGACTGCATCCATCCTGCCTATGTCCTTGCAGAGATGGGGTCTCCAGAACTGCACTCAGTACTCCAGATGGAGTCTCACCAACTGCCTGTACAGAGGGATAAAAACTTCTTGCTTTTACTGGTGATGCCTCTCCTAATACATCCCAGTATCACCCTAGCCATCATTACTGCCTTCTCACATTGCTTGCTTACCTTTATGTCATCTGATATGACTAGCCCCAGGTCCCTTTCCATTTGTGTTGTTGTTAATACCTCCCTCCCCCCCCACTGTGTACTCCTGCCCTGGGTTTTTGTTTCCTAGGTGCATTATTTTGCACTTGTTTGCATTGAATCTAAGCTGCCATACTTTTGACCATTCCTCCAACCTTGCTAAGTCCCTTTTCATCCTTTGCTCTCCCCCTTGTGTATCAACCCTGTTGCAGATCTTTGTGTCATCTTTACAGAGGCATACTTTTCCTTCCAGTTCCTCTGCAATGTCACTTATAAAGACATTAAAAAGGACTGGACCCAGTACTGAACCCTGGGCTACCCCACTAGTAACCCCCCTTTCTTTAGAGTGGACTTCGTTTACTATTACCCTGTGTGTCCTGTTGTCCAGCTAATTTTTTACCCAGGCTACCACCTTGGGACCCATTCCCAGGCTGGCTAATTTATTTATTAATCTATTGTGTGGAACTGTGTCAAATGCCTTGCTAAAGTCTAGGTCATGTAGGCCATGTCCACAGCCCCTCCCTGGTCTACTACTTTGGTCACCCAGTCAAAGAAATCTATTAGATTTATCTGTCATGACCTTCCCACTGTGAATCCATGCTGCCTTGGATCCTGTGCCCCGCTGGCCTCTAGGTAATCAACAACTCTTTCTTTCAGAAGTGATTCTATCTAGGCCCAGCGGGCTTACCTGGTCAACAAAATTCAATAAATAAATAAATAAATCACTATCCCTACCACTGAGATCAAGCTAACTGGTCTGTAGTTTCCTGTCTCTGCTTTGCTCCCACTTTTATTAAGGGGAATCACATCCACCCTCCTCCAGTCCTTAGGTACCACACCATCCTCCCATGATTTGTTAAAAAGGGTAGTCACTGGTGTCACTAGTTCTCCCCTTAGTTCTTTTAGAATTCTGGGGTGAATCCCATTAGGCCGCATTGCTTTGTCCACCTTCAGTTTTAGGAGTTCTTTCAGAACCCTTTCTTCCATGAAAGGACTGGGATCGACCCCCCCTATCCAGAGTGCTTCTATTGATTAGATTAGATACCTCCCCCTCCTCTTCTTTTGTGAATACTGAGCAGAAGTATCCATTCAGTATACCTGCTTTTCACTGTCCTTCTCTGCCCATCCACCCTGCCCTTTATTAAGCCTCACTATCCCTCCCTTGGTCTTTCTTTGCTCTCTAATGTACCTATAAAAGGTTTTATCCCCCTTCTTAACTGAGTTGGCTATCTTTTCCTTGGTTTGGGTCTTTGCTATTCTGACTGCCTTCCCGGCCTCCTTCTGCTTTAACTGGTACAGTTGTCTGTCCTGCTCCTTCTGTGTTTCCTTATACTTCCTGAATGTTATCTTTCCCCCAACCTTCCCCACCACCTCTTTTGAGAACCATAATGGTTTTTTTTTTTTGCTTTGATTTGATTTGTTTATTTCCTTCACACAAAGGCTTGTTGCCTCTGTGGTGGTAGTTTTGATGTTTCCCTATTGTTCCTCCACCCCTTCTTTCTTGCCTGTTTGCTAGTGCTTTTCTGAGACACTCTCCCATTTTGACAAAGTCAGCCCTCCTAAAGTCCAGTACCCTCACTTTTGTATGGCTTGACTCTGTGGCTGTGTTTATCGTGAATCACACTGTTTGGTGGTCACTTGTTCCCAGATGGCTACCCACTTCTAGATCTGAGATCCTCTCTCCATCCCTATTTGAGAGTACCAGGTCTAAGATTGCTCCCTCCCAAGTGGGTTCCAGCACTAGCTGTCTGAGGCATTCCCCCTGTAGGTCATCAAGAAAGACCCTGCTCTTGGATGTGGCTGTAGCAAAGGTGCTCCAGTTAATTTCTGGCATATTCAGATCCCCCATCAACAATATCTCCCATTTTTCTGCCATCCTAAGGATGCCTTTTATCATTTCCTTGTCCATTTCTTCCCCCTGAGACGGGGGTCTGTATACAACCCCGTGCAGATTGTGGTGCCATTTCTGGTCATCAGAGCCTGTCGATAGTGCAGTGCAGCCTGTAGAGCTGTACCAAAAATAGTGTGCAACCAGTTCTTAACTATATTCAGTCAATTAGTGTACACTAATGGAGGCACTAACTGGTTCAATATTGGGGCTTGCTGGTGCAGCGCTCAGTGAATATGGGCTGCGCTGACATGGCCTAAGGCTGCATATGGCACACAGGAGATAGCGCACCTAAACTGTGATAGCACCACAGGCCCCATAGGCTATGTACAGCCTGAGCATGCAAATGAGTCTATTGGGCATGCACAGTGCTAAAGGGCCATTTGCATGCCCATTATGGGTTAATTTGCATATGTGCAGCCACTTAGTGTCTGTAGTATAATAATATAACAATAGATGGCACCAATACAGTAAAATAGAAGGCAATGTAGTGAGGCACATGTTTGTACATGTGAGTACAGCACATGCTTACATCTTGAGCAGCAAGTGTTTGTGTGGTTATGATAAAGAAGCTGAACTACAAACAGCCTCCTGTGGGTTCTCATACTTTTCATGGTGCCAGAAGTACAGAAAAAACTGCAGAAAGAAAAAGGAACAAATGGAGCAGTTGAAACATCCAAATAGTTTGTGTCTAGAAGGGAATTTGGCAGAAAATTGGAGAACATGGATACAAAAATGTGAGCTGCTCATGACAGCAAGTGGAATAGCAGGGAAGTCTGAGAAGGTACAGTTCACTATGATTTTGCATGTAGCTGGAGAAGAAGTGATAAAGGTATTTAATACTTTTGAATTTACTAATGCAGAGGACAGAAAGAAGATAGCAGTGTTAAATGCAAAGTTTCAACAGTACTGTGAGCCCAGAAAGAATATGCCATATATTAGACACATGTTCTTTACCAGAGTGTAAGGCCCATTGGAAATGATAGATGCCATGTGACTGATCTGAAAAATAAGTCCAAGAGTTGTGAGTTTGGGCAGTTAACTGAGTCACTTATAAGGGACAGAATAGTGTGTGGCATTAGAGATGATCAGGTCAGAGGCAAACGTCTTAGAGAAGCAGAGCTAACATTACAAAAAGCAATTGACATATGCTGTGCAAGTGAGGTTAGTCACGGGCAAATGAAAGTGCTTAATGACAAAGCAGAAATGCAAGTCCACAAACTAAAGAAAGTGACACCAAACTACAGTAAATTTAAAAAGAGCAGCTCAAGAAAAACAAAAGAAAACACAAAAGATGAAATCAAATGTGGTAGCTGTGGTTATAAATATGAAAAATGAAAATGTTCTGCCATTGGCCAAATGTGTAAAGCCTGTCACAAGAGAAACCACTTTGCAAAAATGTGTAGAACGCAACCTCAGACTCAGCCTAGAAAAATACATGTGTTAGATGAGAAAGATGCTGAAGCAGAAATGTTTATTGGAATAAGTCAGACAGAAGAAAGCAGAAATGACAGCAAAATGCAGATTAGCGCTATTAATGTTAAAGATGTTACTGAGGACAAAAAAGACTGGACAGAACACTTAAATAACAAGGCAGTTCAATTCAGGCTTCACACTGGAGCAGAATGTAAAGTCATATCAACACGATTGTTTAAGATGTTGAATTTGAAAGATAAGTTAAGCAAGTCCAGGTACAAGCTAGTTACTTACTCAGGGCATCAGATGATACCTAAAGGGCAAAAAGAGCCTATCTGTGAGAATAAAGGCCAGAAATATGACATCCAGTTCTTATAATTGATCAAGATGCACCAGCAATACCAGGTTGTGCAACGTGCTAGCAGTTAGGCATGTTGAAAAGGATTTTTAATGTGGGTCCCAGAGAAAGAGACATACTTGATAACTATGAAGACTTGTTCACAGTTCTTGGATGTGTACCAGGACAGCACCATATCCAGATAGACCCCACTGTTAAACCTGTTGTGCACCCACCCAGGAAACTGCCAGTAGCACTGAAGGATAGAATCAAAGCAGAACTTGAAAGAATGGAAAAATTAGATGTCATTGCTAAACAAACTGATCCTACAAACTGGGAACAACAGCACAAAAACAGTTTACAAGAGCTCAAGAATTTGGTAACTAATGCACCTGTTCTTAAGTTCTATGACGTAAACGAACCAGTTACACTGTCTGTGGATGCCAGCTCGGAAGGCTTGGGAGCAGTGATAATGCAAGAGGGAAAGCCAATAGCCCATGGTTCCAGAGCTCTTACTGATTGCCAGAAAAGGTATGCTCAAATTGAAAAACAACTTAGTGATTGTTTACGGATGTGAGAAATTCCTCCAATATGTATATGGGAAGCAAGTGGAGTCGGATCATCGTCCATTAGATGCAATATTCAGGGAACCTTAAATTCAATCACCACCAAGACTACAAAGGATGCTTATGCAGTTGCAAAGGTACAGTTTATAAGTTTATTACAAGTCTGGGAAAGACATGCATATTGCAGATGCCTTGAGCAGAGCATATCTTAGAGAGGAGACTGAAGATTTGCTAGATGAAGAACTGGAAGTAAATCTGCTTACTACTCAGCTACCTATTTCAGCAGAGAAACTACAAGAGTCCCAGTCAGCCACAAATAAAGACATGACATTATAGCAGCTCAAAGCAGTTGTGCTAAATGGATGACCCACAGAAAGGGACAGAATGCATCTAGAAATCAGAAACTATTGGACTTTTCATGAGGAAGTCACATACTTTGACAAGTTACTGTTCAAAGGAGCAAAACTGATAGTTCCACAACAAATGAGGAAACAGATGCTCCAGAAAATACACAAAGCCCACCTTGGCATTGTAAAGTGTAAACAGAGAGCATGAGATATACTGTACTGGCTTGGTATGTCCAAACAGATTGAAGAAACAGTTTTACAATGTGCTGTTTGCAATGCAAATAGAAACAGGAATTCTAAAGAACCTCTGTTGTCTCATGATATACCGAACAGACCCTGGGCTAAATAGGAGCTGACCTCTTTCAGTTCAATGGAACCGAATATCTTCACTGTGTGGACTATTACTCCAAATACCCTGAAATATCAAAACTCAGTGAGTCTACAAGCAAGACTGTCATTACAGCCATGAAGTCACTGTTTGACAGACATGGCATACCAAACATGATAATGTCCAATAATTGTCCACAGTTTTCTAGTTCAGAGTTCAGAATGTTTGTGGATAGCTAGAAATTTAAACACTCCACATCTAGTGCAGGATTCTCATAGTCCAACATACAAGCAGAAATAGTAAAAGAACTTACTGAAAAAGGCAGAAGATAGTGGTGAAGACCCCTTTCTTATACTGTTAGAATTCAGGAACACACCTATTGAAGAAAGTGGATTTTCTCCTGCACAGGTGCTTATGGGATGCAGGTTAAAATCTTAGTTGCCAGCATCAATATTGCTTTTAAAACCTGAGACTGAGGTGACAGACAAGCTGAAATCGAAACAAGTTACCCAGAAATACTACCATGATTGTCAGGCACAGGAGTTGACAGTTATTCAAAAGGGAGGCCAAATAAGAATCAGACATGCAGAGAAATGGCAACCTGCAGTTATGGTCATCAAGCATGATTTGCCTAAATAGTATATACTGTAGTTTGTACACCTGATGGAAAAATGTACCAAAGAAACAGGAAACATCTAATGGAGACACAGGAGAAAAACTTCCCTGCTGTGTTCCCTGATTACTTTGAAGAGTCAAGTCCTATAATACCAGAGAAACATTCAGAGAGTGTGGATCAACTGAATGTGGCAGCATCTGCTAAGCTACCTGATATTTGCAAGGAAAATACACAGCTGGTGCAGATACCAGAAAAGATACCAAGAACAACAAGAATTGGCAGGGATATCAAAGTTCCAGGAACATATCTAGATTATATGTAGGACAAGAACAAGAGGATACAGTATGGACTGGTGGTAAAGACCAGATCCCAACAGGGCTATATGCTAGTAACCTCTGGCCCTAAATGTGATATAGTAGGGTCATTGGTTCAGAAGACAAATTGCAGGCAGACAACAAAAATCAGTGCATAAAAAAAAATGCCAGGCTGGCATTTATAATTTTATTTTTCCACTTCATCAAATGATTCAAATTCTTACAGAAGAGAAGAGAAGATTGTCATTAGTTCAGCTTCAAGCCATTCTCTTTCCTCTGAGGTCCTAACCCTCAGACTCTCAGTTCCAGACTGACTCCCTGGGCTGGTCTCTATCTCCCATTAACACCATAGTGGTAGGCTTTTATACATGTAGGTAGGGGTCACCTGACCTGGCTATTTATCCAATTTACGGAAAAAAAAATATCTGGGTTAGACTATTGCACCAGGTACCCCATACAAACTGTTTAATCCATTACCTCACCCAGTGGCATAGCAATACTTTTTTCGTTATATGCAACACGGAGTTATAATAGCCCAAATATACCCAATTGTATCATCATTAAGTTCATTAAGGGATTAAGCCCCTCCCATTCTGGAGTGACCTCACTTCCTTACTTCTATAAAAGCAGCCATTTCTGGGGCTGCCAGCCCTGTAGACAGTCCTGACTGCAGAACCAGGTAATGACTACTACTATTCTTTATGTATCTACCATAGGTGTTCCTGAGTTGGACAAGTGAATAGAAGAATAAGGGCATGCTCCTTATTTTCTTTCTTTCCCATTGTCAACTTCAGGATACCAGGCAGTAACTGAAAATAAACCAAAACAAAAGGAAAGGAAAATTGTTTAACCAGGAGAGGCACACTAAGCTGAAGCTTGTTACCAGGTGCAACCTGGGAGCACAAGATAACCAAGTCACTTGCTCAAGGTCACACAGTATGCAAGTGGAGGACTGTGGGATTCAAACCCAGGTCTCCAAATTTGCAGCTCAGAGCCTTAAACCACTGTCCTATACTGCCTCAAAAGGAACAATGTTCTCTTGTACTTTTCTTTCTGTAAGGGCATCATTTCTTTAGCCCTCAACTTGCTTATTCTAATTTTCTAATATTCTAATTCACAAGGGTTTTTTTGGTAAGCTCAGGATACTTCACCAACTCCCTAGTAACTTGCAGTTTTTATATTTTTCACAAGCCGAAGGCTGAAATATCAGCCCAACGGTAAACATTTCAATTTGCCCCATTTTGACTTTGTTTAATGAGCTGCCTTGCAGCTACCTAGCCACGTTTTATTTAAGTTACTGCTGCAATCCAGTGTTTGTAATGTTGCATCTTTAGAGCATATAGAGTTATTGTTATGTGAAGAGAGGTGGCTGAAATCAACCTGCCACCCACTCTGCCATGCTATACTAACTGAAGAGAGAGAGAATTTACATGCTTCCTTTATTTTTCATTTTGCTCTCTTTCTCTCTCTGACTTGACCTCTCCCTCTTTATAACAATGCAACAGAAAGTGCAATAAAGCCCACAAATCCCACAGGGAGCAAGCGGTAACATGCAGGAGTAGAAAGAGAAAGTTATGTAGCCTGCTTCTCTGTTTTTCCTCCGCTCTCATTCGGTCAGGACATTTACCCTACTTGAATAAATAATAAAGCTTATCTCTCTCTTAGCTTTCTTTAGATCCCACTTTATTGTGCAGAGTTTGTAGGATTGACTGACGAGCAGGGCAGCTGCAATTATGTTCTGGCATTCTGCCATGACTAACACACTACACTGGAGCACAGAGCTGTATTTTCTACTCTCAAGGACCTTACTGTCCCTTTTTCCCCTGAAGTGCTTGCCTAAGAGTGCTGAGTGCTATTCAAAGAAGTGAGGCAGCTGCAATTGCATTCTAGCAATCTACCAGCTGCTCGCTATCACAGGCACATTGCACATCGGAGCTAGGGGTTTTACATTAACCCTGCCAAGCAACTGTTTTGGCTCCTAATGCCGTTTCCATGTTTTAGGGCACTGGCATATTATCAAGAAGCATGTCCTGCATTCTTTACATACTCCGTCTCGGGAGATTTTCACAAACAGTGCAACATGTGCCTTCATACAGAATCATGGCATACTTTAATGCTAGCAGCGCAATATCTACTAAAGACTTTATAGAGGCTTTCCTTTTTGGATACTGGCTACAGGACAAGGAATATCACAGAAAGGCACAGATTATTAGCTTCTGGCATTCTGTTTGTGGCAGAATGCAAGGGTGTCCTACCATGAAAGATTGCTATTTTGTGCAGGGAATACAGGAAGGGGTGCTTCAGCACTGTTAACAGTTAGGCTACAGTCAATATTATTCCTTTATACCTAGGCACTTTATTTCTTGGGGGGGCGGTATTTTGTAGAATATCAGAGCCCCTGCTCATCACAGGGATCACCCTGTGACATGTGGTTATAAAAAAAGAGTTGTTTTTCTTTTGCTATCTTTTGATTTTGATAAATGAATTGAACTAAACTAAAAAAGGGAGATGTAGTATAAAGATTAAACAGTAGATGGCACCAATACAATACAATAGAAGGCAATGTAGTGAGACACATGACTGTACATGTGAGTGTAGCTCATGTTTACAGCTTCAGCAGCAAGTGCTTGTGCAGTTATAATAAAGAAGCTAGATTGTAAACAGCCTCCTGTGGTTTTTCATATTTTACCATGTCCAGGCTGTATCATAGTGCCTCTTTCCTTGGTGTCTAGTCATCTCCCTCCCTCTGATTGCCTGTCAGTTTAATTTATAACCTCCCTGGTGTCTAGTAGACCCCCTCCACCTGGCTGTGTGCCATCATCCACCCACCTGCTGCAGCCCCCCACTCCACACACCCCTAATTCTGGTCAGCACTTGCCCTATGTGCATCAGATTGGCACCTGGCACAGCCTTTGCTCACCTCCATGGCCAGCCACCATCTGACAGTCACAGAGGGTGATTGTAAGTATAATCATGCTCTGTGACTGTCAGATGGCAGCTGGCACAGCCTCTGCTCACCTCCATGGCCAGCCACCATCTGACAGTCACAGAGGGTGATTGTGAGTATAATCATGCTCTGCGACTGTCAGACGGCAGACGGCCAAGGAGATGAGTGGAGGGCTATGCAGGCTGCTGGTCTGTTGCAGATAGGTTGAGCCTTGACTGGGGTGAGGGAGGTGTGGGGTGGGATCCACAAGAGTTGGTGGGTGATAGCACACAGTTAGGGAATCCACTAAATATATGGGAGGTTACAAATTATACTAACGGGGCAATTGATAGAGGGTGTCCACTAGACTCCAGGGAGGTTATTAAATTATACTGACTGGGACATTCGAGTGGAGGGGGTCCACTGGACTGCCAGGGAGGTTATAAAATTATACTGATGGGTGATAAGTGGGAGGGATCCACTTGACATTCAGGGAGGCCAGTTGCAGTGCAGCCATCCTGCCTTTGGGGGGGGTGAAGGTGTTGCCTTAGCATCTAGTTAAGGCCAGGTTTTTGCAGGGATAAACAGCGCCATACTGGTGGCTGTTCAGCATCAATGAAGCCTTTTGAATATACCGCTGCACCATTATGCATAAGGAATCTCCCATTTTCATAAGTGCAGCAGTATCGTTGGGGTGATCATGCAGCTGAGTTTGGGAGGTACTCTGGGGACCTCTAAATACGACCCCGCCCAGACCGTCAGTGCTGTTTTGAGTTAGCATTGCACCAACCTTTTGAATACCAACGCCATAGAATGTAACTAATAAAGAAAACCATAATGCTTACTGTAGCAGTCCTTTGCAATCTTGATCGGTAAATTGATTGTACATTGCTATACAGTGAGTGTCCAGGGGTGCACAGTATAACACGGGATGTACTGTGTAACTAGACTGGGTGGGAGACTGAGAGCTGCATTTTTTGGCTTTACATGCTCCATTTTATTAAATCAACAATAAAACGTCAGACAAAATGATGGTGCAAGTCCTTAAGGGATGTGCATTATTATTATTTTTACTTCAAAAACAAAAACAGTCTAGTTCCTGTCAGTACCCTGCCATTTGCCAGCTTCAGGTCACTACTAGAGATGTTGCAAAATACAATTTCACCAACAAAATTGCTGTGAAATTGGCAATTTTGCCAAGTGAAATATTTTGTGAAATTTTGCTGTTCCATGAAATATTTCAAGGGGTGCAAACTTACAAAATTTCTGGGAGAAATGTCACCATTTTCAGGTAAAATTTCTCATTTCGTGGTGAAAGTTCACCATTTTCAGGTGAAATTTTGCACTTTTTGGGTGAAATTTCACAATTTTAGAGTGAAATTTCACACCTGTGAAATAGTTCATGAAATGGGCAAATTACACAAAATAGTCAGTGTAACAAAATTTTTCAGTTTCGCACAACACTAGTCATTACAGGGCAGCAAGGTTCATGATCCTGGGTCCTTACCTCCAGGTCCTTCCACGGGATGAGAGCAAGGTTCCAGCTGTACAATCAAGTCTTCTAGGACTTTGCCCAAGTGTTCCCTACATAGACCATGCAATATGATATGATTCTGCTTTTTACAGAGCAATAGGAATTTACCCCACCACACATTTATTGAATGCAGTGATTATTAAAAACAAAGAGTGATCCTTCTTTTGTGGCTATAATGCAAACTCTCCCAAGGAAACTGGGCTGCAGTCCATCAGGTAGTCACTTCACACGCAGAATCACAGTGAGAAAGTGGAAGCAGAACCAATGCATTCTGCACTTGGCATCTGTTTTGGAATTGGATCACTACTTAGCATGCATTGGATTGTTTTTCACTTCCTTTTCTGTTGGCTTCTTGCCCCATCCACTCCATTAATTTCAATGTAACAAAATTAAAGCGCATACTGCAAAAAAACTAAAGTTGCTGCTTAACCGCTGTTCCAGGTTTACATTTTTGTTGTCAAACATAACTATCTCAGGTCTCACAGAGCACTGTAATTGGTTTCTATACATAGTGGCGGACCACTAATTCAACATGTAGAGTGACTTGTGGGTGGGTAAGACTCAACCCACCCCATAAATGACAATAAACACTTCCCTCCTACAAAACCCTGCATAATGCATTAATCATAATGCCCTCAAAGCTGATTAGAATAAGCTGCAGTGCTTTCAATGCATTAAGATATGGCTTCACGTTAAATCACAGTGTGATCTTGAGCAAGTCACTTGACCTTCCTGTGCTTCAATCCGAGCTGTAAATTTGGATATTCAAAGCATCTCCAACCCAAAAAATTGACATGGTATCTCGGTTTGACTACTGTGTGTAAATAAATTGAAAAGAAACCTATGTATGTACGTATATTTACATTATCGGTCAGCCACAAAGAGCTTTTTGTTAAAAGTTGCTGTCTGTAGCAGGTTGGCTGATCTCAGCACCGAATATATATATATATATATATATATATATATATTTTTAACAAGTAGGCAAACACAAAAAGTCTCTGCCATGAAGGACTTTTTCTTGTAAACAAGTTTCTCACTGTGGTGAGCCATGAAGGTATTTTTTTGACAAGTTTTCCACTGTGGTTGGTCTGCACCCAGGCGGATGTTTTTCAAGAACTTGTCTGGTCTCCAGTGGCAGGTCTCAGCCCTGAAGTGCCTTTGTTTAACAAGTTAATCACTGTGGTTGAGTCTCAACCTCAACAGGCTTTTTGTCATAAACTGCCTTTTTAAGGCTGTGTAGTGTACATTGTATAGTGTTTGTGGATGAGCTGCAGAAAGTTTGTGCTGCCCATTTCCATGATGATGAACAGTCTGCCACTGCACACCTGTACATGTGCATGATGTTCAAGTGCCAGATGTCCTGCAGGATTGCTGACTCCTGCAGCAGGAACTTGTTAATGCAATCCAACAAGTCATACTCTTCATTGGCCACATTCTCTTTGTACGCTTGGAGATGGTGACCTTGAAGTAGCTGCCTTCCCTGTTGTTTCAATGTTTCATTATTTAATATTTTATTGAGAAAGATGTTGCTTTTTTTTTCAAAGTGTAAACATTGTGTGCATCAAAGAAAAGAAAGAAAAGCAGCTGTAAACAGCAAGCAGACAAACCCAAGGCGAGAGTGAACAGCTGTAGTCTCACATCAAGCTGGTAAATCTTGCTTTCATGGTGATCCTGCTAAGAAGTTGAAGCAGCTTCATCCAGGTCTTTATACAGTTTTGTCATGCATCCATTCACTGGATGAATCCCATCTTCATTTTCAGTCAGAACTTTGCTAAATACACATAGATTTTATTCTTGCCTCCTTAGAAACTTGCCAGTTGATTTGCATAAGTAATACGATCGGCGGGCAGAGTCAGACTGAGACCACTCATGTTTTTGTTCTGTTTTGCACCTAAAATTTCAGCAATGCAGCTAGTCCCAACACTTTCACAAACTTTCAACATTGTGATTGTAACAGTTCTTTTTTGCACTCGGTGGCTTCTGTGGCCCTCATAGGCATGTTGGACAATAAATCACCTCCTGCTCCCAAAGTCCATTCACCCTTGCAGCCAGGGCTGCAGCTATGAATTTTGGGGCCCAGGACTAGTCACTTGAAATAGGACCCTATTTCCCAAACCAGGTAATGCCAGGGGTAATGCCAGCTCTTTAGGTGGGCCCCTCCTGAGCTCAGGTCCCCGGACAACATCCCCAATCCCCCCCCATTACTGCAGCCCTGCTTGCAGCCAGTAATCGCAAGGATGGAATTCTACAAAACCAAAACTCGAATACAATCTCTCTCTCTCTCTCTCGTGCCTGACATTTGTCCCCAGCTACACTGAACAACAGTAGCTGTAGCTTCAGATTTCTTCAGGCTTTAAATACAGAAGTACACTCACAGCATGCTCTAATCATCTCTCATTATGCATGCATGGAAGAGCAAACAAACAAATAATAGCAAAACTTTTGCACATCCTGGCGGCTCACTCTGTCTCTCACTCTCTTTCTCTCATTTTTCTTTCTTGGCCCAACCCCTTTCAAAGTTTTCTAACATCTCATTGGTCCAGCCTGTTGTTGTTGCATAGTTTTAACTAATTTGTTTCCATAGACACCATATGGCGTCGGAACCATTCATTGCTGGACCTGACCAAAAATGGCCACTGGGAGCAAATGAGCGATAGGGGGGGGGTAAGGCATGGAGACATTCAGCAATAAAAGTATGTACATGAGATTGACAGCAGGTTATGGTGATTCCCACCCACTTTTTAAGATACTTTCACCTGAATATCAAGGACCAGGGAAGATGCCATTGATACATTTAGCCAGCATCAACTGCATGATTGGGGCAGGGATTTTCCTGATGTTACATGTCTTATGTTTAAGTAAAAAAACTGAAAGAAAAAACAAACCAAGCATTACATTTTCTCACAGTCTGTCATTAGGATGCATTTGCAATGACTTGTGATTCTACTCAAGCCAAGTAGCTGCATGGCTATTATAAATTAACTTTTGCAGCATGCGAGGGGTGCACCTGGAAGAAAATGGAGCAACATTGCTGTTCTGTATGTGCTTTTATTTGTGCTTACAAAATAAGGAGTACTGCTAACTGACAAGTTACACTATTTACACAATGCCACCTTAAAAGATGAGCCGGGTCCCTTGGTAAGCTTGTCTGTGCATGCCCGCCTTCCTAGCTGCACACGTGCCCTTCACAGCAGTGCTATGGGGAGCCAGGAAGTGGTACTTTGTGGGTATTTGTGCCTGCCGACAGGGACGGATTCAACATAACACCAACTAAGCCTGTGCGTAGGGCCTTGTGTTATGGGGGGGCCCACCAGATTGCTCCAAGTTCCCTTTTTATTGGTTTCATTTTTTTCCCTGATGTAGAGACACACTGGGGAGGGGGTGGGAGTGGTCATCATCCAGCGTGAGTTATTACATATGCATGTCAGTCTGCCAGCACCAAGCAGATAAGAGAAAAAAATGAATACACTCTGTGTTTTTGGCCTTAATCTATCCAGTCATTGCCAAACCTGTGCCGCCGAGCAGTGTGCCCTCCTTCACCCAGAGTCATCAACACACTTTGCATGAATTGCGTCACTGCGCATGTGATGTCTACACATGAAGAATCACACATGTGTGGTGTGCGCACAGGCCCAGCAGTACCTGGCAGATTCAATTTTGGTGCCAGTCATCATTTACTTACTTGCTGCCCGATGACTCAATCAGAGTGGCACAATCAGACAGAGAATGGGAGCCAGGAGAAGGAATGACTCTGTCAATTCAGACAGAGAAAGAGAACTAAAAACTAAGACAAAAAAATAGAAGCAGAGCCATATGCTAGTAACTGTGGAATTTTATTTCATGTGTTACTGTATCCCAGGCCTTCAGCAGCAAGATGCTCCACACTTGAGTAGAGCCATCTATGGTACCATGCCACCTGCTGGACAACAGCTCTTCTTGGAGACCTTACCTCTGTGTGTTTGTGGACTGGGACTCTTGAAGTGGGACAACCAGAACCTGTGAACTCAAACACTAGCCTCTACAGCCCAGGCTCAGAGGAGTAAATAAGTTCAACGCTGCGCAGGCCACAGATATAGCATCCATGAAGTTTGGAAACTTGTGCAGTTCCTCTGAAGACTGGACGGTAGTTTTTTTTGTCAATGAGTTTTTATTAATAATTAACTCAGAATGCATTACAGCAGGCAAGCAAGACAGTATGGTAGTTTTAACAGATGTGTGCATTTAGTGACTGGGTTGCGTTGCAGGTTTGAATTGCACTGGTCATAGCTTTCCTCTGGGGATTTGATTGTCAGCTGGCTTGGCTAGTTCGGTCCTGTGACAATGTCTGAAAGAGTTTTGCATGTTAGTAAATTTGCTCTTGCAAGTTGTTGTATGGGCATTTAATTCAATTTCTGACCAACATTACTCGAGAAGCTGCTACTCTTTTAATGACTGGTCTGGAGCTTTCAAGTAAATGGGGGTTGGCATTTGTGTCAGATAAAACACTGCCTATACAGTGCACTCATTTTGGTAAAGTACATTGTATTCAGAAGGGTTCACAGCTTCAAAATGTTTAAGGGAAATGTCCCTGTTTACAAGGACTGTCTCTTTTAAAGTGACAGCCCCAGTTATCCAGTTATCCTAAACAGACAGACAGACATATAGATAGATTTAAAATATAGTGGTGAGTGGTGACAGTCAGGCAGGCAGACAGACAGACAGACAGGTTTAAAGCAGCAGTACTGGTTAACAAAAATATAAATAATTTGGTTTTGGCACTTATGACAAAACAAAACATCCATATATCTGATTTTTCAGTGAAGAGGTACTTCCTCACATCCCTCCTAAACCTCTTCCCTCTAGCTTTTGTTTTGTTTGTTTGAAGGGACGACCTCACAGGGAAGGTTAAGTGGCTTGCTCAGGGTCACACAGTATGCAAGTGGAAGTTGTAGGAATCAAATCTATCGGGTACCAGTTATACCAAGCTCATTCACAGCCCATTACTTTAAACTCTATGTTATGCTACCACCCTTGGCTTTATCACATGTCCCCTGTTCAAGGCTAGAACCCACAACCTTTTCATCTTTTTGGCCCAGAGGCAAGCATGCTGGGAGCATTCTGATTTTGCTGGGGCATACTGGTGATGAGCTAGTGGTTCTGCAGTGTTGGGCAAAGATTTTTCAAAATTTAGTTTCTGGTTCTGCTAGGACATACTTTTGGTTCTTTTTTTAGGGTATTAGAGCTGAAACAACTGGTTCTTTTAAAAGTCACCCACTTGCTCAAACATTGGGGATTCAATTATTTCCTAGAGTGAATCAATGTTAGTTGCTTAGTAGGTAGCATGCTCACTTCTGGATCGAAATAATCATAGGTTTTATCCTGACACAAGGTATTTGAGGTAATACCCATAACTGACACTAGTGCAGTATGGCGGGGGGGCTACACTGGTGAGGTTCCATCCATCAGATGAGACGTTAAACCAAGATCCTTTCTACCCACCTTTGGTCACCGTCAGGTGGAATTAAAAGATCCCTTGGCACTTACTGAATAAGAGGAGGGGATGTTATTCCAGTGCTAGGCCCCAGTGTTATGGCCAACATCCCCCTGTCAATAAAACAGGTTCATGTAACCCAACCCCAAGACGCAGTTGAAATCAAGCTATCGCAGCTTAATTTGCCTAGTTAGTGTTCCTTTCCTGGTCAAAAATTACAAATAAAATTACATCTAAATACTGTGGATGGACTAGACTGTTAGAAATGATTAGCAAGGTTTTTATTTTGAAAATAAATTACTAGGCAATAAAACCATGCTTGAAAGTGACCACTGATTTGTGGCTGTGACAGTTTAAAGCAGCAGTGTTTGTCACCATGTCATTTTTTTCAGCAATAGCAGCTGGTTCATGTCTACAATACCTGCAATAATAGTGTATTTGGTAATGCCAAGTGGTTTCTCACTTTTATGCTAAAAGGGGTAGTATAAGAGTCTCCTTGGTTTTGGAATTATAGAGGGGTGAAAACTGTTTGCAAGAACAAGAAAGGGGGTATTTCTGAAAAACTCAGATGTGCATGTTTGCCACTTTTCGTAGAGAGTGCCACCACCGGGCCTGTGCTGATGCAATGCTTCTCTGTTCAACACTTACTGCTGACTGCTGTAAACAGTTCTCTTCGTTATAATAATTTTTTCTGTGCAGACTGAAGTGAAAGGGAATCAAGTGCAACTGAACTGTTGAAGGCAGGTTTTGAGGGGGTGCAGATAACCCCGGGGGGGTGGGGTGGCACAGATGGCCATGGGATGGAGCAGATGGCCATGGGGGCCGATGGCTGGGAGGGCACATGACCCAGGAAGGCATTTTGGGAGGGGGGTCCATGGTTACTGCTGTGCATAGGGCCCATGGCAGGGTAAATCGAGCACTGCCTGCTGAGCTCCATCTGCCACCAAAGTGGGATTGCAGTACACGAAACAGCTTTGTGAAATTTTGTGCATACCTCTCAGTCTCTCAGTATTAAAATGTGTAGCATGGTGTCTAAAATGACAGCAGATGGCTAGAATATGCACTACATATTCTTAATTTAAGAATAACAATTTGAAGAATAGTGGACACCACATTTTTGGTATGAAGGAATTATTTTCAAGTAAATTTTTTAAATAGTTTGTATGGCCAGAAACGCCTTGACAAAACTGTCTGTAGAGTGTTAGTTTATTCTATCAGTATGGAACTAAGGAAAAGCTGAGTAAAAAATGAGGAGTTCTGTGATAAATACATACCCCTGTTTAAAGGTATGCTTTTCAGACTTCAGCGGTTGGTCCCCCCCCCCACACACACACACATTCCAACAGCTGCTCACATTTCATCCCTTTCTAAAGACCAGTCTCATGTATGATAGAATTTTGGGATTTATTTTGCTAATATTATGTGGTGTCCCGAGGGAGTCCATCCACTCTGGGAATGGGTGCTTTAGTGATGGCATTTATGTGATGAGTGGATGGGCCACATGCTGTGGATTCTAAACAAGGCTGCTCTGCTAAAGCACATGCCCAAAGTCACTGCTTCAATTTTCAAATAAAAAATGTAAATAGTTGCAGCACCCATTTTTAAAACAGAGTTACTTTATCAGCACCAGAAGAGTGAGTACTATAGAAAGATATAATTTGTGCAAGTTCGTTACAGAATTCAAAACTCACTCATGGACAAGGTTTTTTTTTTTGTTGTTGTTTTTTTTGCAATTGTTTAACCAGGAGTAGCACACTAAGCTGAAAGCGTGTTTACAGGTGTGACCTGGGAGTACAGGGAAGTTAAGTGACTTGGTCAAGTTGACACCGTATGCAAGTGGGGGCTGTGGGATTCAAACCCTGGTCTCTAGATTTACAGTTCAGAGCCTTAAACCACTACAATATATTGCCTCCCTCCCACATCTCTGCCCTCCTGAGCACTGTGCAAATGTAAGAGCGTCTGCCAATAGCAGTTTAGGTAAGGTCGAACAGAATTTAATTTTAGCTAATAAAATGATGAATCATAACATTTAGGCACATCCTACTTTATTTATGTATTTTTTGCCCATTATTAATGGCAACAGGTCACAGAATGCACAGACTATAGAAATGTGAAAAAAAAAGCTAACTGTGTCTGGAGCAGATCCACTACTGCTTCTTTCTCTCCATCCCCTCCAGATGACTTGCCCACCCTCACTTCCCATCTATGTAATTATTTTCTTTTAATGTAAGCAGAGTAGGGTGCCCACTCCTGCTACCACTTCTTTCTCCCCATCCCCTCCAGGTCGGTCTCCTACCCGCCCATCCTTCCCATCTTTATATATATATATATATATATATTTTTTTTACTTTTTTTTTTTTTAGTTATTTAACCAGGACTAGACACTAAGCTGAAAGTGTATATATATATATATATTTTAATGTAAGTAGTCCAGGGTGCCCATCCTTGGTACCACTTCTTTTGACCCCCAGGTTGCCCACCCTGTTTCCCAACAAGCCAGACACTGGGGTACCTAATCCAAGTGTCAGAATGTATCTGAAATAAAGAAAACCATCTCTCGTTTTTTTTGAACCCTGTAAAAAAGAAAACCATCCATTGATGTTTGTTGTGCATTAGTCCCCCCACCTGACCCTCCCACTTAGCACCCACGTCCCAAGCCCTTACTTACCCACCGGCGATCTATCACTGTAATCTGCTCTGGATCACAGCTGAATCTCCAGTCTTCAAGCTAGATGGCAAACTGAGGAAATCAGGTATGCAGTTCAGTGTATTTCAATGGGGGTTTGAACTTATTGCCATAACTTGGCCATTTTGAATATTTTTTGCCCCAAATTTTCTGCATGCCTTTTTTGGGACCCCCACCTCCTGAACATTGGCAGTGGAATTAGGCAAAACTGTCCTGGAAGGTGATTTTACAGTCATTGCATGAAATCACATTTCAGGCAGGAGTTCACAACTTTCTCCACCCTTGATCATGAGGCGGGGTCATAAGAAGGCTATTTTGAAAATTTGGCTTAAAAATAATTAAAAAACAATGAGCCTACATTGAAGTTTGTGAACGCAGGCTTGTAGCTTTGGTAATTTTCAACATTTTGACCACATATTTTCAACATAGCCAATTCTTTACAGCACCTCATGAATGTGACAGCTGTCATTTTTCAAATTCTGGTCAAAATGTGTTTTTGCACATGACATTCCAGTGGTGTGGAATGATGTTTTGGTGAAAATTTTCACCTGCTGGGTTCATTATGTGGGGTAATAAGAAGGCTATACTGAAAATCTGGTGTACAAATACAGCAAAATGTCCAAGTTATGACTGACCCTTACGCAATTTCAGTGTTCACTCATAGCTTTGTTAATTTTCAATATTTTGACTCCAAACGTTCAATATTGCCATTTGTTTCACACCACCTCATAAATGTGACATGTCATTTTTAAAATCCTGGAAGAGATGTGTTTTCACACCTTTGGTGCAAAAGTACATTTTGGCCTATAAACTATAAGTGGAACACATCATGGGCCCGATTCTAGAATGGTGGCGCAAGTTGCCACCGAACGCAACTTGTGCCACCCTCAACTGTGATATTGACCTTGCGCCCAATTCTAGAAGGGGCAGGGTCTTCGAAGCAAAGTCCTGTGACTTGCGACATGTGGCAAGGTACACTGCACAGAGGGTGTACTTGGCCAGCATGTTGCAACCCACTGCCGCAGGTCACAAGTGCACCCCCCACACATGCCCAAACCCCTGGGTTTCCCGTCACAAATGCAGCATGTCACCTGCTCTGGAAGTCCAGTGCCCCCCTCAACTGTACAGTAATATGATTAAAAATTATCCCTGTTTCCCTGGTAGTCTAGTGCCCCCAAACTGTACAGTAATATAATAAAAAAGTATTCATGTTTGCCTGATAGTCCAGTGCCCCCCTGAACTATACGGTACTATAACAAAACATTATCCCTGTTTCCCTGGTAGTCTAGTGGCCCCCCCAAACTGTACATTAAGTAAATAAAGAATGATTCCCATTTCCCTGGTAGTCTAGTAGCCCCCCAAACTGTACATTACAAAACTTAAACATGATCCCCATTTCCCTGGTAGTCTAGTGGCCTCCCACCCCCACCCAGCCATGCCAGCCCACCCAGTACCCCCCACCAATCCCCAGCTGGCAACTGGCACAGCCCACCAGTCACCTCCTCGGCCAGCCACTGACTGAGTGCAGTATTAGCGCTACTGCACAGACACACTCAGAAATTAATTTCTGAGTGCGTCTGTGCAATGACTATACTGCTCTCAGTCGATGGCTGGCCATGGAAGAGAGTGAGCTGTTAGTCGCCAGCTGGAGATGGTGGGGAGTGCGGTGGGCTGGCACAGCTGGTTGGGGGGACCACTAGACTACCAGGGAAATGGGAATCATTCTTTATTTTCTTAATGTACAGTTTGGGGGTGCACTAGACTACCAGGAAAATGGGAATCATCTTTTATATTCTTAATGTACAGTTCGGGGGAGCATCACTAGACTACCAGGGAAACATAATTTTTTTTTTTATTATATTACTGTACAGTTTAATTGCTGCATATTTGGCGGGTAACTTGCAGTTCGGGACGGGTGGGGGATGGCTGAGCCACCCTGTAGGTCTTCTGCCAACAGCTGTTTTGGGGGTGGGGGTATGGGTAGCCCTGTGGGGCTCTGCTGGGGTGTGCTGTTCATGGGGGAGGGAAACTGTGCTCTGTCTGCTGTACAGTCAACGGGTCTACAGGACCCTTGGGGGCATCCGTAAGTTATACCAGCTAAATGCTGGTATAACTTACATAGCTGGATCTCCTTTGGGGGTTCTTGTAAAATCCCGATGTGGGCACTTTGTGGCTGCCCTTCTAGAATGGGGCACAACTGCTGCAGTAGCCCATGTTGCAGGGGGTTTATGCGGCGTAACAGCTGTTCAGCACAAGTATAGGCCACTTTGTAGAATTGTGCATGTCGCAACTGCTGGCATAAGTTGCTACATGCACCATTCTGCTTGGCACAACTGCTGTTATGCCAGGCATAAGCCTTCTAGAATCTAGTCCCATGTCTATAAGGTAAATCCTAAAACATGTATCTTCAAAAGTTGGGGTCAAAATTAAAAAAAGAAATTGTCTAAAAATTAGCAAATGTTCGGTATTTACAAATGCTTGTTATGTTTACTTGCATGCACACACAAAGTAAACATACTGGAGGTGCTCAGGCAGTGTACACTGCTGAGGAGGTGTGTGCTGTATAAGCCAATGGATGTAGAAATGAAGGAGGCTTGCTACTCAAAAACCAATTCTGAGAAGGCTGATGATGACAATGTTCAGCTGTCTAATGGGTGTAAACTTTGTGTACTTCAAAGGATGCAGCCCCACCAATCACACTGGTTTTCTGCCTAACAGTCAGCTAACAGGCATAATCATCAGGCTTGGAAGATAAACATCAAGCATTATACTGTGTGTGTGTGTGTATGTATGTGTGTGTGCAGTTCCCACTTTTAGTGGTCTCTGCCACTCTTGCAAACAGGAGTATGGAGAGCATCTCTTTGAAAGCACCAAACAGAGTGGGAAAAAACACACAGTATGCAGAATAAAAATATAATAGCAACAACTATGTTAAAAGCATGTTAACAGTTAACAGAAAACACCAGAAACAGTTGATTTAAATTACATACTCTGGGCGCGATGCTAGACAAATGGCGCAAGTCGCCGGCAAAGGTCACTAGCCCCAAACTCAGTTGCAACATGGATCCTGCGCCCAATTCTAGAAGAGGCAGGGTCTCTGCAGCTAAGTCCTGTGACTTGCGACATGTGGATAGCTACACCAAACAAGGGCATAACCAAGGGCATGTCACAGTCACATCCCCGCTGGTGAGTGCCTATGTCCCCAAGGCCCCTGGGACAGCCATGTCCCCCCAGCCTCCTATCCCCAAACAAGGATATGCCCCACAGGGCAGTTGTGTTTTACCCCCAGGACCTGTTTCCCAATCCCAGGACCCTGAAAAGCCACCAAATGTACATACCCCCTTATTCCCTGGTAGTCTAGTGGCCCCCACCCAGCTGTGCCAGTCCACCCCACACCCCTCGACCAATCCTCAGCTGGCAACTGGCACAGCCCACCTCTCACCTCCATAGCCAGCCACTGACTGAGCTCCACAGGAGTGCTTACTGTATAATCACACTCAATGTAAGAATGTACATTCATGCACTGAGCATGATTATACAGTAAGTGCTCCTGAGACTCAGTTGGCAACTAACCATGCAAAATGAGGTGGGCTATGCCAGTGCTGGCTGAGATAGCATCAGTGCCAGGTGGACTGGCACAGCTGGGTGGGGGGGCCACTAGTCTACCAGGGAATAAGGCGCTATGTATATTTGGTGGCATTGCAAGGTCCTGGGTTCAGGGTTCAGGAAACAGGTCCAGGGAGGGTACCACAGCTGCCCTGCAGGGCACTACATGGTGTGGGGGTTCAGGGATACGGGGTGTGTGGGCAACCCTGTGGGGCATGGACAGGTTAATGGATTGGGGGCCTGGGGGTGCGAGATGCCCTGCTGAGCACATACCATGTGGGGGATTGGGGGCTGGGGGTGAGAGATGCTCTGTGGGGAACCTACTGTGGTGCTCAGGGCACGGGGGAGGGAGGGCACAAAGATCGGGTGCCGGTCTGCTGGCAGGTCTACATAACCCCTGGAGGGAGTAAGTACAGTTATGCCATCTAAATGCTGGTGTAACTTACATTGATGGTTCTCCTCTGGGAGTTGTTGTAGAATCCTGACATTGGGGACTTTGTTGCTGCCCTTCCAGAATAGAGCGCAACTGCTGCCGTAAACCCTCTAGCACCATGTCACAGACGGTTTAGGGTGTAATTGCTGGTGTATGTCCACTTTATTACAAGTGGCCTGTGGCATGTCACAGGCCACTTTGTAGAATACCGTATGTCGCAGCTGGTGGCATAACTTGCTACTTGTGCCATTCTTTTTGACGTAAGTCAAGTTACACCAGACATATCTCTTCTAGAATCTGGCCCATTTATGTTCCCTTTAATGAGATCCTGAGACCAGACAATAACTGTGAAAAATGTGAGATTTAGACACAGTTTAGTTTATAGTTAATATATTTTTGCAATTATTTTTTTATATGCACTTTATCCTGTTGCCCCTCCCCATCAACACCATTCTGCTGTTGATCCCCAGCCCCATAACCCCACCTCCAGCACATACCCCATCCACTCTTTATATTGCTGTGTGAGTGGGTGCCATGGATGGGTAACCAGTGAACTCGGCGACCGTGATTGAGTGACTGCAAAAAGGTTGACTCAATCACGACGCCTGTGTTCTGGGCTACCTGGCAGAGTAGTGATGGGATATGGGTCTAGACGAATACTGTGACAGGATGTTGCTATGTATACACATGCATGGGGGTGAGGCACCATGCTGCACAACAGGCAGAAAGGGAGGGAGGGTATGTGAGGTGTACTGTGGTGGTCGGCTGCCAAGCTGGCCATGTGGCTTGGTGGGTAGGGTGACAGGCTGGGTTTGTGAGGGTGCTGAATTCAGTTCTGGGATGCAATTGGTCTTTGCAACAGGTCCTTTTTTTATTTTTTAAGTTTTACATCCCCCCTCGGACATGCACTCCACTGTAGTTGAGGATCTTTAAGTATGGGAGTAAGGGGGTGAAGCCCCCCATAACATAGAAAACTGTTGCCGGTTTTGTAGCTGCTGCGAGTGTACACTACTGTTATTTATTTTCAGTGATGTACACTCACCTAAATGGCAATCGCTATTCTGCGATCACTGTTATGACATAGACCCCCATAGATGGTGGTGGTGTAGTGCCTGCAGGGTCACAGCATCATCTGGTTGATAGAGGTTCTTTTCCACCCATTATTCCTGTTAAGTAAGACCTGATGGCATGCAATGGCATGCACGAAGAGTGTGAAGATGGTGCACACTCTCAATGCCCGCATCCAGCTTTCAGGCAGGCAGTATAGCACAGTGGTTTAAGGCTCTGAGCTGTAAATCTGGAGACCTGGGTTTGAATCCCACTGCATCCACTTGCATACTGTGTGACCTTGAGCAAGTCATTTAACTTCACTGTGCTTCCAGGCTGTACCTGTAAACAAGCTTTTAGCTTAGTGTGTCTCACCTGGTTAAACAATTGGAAAAAAAAATTCTGGTGAGCACTGCTGCATAATCTAGCCACCGCTTGGTACCAGCCAAGCAGCTGTACACACTGTCCCACCACCCCGAAGAAGAGCCATCAATGGATACTCAATCCTCCTTCACTCTGCCAGCACCTGAGCTACCCTGGTCTATTCTTGAACCCTGGTTGTTGGCATTTTGGGAGGTAAGGTGCTCATTACAGGGTCAATGAACAACTCCGCACAATGTAGGAAGGCAGCTGCAAAGGTCAACAAAATGCTGGGTTGCATTGCAAGGGGTATCTCCTCAAGGAGGAGGAGGTGATTCTGCCACTGTATAGGTCATTAGTTAGACCACATCTGGAGTACTGTCTGGAGTACTGGCGCCCGTATCTGAAGAGGGACATTAAGTTACTGGAGGGGGTGCAGCACAGGGTGACAAAGATGATCAAGGGGCTGGGAGACTTGCCATATGAGAGGAGGTACAGGGAGCTGAACATGTACTTGCTAGAGGAGAGGAGGAACGGGGGGACATGATTGAAATCTTTAAGTACATGAAAGAAATAAACAAGAAAGATACAGAGGGGCTGTTCAAAGTAAGGGAGGGAAGGGACACCCAGGGCAATGATATGAGGCTGGAGGGAGGGTGGTTCAGGTGGGAGATGAGGAAACACTTTTTTTACAGAGAGGATGGTAGCTGGGTAGAATTCGTTACCAGCAGAAGTAGTATCATGTAGAACAGTGGACTTCTTCAAAAGGGGTTGGAACAGGGCAAGGGGGAGGGTCAAGGAAGGGGAAGGGATGGAGGGGCAACTGCAAAATAAGGGGAGCTAGCTGCACATTCGAACAGACTTGATAGACCTCTAGGTCTTTACCTGCTGGCAAATTCCGTATGTTTGTATGTTCGTAGTACCTCAGCTCGCCACACTACTAGGCCAGCTAAAAGTTTACTGTAGCTCAGATTTCCTTAGACAACATTATTTGTGGCCCTGAAAGGGACGGAACCTGTAACCCATTGTTTTACATTCTGTCCTTTTACACTCTGTAGTAGTAGTAGTAAGTAATTGTAAATCATTTTTTATTCATTCAAGAATAAGGGATACATTCAATTGAGCAAAGCTCATTTCCAATGAAGTTCCATATCACAGCAAAAGTAAAAAAATTACACATTATACAATAATACAACAAACGACAGACATTTTACACCATTATACAACACATTATAAATAAGAAAAAAGGTAAAACTAAGAAAGAGCAATCATTCAAAAACAGATACTGATTTTTTAAAGTGCTAACAGTTATTGCAAATTGTAATATTATTTAATTCAGATGCGCACCATTTCATTAATTCTGCTTTATTATGTTTAGTTCAATGGCTTCTCAATTCCGGGGGGATTTATTCCATAAGTTAATTCCTCTAAAAGGAACTGATGTTCTTCCTATATTCAAGTTACATCTAGTCAAGATGAATTGGGTTCCAACAGAGGCCCTCAAACTATCCTTTACTTTCCTAACTTTAAAGAGATCAAAAATATAATCAGGGCTGGCCCGGTGGCACTGAGGGTTGAGGCACTGGATGCCACACCTCGTGTCACACCGATAACCTGAGTTTGGGAGCGAACTCGGAAGTCAGGGGTCAGCAGGGGAGGGAGATGGATCGTGCACCTGCTGGGCTGCTCTCCTCTCTGGGTGGGAGGACATGGGTTGTCTGGTGCTCTGGCAACCCCCGGTGGAGACTGGAGGTACACCTTGAGCTGCCGGGCCACATGTAAGGAGCGTGGCTGATGCAGGCAGGGTTGCCGTGCGCCACAGCATCAGATGTGCACCATGCAGGAGGAGGGGGGTCTCGAGCTCACTCCACCACAAGAAATATCCCTCCAGCCCTGGATAAGCGATAGCCCTGCCAGAGCCACTGCCACACGCCCAAAGCTGGTTCCCCACCACTGCCCCCCATGGTCTCCCCGGGTTGTAGTTCCCCCGACCTGGGGAACTGTGATGAACTTGAAGATGGCTGGGGAACTCAGCGGGCAGTAGAGCAAGTTGGTGAGTGCAGTGGCCTGAGAGAGTTCCAGGATGGAGGGCTACAAACAGAACTGAAAAAAATTAAAAATAAAAAATAAATAATATAATCGGGGACCTCCCTGGTCCAGACTTTAATCTTAAACTGTAATAAGTGTAGATTTCTTCCTACTGAAGGTTTAAGCCAATTCAGTTCCCTAAATAGCATACACCCATGGGTTCTATAAGGTGCATCCAACACAAAGCGAGCCATTCTGCAGAACACTAAATCAGCTTTATTAATATGCATTCCAATCGCCCCTCCATAAAACAGGTCACCATAGTCAATTACTGGAAATAAAAGGGAGCTGACCACACTTAGCGCACTTCTCCGGTCATAAATCATTTGTATCTCTATATAGCACCTAGCTTCCTATTCATACCTTTTACAAGGTAATCTATATGAGAATTCCAGCTCAAGCAAGAGTCTAACCAAACACCAAGATATTTATATGAATCGACTTGCTTAATAACAATACCATCCAAGGTGTTAATTTTCCAAATGGAGATCCTGTTTTTTACTTTTATTTTAAAACAGAAGTAACTGTGTTTTATTAGCATTTAAAGTAAGATGATACATCTTTAAAAAAAAACTGTAATTCATCAAAGGCTAGATGCAGCCTTATATTAATTGAGTCTAAAGTATCTCCCTCTTCATACAATATGGTGACATGTGCATACATATGACACCGAGCATCCGTTGATGCAATCTTGAGTTTATTTATATAGATGTTAAATAATAGGGGCCCTAATCTCAAGCCTTGTGGTACTCCATTTATTATTTCCAGTATACCAGCCTTATAGGAGCACACTTCCACAAATTGGCTAAGACCCATCAAGTAAGAGGAAAACCATTTAACCGACCGGGGGGGGGTACAAGTCAGTCTTGCTGAGTCTGGACAGGAGCATCCGATGACTAAGAGTATCAAATGCCTTCGAAAGATCAACAAACAAGGCTCCTTATCATCAACCTCCTGTCCAGATTCAGCTGAAGATCACTTACAACCCTGGTCAAAGCTGTTTGGGCACTGTGAAGTGCCCTAAAGCCTGACTGAAAAGGCAATAGTTTGTTATGATCTTTCATAAATCCCTTTAGTTGACAAGAAACAATTTTTTCAAATATTTTTGAAATCTGAGACACGAGTGAGATGGGCCGGTAATTGTCCAGCTCGCTTTTGTTCCCAGACTTAAATATAGGTCTCACTTTAGCAACCTTCCATCCATCTGGAAATTCCCCACTATCTATTGACAAATGAAAGATATAAGCCAGAGGGTGTGCCATTCTACCAGACCAATATTTCTGCAATTCTTTCCTCTTTTCCTTTATTATGGATGGAAGTAACTTAAAAACAAGATTGCTGTCCCTAGAAGATCATTTGATTTGGCTACTTGTCTCCATATGACATCAAAGTGCCCTGTTTATGACATTGTAATTATCTCCACAGCAACACTGTGGTTGCAGAAGCAGACAAGCTGCCAGAGCACATATGGCAGAGATCCTGGGCTGCATTTTCAAAGACTGACACAGGGTTTGCATCAAGCCCTGTGTCAAATCTGTTTTTTGGCACAGCTGCACCAAACTCCTTTCATGCAGCTGCACTCGATTTTAGTACATTGGGTACAGTTGCTGCAGTTTCCTTATTTTACAGCAGCTGGCGCCAAAAATTTGGTGCAATCCCCATAAAAAGGCTCCCCCAAACTGTGTAAGTTACACCAGGAAAAAGCTGTGCTAACTTGTGGCATTCGGCCCTGGGGATTGAAAATCTCGATCGTTGGTCAGGAGAATGCTGCAAGCCCCATGTGGTGCCAAATGATCGGTGCATCAGGGGCTGGCGGCATTCTCGGGGATTTGAAGGTCAAACCCCTGTTTCCATGCAAATGTCTGTAGTAATAAAAAATAAGGATGACAGTTACAGAAAATGTGAAATAAAAGCTATATTGTCTAAATGTTACATTATTCAAAGCTGACCCAACAACATCAGGGGCTCTTTAAATTTCCATTACACTGCAAACAGATATTCAGCATTGGCAAATGCTTGTTATCAAAATTGCAATACAGCACTTCTGTGGGAAATGGAAATGGTCAGATAATCCCATCCTAGGGGCATGTGGCACATGGTTACATCTTGTGCCATATCACACACTTATTGCTTAAGTAAAAGAACACAAAATTGGAAGAACTAAAAAAACATAAAACAAAAAATTGCCTTCACTTATATATACTCACAATATAGAGAATACTGGATGGGCAACTATGCACAACCAGCTAGTGTTACCACCTGTTCCAACTTTGTCAGGACAGTCCTGGTTTAGGTGGTTGTGTCCTACCAAAAATATGTAAAATGCTAAATGTTCTGATCTTATAGTAGAAAGATCATTTTCTTGCTTTCCTCTAGAAGTTGCAGAAAACTGTGATACCTTGACTACAATACATTAAAATGATAGGACACAATATGAACAACTAAAAACCTGTAACAATCAGTCTTACTTCTGATTATTTGGATAATAGAAATCTGTTGCATTGGTCAAGGTTGCATATTGTTCTGCAAAAAATCATGTTTCAATATGAAATGTCCCACTTTGGGCTTCTTGAAAGGTGAAAACCCTTCAACCAACCCATGTTGCCACAGAGGGGTTCTGCTTACATCAGACATTGAGAGAGCAGCACGAGTGTTCCGATGTAATCAGATCCCTGAGGTCGCAGCTGAGGCTAGTTGTGCATATGTTTGCATATCCAACCTTTTTTATAGTGGGTAGTAAAAAAAATTAAGGCATTTTCAACAGTTTGCCCCCCCCCCCCAACAAACTTCTTAATTTTAAATCTAGCCACTTAACTCCTACCTGCTCTCCCTCCTGCTCAGGGTCATTATTTATAAAGTTCATTTTTCCTTAGTTTTATTTAAAAGTGTTTGTTCTCCATCCACCATTGCTCCCCCAAACTTTGTTTTGTGCTTGTGCTAACTGCCACACAGTCAAGGCATTGAACTCCTTGCCCCCATTCTGGTGACTTCACTCACTGTGCATCTTTGCTGTTGGAAATGTAATTTTATTGAAACCACGTGAGGCATTTTTGTTAAAATACTGCTGCTACCATCTCTGCAGCTGCTGCCCATAGTGTACGATATGCATGCGACAGATTTTACAATTTAAAAAACGAACTGACCCATACAGTCTCGAGAGGTTTCAGAATGCTGGTGAACCACAAGAAGGTACAGTCATGTTGCATGACCTTTGAACTGTGGTACAACTGTATTTTGAAAGGGATGGAATTCTATACAGAACAATGCTTTACTATATAACCCATTAGAATGCACATTACCAGGAATTTTAGCACAGTCACCTTTACCTCAGGTTAATTTTGTGAAGCAGATCCATAATCCATACCGTAGTGTCTTATGAGGATATCATTTTACATCATATCTTTGAAATACAAAACTCAAATCTGAGACTGATTGCAGTCTCCTTTTTTCACATACAGTGTTTTGTGAGCAAAGCAGGCACTGCCATTCTTGAAAAGCAAGACACAATTCTCTAATACATTTCATTCTGCTATCTTCCTACATATTGCAGCAGCGTACAGTACCTAAGGGTGGACTTCATTACTTTATTTAAATGATACAGTATATTATAAGAAATGAAAGTAGATCATTCTTTTGAAAAAAATGTATGCATGATGTATTAAAACTTTACTCATATAAAGATTATTGTACTGCACACTTCATGCTTAATATTAAAATCTGTTTTAAAGCAATAGCATGCAAAGTCAGATAGAAATCAGACTACCTTTTGTACTGCAAAAATCCAAGCCAAATTTCACTTTAATTTACTTTTATAACATGGTCTGAACATTTCCCGCATCTTGACTGGCTAAATAAGTTCTGAGACCCTTTGCTAATCCCCCAGGAATGTATAGGGTGTAACAAGTTTAGGTAGTTGGATTTGAAATTTGGGCAAATCACATGCACAATTCATGACCTACTTCACTTACCCCTGACTACTGTCACAAACATGGCTGTCATTTTTACCCAGAAAATCTTCAACAAGGCCCCAGGAAGAAAAAAACTCCCTTTTTTCTTTCCTCTCATGATGGTAACCTTTACACAAGCATAAGACTCTCCAGGTCAGGGATGTCTGGGGTAGCTTTGCTTCCAGCTGGTGAAAGCACTCAGCACAAGTGTCTTGTGCCTCACTATGCACCACGGCATACATTAACCCCAGACAACTAACTCCCTGTCATGTTTTATACTCATGTAAAAGTTACAGTTTCAAGCAGAATTTAAATCTTTTTTCCATTGTTCTAAATTATTTTGTTCTCATGAAGAAAAAGATGGCCACTGCCTTTGGCTTCAAAATAGAATTGTAGACCTGGCAAGTATTTTGATTAAAGTTAGGACTGAAAAGATAAAAAATATATAATGCACAGCATAGAAAACACCTAGAAAAGCAGATTTAACAAGTATAGTACAGGCTAGGGTTGCTCAGAATACATCTGACAAAACTGGATTCATCGGATTCCAGGCATTTTTTTTCAGAATTTGGAACTTTGGTATTGATGGCTGAAAATCCAGATTCTGAAAAGATAGAAATCAGATGTAGAATCAGAATCAGAATCTAGTTCAGCATCCCATTTCATATACAATTAAAACCCCCCAACCAACACACATCAACACTCAGCTGCTAGACTCTCGGGGTCCACTCCAGTCAAGACAGAGATGCAGAACACAGACCACCCCCTTCTCTGATCATAATGTAACCCTGCCAGGCTGTGACCTACCTTAGCTGCTGCACAGTAGCACATTAGCCTGGTTAGTTGGTGTTCCCTCTTCCACAGTATGTCCAAAGGTAGTGAAAAAGCAGTGTTCTTAAACCAGTACTTCTATTCTGTGTTCACTGAGGAGAATGCAGAGGATAGACTTAACCTACTAAGCAGTAGCACCCAGAGACCAGGGTCCATACAAGTCTCTTCACAGAAGGTCAAGTCTTGGAAGCCCTAAACAAACTGAAAGTAAACAAGGCCATGGGGCCAGATGAAATTCACCCGAGAGTTCTCAGGGAGCTGGGAGTGTACTGGCATCTCCCATAGCAGAACTCTTCACCATATCACTGGAGTATGGGACAGTATCAGAAGACTGGAAAAGGGCAACAGTGGTCCCACTTCATAAATCAGGGAGTAGAGATGAGGCTGGCAACCACCATCCAATAAGTCTCACGTCGGTAGTGAGAGAACTGATGGAGACACTTCTAAAACAGAGAATAATAGCATATCTGGAAGTCAGTGGGCAACAAGACCAAAAAACAATATGGTTTCATGGCAGGTAGATACTGCCAAATGAACCTGGTCAACTTCTTCGACTGGGTTACAAAGTCAGTAGATCAGGGAGCTGAGGTAGATGTGGTCTAGCTGGACATTTGTGAGGCCTTCGACTCTGTTCTACACAGAAGGCTGTTAAAGAAGCTGGACCACATAGGGGTGGGTAGGGAGGTAGTTGGGTGGGTTAGCAGCTGACTAAGAGGAAGAACACAGAGGGTGCAGGTAAATGGCACAGTATCTGCTGAGAGAGAGGTAACTAGCAGTGTACCACATGGGTCATTGCTGGGACCTCTACTCTTCAATGTTTTCATATCTGACATCACAAATGGATTGGTGGAAAAGGTGGTGGAAAAGGTGTGTCTATTTTTGTGGATGACTCCAAGATATCCAACAGAGTGGACTCCTCTGAAAGACAGTAGTCCATATGCCAAAGACAGACTACACTTGAGCGAGAAGAGAAAGAAAGTGTTGAAACAGATGATAGCAGAGTACATAGAGGAAGTTGTGAATTTAAACTAGGAGTGGGAGGTGGCAAGTGGACAAAAGACATGCAGAGACCACAGGTCGGGAAGCCACAGGAGCTTATCCCCATAACAGTGACAAAAGACAAAGGGCAAGTACTATTGGTAATGCTAGTAAAGGAGAGCAGGATGGGAGGGGGGAAGGGTGGAAGGTGGTCACCCTTAATGCTAGTAGCCTTGGAAGGAAAACTGCAGACCTAAAGGCGCTCATGGCACAGGAAGAGGTGGACATTGTTGCCATCACAGAAACATCGGCCACCCAATACAATGACTGGGCCCTGTCTGTACAAGGGTACGGGTTATTTCATAGGGATAAGGTGATTGGGAAAGGAGGGGGTGGCACTACATGTGAGGGAAGGACTGAAATGTGAAAAGGAGGAAGTGGAGGGGGGTAGAATGGAGTCACTTTGGATGCAATTCCAGGATTCCAAGACTAGGACTCATAGAATGGGAATGGTGTATAGCCCACCCTCTCAGACAGAGGACTTAGAAAGGGAACTAGCAGTACAGATCAGAATGACCTGTGTGAGGGGTAGTGTGGTGATTGTGGGGGACTTCAACATGCCAGGAGTGGACTGGAGTACCCCAACAACCAGCACTACAAGGGAGCAGGTATTGCTGGATGCCTTCCAGGACAGCTTCCTGATGCAAATGGTCAGTGAACCAACTAGGTTAGGGAATACTCTTGACCTTGTGCTTGCAAATGTGGAGTTTGTGAGGGAACTTAGGGTGGAAGAACCACTGTCAGGGAGTGACCACCACTCAGTATGGCTCACATTGGATATGGGCAAGGAAGGAGTGGAAACTGGCACAAGAGTGCTGGACTTCAGGAGGGCCGAGTTTTGGAAGATGGGGGAAGTAGTAAAAGAGTACCTGGCCAAAACTCAACCTATCATGGACATTAACCAGAGGTGGGAGCACATAAAGCTGGGGATAGCAGAGGCAACCAGAACCTGCAGCACGGCCCAGAGCAAGAAGGCCAGGGCTAAGAAACTGAGCTGGGTGAGCAAGGAGGACATGGAAAAGGTAAGGAGGAAAAGAGCTGCCTTTAGGAGGTACAAGAAAACAGGGAGGGGGGAGGGCAGGGAGGAGAACCTGCAGGAATCTAAGGAGGTGACATGGGCAGTAAGGGGAGCCAAGGTATCTTTGGAGCTCAGGCTTGCACAAGGCATTAAGAAGGGTGAGAAGGACTTTAAGTACATCAGGGGGAGAAAAGGAACTGTAAGGACCACATAGTAAGGATTAGGAAGGAGGGGAGCTGGGTGGAAGCAGGATACAATAAGCAGAAGAACCAAATGATTACTTCTGCTCGGTATTTACTAAAGAGAAAAGGGGGGTGATACCCCATGGGGGAGGAACGACAGAAATGGGGAGAGGGCTGACAGACAGTAAAATCATGGAAGGCAGTGTTCTGTAGGGTTTGAGGGCACTGAGGGTGGACAAGGTGCCAGGCCCAGACGGCATCCACCCCAGGGTACTGAAGGAGCTGGCAGAGGTCCTGGAGCTTTGGCAGAATGATTTAAAGCCTCACTACACTCGGGGTGTGTATCTCAGGATTGGAGGATGGCTCATATGGTGCCCTTCCACTAGAGTGGCCCCAAGGATGAACCATGTAACTACAGACCAGTGAGCCTCACATCCATCATAGGTAAGCTGATGAAGACTATCCGGAAGGAGAGGCTGGTGGCCCTCCTGGAGGCCAGAGGACTACAGAACAGCAGACAGCATGGCTTCATACATGGCAGATCCTGCCAAACCAACCTGGTGGAGTTCTATGACTAGGTAACTAGGCAGTTGGGCACGGGCCATGCAGTGGATATCCTGAATCTGGACTTCAGTAAGTCATTCAACTCAGTGCCACATGGGAGGCCGGAAAGTAAGTTAGAAGGCACAGGGGCAGGTGCAAAGCTGGTGAGATGGGTAGGGAATTGGCTTCAGGGAAGGCAACAGAGGGTGGTGGTGGGTGGATCTTTCTCATCCCCAAGGGTAGTGATGAGCCGTGTTCCACAGTGCTCGCTGTTGGGACCAGAGTTGTTTGGGATATTCATTGCAGATATATAATTGGACATCAAGAGCAAGAGCAGTCTGTTTGTTGACGACACCAAGATGGGAGCAGTGGTGAACAACCTAGGGGGATGGCAGGGGTTGCAGGATGATCTGGAAAAGCTGGAAACCTGTCAGACACCTGAAAACTGGGGTTTAATGCCAAAAAGTGCAAGGTGCTGCATTTTGGGGTGAAGAACCCAAGGAGGAGTTACTAGCCGGGGAGAGTGCCGCTAGCTAAGACAGAGGAGGAGAAGGATCTGGGGGTGCTCATTACAGGGTCAATGAACAAATCTGCACAATGTAGGAAGGCAGCTGCAAAGGTCAACAAAATGCTGGGCTGCATTGCAAGGAGTATCTCCTCGAGGAGGGGGAGGTGATTCTGCCACTGCATAGGTCATTAGTTAGACTGCATCTGGAGTACTGTGTGCAGTACCGGTGCCTGTATCTGAAGAGGGACATTAAGTTACTGGAGGGGGTGCAGCACAGGGCGACAAGGATGATCAAGGGGCTGGGGACTTGCAGTACAAGAGGAGGCTCAGGGAGCTTAACAATCAGCACCATTACCATGCTGCCTCTCACCCATACAAGATCCCCCCAGAGCAGGGTTGTCGCTGAGCAGGATGCCTCCTCACACCCTGTGACCATGGTACACCACAGCCTGCTTTCTGCCCTTCTCAGGCCTGTGGCCATCCACCAGTCTCACCGCCTCTATCCTTGCTTGCTGATAACTGGCCCTAAACACAACCAAGGCACAGAAAACAAACTCCTACGACCTAAGTCTCTGCCTGCAGGCAGAAACCAAGGCACAGAAAACAATTCACATATGACCTATGTCTCGGCCTGCAGGCAGACTGGCCCAATTTTTGTCAAGCCCCACAACCACCAAACAGAGGGAGATAATGCAACCTGCCATAGCAAGCCTTCGATGATACCATGCTAACTCCACTATATTCTCCCAACAAATCAATAGAAGCCATTCTTTCCCTTTTCTTTCTTTTTTTTTTTAAAACAAGCATGTACACAGTGCAGGCTCCCTGCATTTCTGCTAAAGGTAGCCCACTCTGCTATCCCTACCACATCAAACTGAACTGCTGGTTACAAATGCACATATATTAATAACTTTCAAGCTAAAATTGAGCTACTTTTACCGCATCAAGCTAACATAGTGTTTAACCAATGCACAAATAATACCAGACAACTCCAAGCTAAATCCACCAGAACGCATGGCAAACTAGGCCTAGCAACCTCATGGTGTGCCTTACCTTATTCTGCCAATGACTGTGCTGAGCTCCAAGTCAACAGAATTTCCCAAGAAAAAGAGTGCTAGCCCAGGGTGGGCTGCCCTGATATATCCCCTAAGGACCCCAATCAGGACCCCTGCTAGCTCTGTCCCTCCGGCCAATCCTGTGAGCCCTGGCCAGCCTCTTGTCATATGACAAATACCTACTTCACTGGTGATGTCACCAGCTCCTTCCCCCTTCCCCTTCCCTTTCCCTTATATCTCTTCTGGCATGGGCCATGAGACCACCTGGTCTGCCTTTTAGTGGCAAGCCTAATTATTACTCCTTTACACTGTCATTTGTTTATAATGGCATCTTTTACCAATAAAAAAGTATGGAAAATAAATGCAAAAAAATTAGTTAATGCACCAGTTAGGGTTTCTGTCATGCCCTTCATAGTATGGAAATATGACGTTAGGGTGTACTATCATAATAGCACCTCCAGACTCACAACACAGTTACACACATTCCTAACCTACAGAACTTTAACTGCAACAATTACAACAGCTTATGTTACACACACTCATAAAGGGCAGCACTTTAAGTCAACTCTTGTCCCTAATGCTCAGTAGAACACATTAATGAGTTACATGAAATCACAACAGTACTGCAGACTTCCTAGTCAACTCATGTTCCTAATTTTCAGTAGAACACATTAATGAGTTATATGAAATCAGAACAGTACTGCAGACTTCCTAGTCAACTCATGTCCCTAAAGCTCAGTACAACACATTAGTGAGTTAAATGAAATCACAACTGTACTGTAGACTTCCTATTCTTACCTATTATACTGAGTGTTTGGGACATGAGTTGACTAGGAAGTCCTCAATACTGTTGTGATTTCATATAACTCATTAATGTGTTCTACTGAGCATTAGGGACATGAGTTGACTTAAAAGTGCTGACCCTGATGAGTGTGTGCAACATAAGCATTGTAATTGTTGCAGTTACCGTTCTGTAGGTTAAGGATGTGTGTAACTGTATTGTGAGTCTGGATGTGCTATTATGATTATACACCCTAACATCATATTTCCATACCATCAAGGGCATGACGGGAACCCTAACTGGTGTGGTAACAAAGTTTTTTCCATTTAATATATTATAGGGCTTGATCGTGCCCCTACAGTTAGGGTTGAACGGTCACTTCAATGTTAAACTTGGGCCCATCAGCACAGCAGTTGGATTTCTGCTTGTGACGCCGGCGACCTGTGTTCGGGAATGGACCCAGATCACTGGAGGGCTTGCTGGGTGGAGATGGCTTGAGTGTCCCATGACTGCTTGCCATCTCCTGGGAGGGAAGGGGGTTCTGTGACCCAGTGTTGGGTGACCTCTGGCGGAGGCCAGGGGTAGGGAAAAATATTAATCTGTTCCAATGTTATTAAATTTTAAATTTTCCCATTATTTCCTCTGGGAATTTTATTCTACAGTTAGATGTAAGCTTTAACAAAGGATCCATTGTCGAAATGGGTAATTCTCTTTTTCAAATGGGTCATCCTGTGTTACAAATGTGAAATCTTTTTTCATGCTGCCATCTTTTTGTTTTACAGTTAGCAAGGGAAACAAAATCAAGTAACTCAACAATTATGTGTTGAATAGAAACCAACACATGTAGCCATCTTGTCTGGACCCCCTTAGCTGGATTTTGCAATTATCTGTTGAAGAAATGCCCTTGCATTTTTTTTCCAAATTGTAAATCTTTTTTCGTGGCTCGTCATACAAAAAAATGATTATTTTTCATATCGCAAGTCACAAAGAAAAATCCTTTTTTGTGATGGAAAATCATTCCCTAATGTCTAGTGGCACCCCCCACTCTCTGATCACCATTCATGTAGTTTTCCTGGTGTTTAATGGTAACCCTCCCATCTCTGTCTGTGCCCGGATGATGTATAATGTTGCCCTAGTAGTCCAGCTGTCCCTCCCTCTCCCCTGTTCTCTTGTCGCAGTCCCCATATACATAGAAAAATTCCCTGGTAGTCCAGTGGTCCTTCCCCCATTCTCTGATCTTTGTACTCATAAAAAGAAATGAATTCTCTGGTAGTCAAGAAGTCCCTCCCTCTGCCCCATTCTCTGATCGTTGAACCAATAAAAATAAATAAACTAGTAGTCTAGTGGTCCCTCCCCCTCCCCAATTGCTGTCTCATTATTTATATATTTAAATTTCCCTGGTAATCTAGTGGTCTCTCCCTCCTCCCTCATTGTCTTCCCTTGAAATACACATGAACATGTCCCTTGTGGTCTAGTGCATCCCATACCCCTGCACCCTGACTACCCTGTCCCCCCCATCATGACCCCCCGCTGGCAACCAGCACAGTGCTCCTCTCACTGCTGCAGCTGACCACTGAATTAGCTGTGAATGAGTATGCACTTTATAAAGCATGCGCTCATTCACAGCTCAGTTGGTGTCCAGCCATGGGGGTGACAGGATGGTTCTGCTGGTCGCTGAGTGGAGGTGGTATGGGGAGAACAGGGTGATGGGCCACTACCTGACAGAGTAAGGGGGTGGGGGTGCACAAGACCACCAGGGATATGTTCATATGTATTTTCATGGGACAGGGGTGGGGGAAGGGTAAGGACCACTAGATTACCATGGAAATATTAAAAACATAAATAATGGAATGGCGATTGGGGGAGAGGGAGGAAAAAGGGACCACTGGACTACAAGGGAATTTTTTTATCATTAGAACAGTGATCAGTGATTGGATAGTGACCACTGGACTACCAGATTATTTATTTATTTTTATGGAGATGACAGCTAGGGAATGGGGGGGGATCACTGGTGTACCAGGGAATTCATCTCTCTTTTTATGGGGATGGCAACTGGAGAATGGCAGAGAAGGAGGGACCACTGGACTACCAGGGAATATTTTTTTTTATTAATGGAATGGCGATCAGAGAGGGGGAGGGACCACTGGATTACCAGGGATTTTTTCTACAAATGGGGGTGGTGATCGGAGAATGGGGAAGGGACCGCCAGACTACCAGGGAATAGGTTTTTTTATTTTATCAATGGGATGGTGATCAGGGAAGGACCACTGGGCTACATCAATGAAACAGCAATCAGTGATTGGGGGGTGGGGAAGGGACCACTGGACTACCAGGGAATTGTTTCCTACATATGGGGACACAGATCAGAGAATGGGGAGGGAGGGACCACTGGACTACCAGGGAATTGGCATGTGTTATGAAGATCAGAAGGGTCTAAATGGATGTCACATTTAATGTTATTTATTCACAACACTGTTGTTTACAGGCTTCTGAGTATCTGCATACCAATGTCAAATGTGCAAAAAGGGAGAAAGGGTGGGATTCAACTATTATTCTGTTTAGTTCTTTAAAAATATATTTTAAGTTGAGTAGGGAAACTCTTGCATTCTGACTGTACAGTATGAGACATTTTCTAGCCATTGCCTTGGGATACTACAACCAATGGGTAAAAACAAGTCCCTACCATCCAGGATGCATAACTGACAACAATCCTTGTGCTACATACATTGGTCTAACGACATCTGAGGTGGAGCAAAAAATGCTCTTTAAGGAGCCTGACTCACTCAACTTATTGATATTCCCACCAGGCTCAATCTGAAAACTGGTAATCATACTACCCTTGACTAGATCCTAGCCTCTAAGCCCAAAAACTTCACAGAGGTAGGCATATTTGCTGATTCTATAAGTGACCATTCCTCAATCTTTGGAATCTGAATGAATAAATTCAGGCCCCACCCCCAGAACCTTTTGGGTCAGGGATTTCTCTAGCTTTGTCCCATTCTCCTTTCTTCACTCTCTAATGGCAGTAGACTGGGACCCAACTAGAATGTATCTGACTATTGACAAAGCATTTCACTTCTTTGTGAATAACTTCCTCTCCGTGGCCAACAAACATGACCCACTCAAACAAATCAGGGTAAGAGGACTACACTCTAAATGGATAACCAAAGAGCTTAAAAAGCTCCTAAAAACCAGGGACAGAGCATGGGAATACTTCAAATCCTTCAGACTCTCCTGTGATTGGCAGAGGTACAGGCAACTGCATAACCAATGTAAATACAAACTAAAAAAAAGCTAAGCAGAGCCACCTAAGAAATTTACTGGAACGTAACTTTAAAGACCCTAAAAGGTTTTGGTCTCAGATTAACTCCATCCTAAAAGGATGGTTGACAGAAAGTAAATGCAACATAGAAATTGATAATTGTAGTGCAACCCCTAGAGAAGTAGCTATCACATTTAACACTTTCTTTACTAACCTTGACACGTACAAGAACCCTGCTCAGCCCTTCTCCTTATCACCCCAGTTCCCTCTACAGGCAGCCTTTTATGCCCTAACTTTCAGTTTAGGTTAGTAACTAGAAAAGAAGTTCTATTATTCCTCACTAAGGTAAAAACAGCGGGCTCTGCATGGTATGACAAGCTTGATCCTAAACGCCTCAGCTTTTGCACTCCAGAAATTGCGTATCACATCATGCAACTCTTCAACAGGTCAATCCACTAAGGGGAAGTACCTTCTACTTGTAAAGTGGGACTCATAAACCGAGTACATAAGAGGGGTGCAAAAGTATTAATAGAAGACTACCATCCTATTTCTATCCTTTGTACCTTGAGGAAATATTCAAAAGGTTAGTTTATAACCAGATCTCAGCATTTGTTGAGCAGTATAATTTGTTCACTCCTTTCCTGCATGGTTTTTGTAAACACCATGGAACAGATACCACCTTAGTTCATCTGACAACAGACATTTTGGATGGGATTGATAGTGGTTTGAAGACAGGATCTGTGTTTAATGATCTAACCAAGGCCTTTAACCTTGTGGATCATCAGACACTGCTAACTAAGCTCAACTCCCTAGGCCTAGATAATCTATCCTTATGCTGATTCTCAGACTACCTAGCAAACAGATCTCAGCCTGTAAGTTGGAGGGGTGACTTGTCGGATAGGTGCCCGATCTTTGACGGTGTCCCTCAAGGGTCTATACTGGGCACACTCCTATTCTCACTCTATATCAATGAAATAGCAGCAAACACTGGTGGGGCAAAACTACTACTATATGCAAATGACACGTTACTATATCGCAGCTCTAACAATATCGCTGAAATCAATAAGCTACCTACCTCTGATATACATCTACTAGAGGACTGGCTCCTAACTAACAAGCTGGTCCTAAATAGTAAGAAGACTAAGTCCATCCTCTGTGGCCCAAAGAATCAAGGTCCCCAAAGAGGAAACCTGTTTACCCCACTTTCTCGAATGGGATGCATACTGATATGGTTGACTTAGTCAACTATCTGTGTGTCCATCTTGATCAGGATTTCACCTTTAAAGTCCATATTGAGCCTCTTGTGAAAACTCTTCACCAAAAGGTTGGATTGCTATACCTCCTAAGCCCCTACTTTTCCAAAGAATCCTGCTTATGTATAGCCAGCTCAGCCCTGTTACCGACCCTTCTCTATGGTGCTCTGGTCCTCCCCTCACTTAGATGCTCTGAACTGGAAAAGCAAAAAACACTATATCATATTATAGCTCATTTTATAGTTGGTGCCTCACCTAAAGAACACCACTGTAGTGTCATTGATTCCCTTAATTGGCCCTCTCTCACTGTTAGACTTGAATATGCATCACTGTGCCTAGCCTTCAGGCTAAAAGGCCCAAGTGCTTCTCCTGGCCTACATGGTCTAATACAGAACAAACCTGATAGGCAACCCCTCAGATCCTCTAGTAGAACTCTCCTCCATGCCCCCAAAGTTGAAACTATAACAGGCAAAAGGTCCTTTGCTAATTCCATCCCCACCTCTTGGAATGCACTTCCCAACTCTGTGCAGGTACTCTCCTCTCTGTTTTTCTTTTTAAATGGACTTAATAGCCCACATTATAGAAAGAAACCAATACAACTGTTACTGATGAATGTTTAGCCTACTTTTCATGTATGCTGTCTGTTTTTAGTGTAAGGTAGCATTGTAACTTGTCCCTGTATGTATTTACTGGTTCGTATTTATTTCAATGTGAATCTACACTATATTCTAATGTATGCTCTTTGTCAATCATTGATCCAACTCTATCATGTAACTTGTTCTCTATTATGCTAGTTACTATCCTTTTTTATTTATTTATTTCACTCTAGGATTAGTTAATACCTTTGAGCACAGTGCAGCTCACTTACAAAGGTTCCACATCAATATCTGGAGTGGGGTGGGGGGTTACAAGACAGACAAAGGATAAAGCACAATATCATGTACAGATAATATCAAATACAGAGAACAGCAGTAACAGCCCAATATATAGTAAAAAATAAATAGGTGATTGCAATTAGACACATAGTTGGCATTCTGAGGACACTATAGGTGAAACATAGGTGGTTAATCCCATTTGGAAATAGTAAGGGAAGGAGGAGTTAGGAGATGAAGCGTAGCACAAGGACAGAGAACGGGGGGGGGGAGATGCAGCTGGGCGACAGTTGTCAAGCATATTAAGTGAGGCAGGAAAGGATAGACAAGTGGGGGACAGACACAAGAAGAGAGGGTGACAGGAGGGAGGGGATGGTGAGGTGTGGTGGGAGGAAGAGCTTCTTTGTAATTGTATCTCTGTTGATAACTTTTTTGTAATTAATTCTGGGTTGCCCTAAAAAGGGACTCTCCAGTGCTCAGTGGGTTTACCCAGTCAACAAAATTCAATAAATAAATAAGTCTTTACATGTCTGAGCTGAGAATGGACACTGATTTTCTCTGCTAAAATGAAAACTGTGTAAGTAGCAGCACTTATAAATACAAAGCAGGCACCTGGGAATATAGATTTTTTTTTTTATGAAAGATGTTTTAGTTTCAGTTTCATTCACATTTCTGCTTCATTCTGATTGGTTTGGCATCAGGTTCACCCCTGTTCACCCCCTATGTTTTTTCTCTGCTGAATTAAAAACTGTACAACAGCACTGCTTACTAACACCAAGTGGGCACCCAAGAAAACAGTTTCGCTAAACACTGTTTCTTTTTCAGCCTCACATTTCTGCAGAATCTTGCTTAGTTTGGCTATACTGTAGGTTGACTCCTGTACTCCCCCACTTGCCAGCAATAAAAAGATCAAGAAGATAAATGGCACCAGCATAGTAGTGGCAACACTACACTGGCATGTTCTGGTAGGAGTGACCATGTTACCAGACCTACGTTTTTGTATGTAACTTGCTGTTTAGAAACAACTTTGTTTTTATGAGTCAGTGAAATGGTATTTAGCCTACTTACATCATCACTGTGGTCAGGCACCCTGCAAACCACATTCGTGCTGGTGGTACATATCTCAAATTGTAGCCAATGGTGAGGAGCTGAATGAAATCACTGGTTCCACTCATATTCATAGCTTGTAGGTGGTGTTCAGTGAATCACAGATAACTCTGCTGCCCACACAGTAAGTTCTGCTGTTTTGAATCAAGAATAAATAACGAGATGTGCACTTCTATTAACAGCTGGGAGCCTGTACCATCTAGTAGGAAGCCTTATGAAAACATAAAATATGTATTATTTATACATTATTTTGCTTATGGATTTCACATTAACTTCTGTATAAACTCCATCAGTCAGCTCTTTCAGTGGGCTTGATTCTCAAAGCTCTGAGAGTGATGCAAGGTGCCTGTGCCAAGCATAAATGGTGCAAGTGGCACATTGTGCCAAAATCTTGCCCCAGAGTTATTTTCAAAGGCAGTCTGCTTCAACCATGGGCTGCCTACCCCAAACAGGGCTTGCACCACCAGTGTGCCCTCAAATGGGCTGTGACACAGTGCAAGGGGGAATGTGGCAGGTGCAAGCTGCCACGTTCCCAATATTGGGATTCTCAGAACCCACCCAGAAGGAGAAATTCTAAGTACCCTTAGAACAGCCAATGCTGGTCTGAGGGTACTTAGGAAATCTCCCTCTGGGCAAGTCAACCCATATGTGGCAATGTGCCATGGGTCCTCCTCCCTGTCCACAGCCCTGATTGTGCCATTGTTGTTGTTATTTAATCAAAGTATCATGCCCCCCTTCCCAATTGTGCCATGCACCTTATTTAACATAACATGCCCCCTGATTTCCAATTGTGCCAATAACTAAATGCATAATATTCCTTCCCCTCCATCTTCAATGCTGCCAGTGACACATATGATCCCCTTATCCCTAGTGATCTAGTGGCCTGCCCCCCACCTAGCATATGGTGCACCATGAAGACCTCCATCCCATAATAGAGCCTGCACTGGCATAGCTCTCCTCTCACCTCTGTGGCTGATGGTGACTGCACTGTCATTTTGCTTGCTGTATTCTACAGTGTATGCAATTGCACATACACTGTATAGTACTATTGTCAACAAGACAGTGCAGTTGCCATCAGCAAAAATGAGGAAAACGAAGCTTACCAGTGCCAGCTTGTAGGATAGGAAACTCTATAGTGAACGCTACCTGCTGGTGTGGGGAAGGCAGGGCCACTAGATCACCAGGAAGTAAGGGATCATTGTGTCCAACTTGATGGCATTGCGGATGGGGAATGAAAATTATTATGCATTTAGTTATTGGCACAATTGGAGATCGAGAGCATGATATGTCAATTACATAAACAGCATGGCACAATCAGGGATCGGGAGCATGTTTTGTTAAATAAGGTGTATGGCAAAATCAGGGAGGGGGCATGATATTTTGATTCAATAACAACAGTGGCACAATTGGGGCTGGGAAGGGGGGCCACTAGGCCACCAACTGAGGGGTGTCTGCACATCAGGAAGGGGTGCCCACTAGCCCAACGGGGACTGGTGCAATGCACAACCACCCCGTGGCTTGTGACCCATACTGTCAGTGTGCTGTCTATTTGGCACCCGGCCCTGGTTGCCACAAGCTGCGGTACTTAGCCACCAGGACCCTACCTGTTAGAGAATTGGGTGCAGGGTCCCTGGTGCACTGGGCTTTGGTGCAAGCTTCTGTTTTCTGCAGCTTGTGCCGATCCAAGCCCGCTTTGAGAATTGGGCCCAGTGAGTTTCTGTGACATTGCTTGTTATCAGTAAGTTAGTTCTGAGGTAGGAACTCACAGATGCGAAGGCTGTAAATGGGAATTTCCTACATTACTGCAGTCTAAGGCACTAAAAGGGAATGCACATTTTTTATCTATTTATTGAATTTTGTTGTCGCGGTAAGCCCACTGGGCCTAGAAGTCCCATTTTCAGGGGTGACCGGGGGGGAGGGATGTTACAGATGGTAAGCAACTGAAATTGAACCAGATTAAGCTGCTGGTGGTATTTTTTTAGTGAATGGGGGAAATTTGGCCAGGACACTGGGGAGATTCCCCTAATCTTTTTTGATAAGTGCCATGGGATCTTTATCATCCACCTGAACTACCACCAATCCAGGCAGATGGGACCTCAGTTTAACATCTCATCCAAAAGACGGCACCTCAGAAGTGCAGCACCCCCCCCCAGTATCGCACTACAGTGTCAGTATTAGGATATTAACCCAAGTGCAAAATGTGGGAACTGAACCCACAACTCTCTGATCTCCCAGCCTCAGAGGTGAGTGTGCTACCTGCTGAGCCACTGACACTGACTGGTACTGGAGCAGGCACTCTCACAGGAAATAAGGATAACATTATACTACAGTATCTTAAAAAGTAAGGAAATTCATTGCACAAAAACTTTGTTAATTCACTAGTTAAGTCTGAAGCAACAAAAGTAAGGAAATGTGGTGTTAGGGTTTGCAACCCTAACACCCCATCCCCACCCACCAGACAGCAACAGGAAAAAACATTACAGTTTCAACTCTCCTGTGTCTTTGCTAATCAGGCATGGGGTGTACTTTGGGGTTGTCAGACCTAATGCTCACCCCATTCTCATATACTCTACATGTCTCAGCTGCTTTCATGATGAAATGGGGGTGAGCGTTATGGCTGACAACCTCAAGGCACACCCCATGCCTGATTAGTGAAGACCCAGGAGATGTGAAACTAATAGTTCTTGCTATTGCTGTCTGGTGGATGGGGGGGAGGTTATGGTTTCAAATCTGTAACACATTTCCTTACTTTTGTCACTTCAAAACTAATTAGTGTTTTAATGATGTTTTTTGCAATGAATATATATTATAGGTTTGTAATAGGGTTGTATGGACAGTTCTGTTAAACCCCAGTTTTTGCACATTAATAATTTTGCAACTGTTCAATGGATTTGCATGAAATTTTGCATGCATAACCTTGTGGGGTATGTCTCTGGATATGACAAGTTGCAGTCCAGTCAGATAGGCAGATTCTAAGTTCTGGATAGTTCAAAAAATTAATTATTTGTACTTTTTTCCCATTGGTTTGAATGGGTTTTCCTTTGAATTTGGCTACTGCCCAGATGGTTTGGAATGTTGGTGTGACATTTGCAAGGTAGAAAGGGGGCTGGCCCACAGATGTGCCTTTTGCTTGTTTGGTGAAAAAATAATAATCTGTTCCAAAGTTATTTAATTAAGAATTTTTAAAAAATGAGTTCTGTTCATGTTCAGCAAGCACTTCAAGATAGCTGTATGAAATAAAAAAATAATTATTTTTTCATATGGGACCAGTCCTTTTTCATGAGAGGAAAATCATTGTTTTATTTGCCACCATCTTGTTACCAGTTTTCCCATAAAAATTCAAATGTGAAAACCCACAACGACATTTCTGAGCTTGACCAACATATGTAGCTTGCTTATTGGGCCCCCCTTAGCTGGATTCTGCCCTCAGCTTCTGAAGAAATGCCCATGACATGTTGTTTTTTTAAATTACAAATATTTTTTTGACTTGTGCTATGAAAAAAGATTCTTGTTTTGTATCACAAATCAAGAAAAAAATATCCATTTTCATGTGGGTAATTAATGTATTGCAATGTGGTTTTTAACTTTGATACATAACTTTGCCATTTTTTCATGTTTTACAGCAAATTTTCAACATGGCCTTTTTAAGACCTCACCTCATGAACAATATCAATGGATTTACACCAATCTGTCTGGAAAGGTGAGTTTGTGATCACTTGGCAAAAATCACCTTTCAGGCAGGATTTGAAAATGTTCACTGCCATTTATTTATTTATTAATTTATTGTCTTGGATTACAACCTTTGAGTCAAGGACTCTTTTACAGAGGTTCCACATCAAGAAGCAAGGACATAAAATACATACAGAGTATGTAACGAAAACCCAGAGGCAAACATAGGAAATAAATAGTGCATTCGAACAGTACTGCAGGACCATTACAATCAGACAATTAAATAAGTACTAGTTACATTCATGCAAGCTAAAGCAGAGCTGATTGAAAGCAATCAATAGGATATTGATCTTGTCTGAAGCAGTAAAGGCAAGTTCATTCTTATTAGTGCAGTTGTGTAGGATGAGGCAATAACCATTAAAGAGCATTCTATTGAAGTCGAACTTGTCAGGGTGATTCAGGGCATAGGTGGGCTAGATAGGACAGTCAGAGGTGGGCTAGATGTGACGGTCACAACTGTTGAGTGTCACGAGGTGTTCCTTGAGCTTCCACTTGAAGGTGCCCAGGGTAGGGATATCAAGGACTTCAGAGGGGATGGCATTCAGCAGGCTGGGAGCCCTGTAGCTAAAGGACTGTTTGCATGGGAAGTGCAGCAAAAAGGGGTCTCATAGGAATTTCTGGTGCCACTCTTGGTACAATGGGTTTTTGTGGCTCAGTTGAGAAAGGGCTGGCAAGATGGTGCAATGAGACCCAACTGATTTTTTTAGCAAATAGACCAGTGTGATAGGAGACTCTACCCTTGAGAGTTAGCCAGTTAGTACTGGCATAAAGGTCACAGGTGTGTGTCTGTTTAGGGGCACCAGTGATCAACTGGCATGATTTATTTAGTGTAGAATGGATTCATTTAAGGGTGGTGTCTGTGGTAAAGCCATACATTATCAGGCCATAGTCAATGATAGATAGTATGGAACTGGTGACGGCTGTGACAAGGGCATCCTGCATCCTACAGTGCCTATTCCTGTATAGCAGACCATTTCTTGTGCTGGCAAGTTTGTATATGATGTTGAAATGGTCTCTGTAGGAAAGTGCACTGTCAAGAGTAGTGCCCAGGTATTTGAAGGTGAGGGCCTGTTCAATGGGGTATTGTCAGTGTTAGTGATGGTGAGGGTGGTTGATTTTTGCTTGTTTTGGGGACTGGCAAAGATCATGGACTTGTTTTTTTATAATTCATAATCAGCTTTTTTTTATTTCAACTGCTGCAAAGTCTGACTGAAGCCTTTGCCCGAGGGCAGTGGGATAAGCATCACTAGTGAAAAGCACGGCATCATCCAAATAGAGGAGGAGGTTGGTGTTGTAGACTTGTGGGAGGCAGTTCAGGGAGATGCTGAATAGGAGTGGGACAAAAATTAAGCCCTGGGGGACACCAGAATGGACAGATTGGAAGGTGGATAATGTGTGACCAGTTTTGACGCTTTGAGATACGTCAGTCAGGCAATCTTTGAACCATTTAGCCACCTGCAAGGAGATGCCAGCATCACAGAGGGATGTCAGAAGCAGGTTGCGATTGACCGTATCAAAGGCCTTGGTGAGACTAATGTACACTGATCCCACCAGGTGGCCACAGTCGAGCGCTTTGTGGATGTAGTGTGTGTAGACAACAAGAGCAATTGTACTCTGGCCTTTTCTGAAACCATGCTGCTCTGGACACTGGATGTTCTACTTGGATAAATACTCAATGAACTGGTCAGAAAGTGTGCACTCTAATGCAGTGGGGGGGGGTTAGAAATGGGGTGCTAGTTGGTATGCAGGGACTGATTACCATTTGTATGAATGAGGGTAACAACTGCAGACTTCCAAACAGAGGGAAATTGCCCAAGCTGGAGTGACATGTTCATGTTCTTAGAAAGTGAAAGAAGCACACTGTCAAGGGTTTTGTGGAGAAGTCTGAGGTTGATTGAGTCATTGCTGAAGTGTATTTTCCCAAGTACCTTTAGGAGGTTGTGCTTAGTTTCATGCAATGTGAACTTCCTAAAGTAGAAGAGGAGTGGGGTGTTAGGAGGGGGGTCAGAGCAGTGTGGGTGCAAGGGGGAATTATTGAAAACATCAGGGGGAGCACACAGCTAAGGTTGGTGAATGCCACGTTAAAAGTATCTGTGACTAGTTTAGGATCCAGAATCATGTCCCCGTGCACACTGAGCGTGTTGGGGGAAGATTTATCTGTTTTCCAAGAGAGTTCTTTTAGATTCTGCCAGAACATCCTACTATCTCCCCAAGAGTTGGTGAGGGCTTTCTTGTAGTAGTCAGTCTTGGCTTTTTGGACAGCATGAGTACAGGAGTTTCTGGAACAGTGATATTGCTGCCAGTTAGTTCTCTTCCCTGACATTCAGGCTTTGGCCCAGAGGTGGTCTCTGTTGGCCAAAGATTTGGGGAGAAAGCAGAAAATCCATGGGTTACTGATATTCTTTAATCTACACTTTTTAAAGTGGGCATAGGTGTCACAGACTGTGTTAAACCAGGCAATAAAAAGGTCAAGAGCCTGGTCAATGTTGGTGGTGGAATCAAGAGGTGATCAGTCCGTGTTTTGGAGGTCGACTCTGAGTTGACTGAGCTGCCCCCTTTTTAAGACATGCTGGAAGGATGTTGTGTTTTTGCACTTGGGGAACTTGTTCGACCAGAGGCATGTGACAGGGGAGTGGTCACTGATGGAGTCCAAGAGTACCTCAATGTGACAGATCCAGTTAGGGTGGTTCATAAAGATGAGGTCAATCAGGGTACTGGTGCCGGTTTTATGGTTAAGTCTGGTGGGAGTGTTGACAATTTGGGTTAGGTCAGAGGCAGCTGCAGCTCTGTTAAAGCTAGCAGCATTGGGAGTGAGCCAGTTAATATTAAAAGCACCCAGCAGTACCACTTCTGGCCAATGGGGAAAGTTATGGATGTAATCAAGGAAAAAATTGAAGCCCAGTGAGAAGTCATGCGGGGGTATGTAAATGGCAAGAATTGTGAGTGCCTTGCCCAGCTGATGAAATAATAGTTTGATAGCAAGGATTTGGGTGTGGGTACTAGTGGAGATCTTGGGGAGGGCATGGCTTTGGAGGGCAGTTTTTACATAGATTGCATAGCCACCACCTCTTTTTCCATACCTATCATCCCAGTAGATAGTGTACCCATGGAGTGAGATGACACTGTCATGGACTTCAGGTATTCATCAGGTGGGGTCATAAGAAGGCTATGTTGACATTTTGTAGTCAAAAATGTAGAAATGCCAAAGTTATTTGCATACCTTGAAATTTTGCTATGCTCCCTCGTAATTTTGACAATTTTAAATATTTTGACTCAAAATTTTCAACATAAACATTTTTTACACCACCTCATGAACATGACAGCTGCCATTTTACAAACATGGCCCACAGGAAAATAAAGATACAACTACACTGTCTCAAAAAGTAAGGAAATTCTTTGCAAAAACTTTGTTTATCAAATCAAATCAATCTTTATTTGTAAAAAGCACCTTTTTCACAACCAAGGCACTTGTACATATATAAAGCAACATAATATATAATAATATCAATTAAATTAATAAAATCCAACAATTAAAAACTCAATAAATTACAATAGCAGCCTAAAGATCTGGGTATGCCAGACTGAATAAATATGCTTTAAGTGCAGCTTTAAAACTCACTAAAAATGCACTAGTTAGGGTTGAAGCGACAAAAGTAGGGAGATGTGGCATTAGTGTTTCCAGCCTAACACCCACTCCCACCCACCCACAGACACTATCACCCCTCTCACCCACCAGACAGCAACAGGAAAAATCATTACTGTTTCACTTCTCCTGCATGTTCACTAATCAGGCATGGGGTGAACCTTGGTGTTGTCAGCCCTTATGTTCACCTCATTCTTATATACCCTACACATCTCAGCTTTTTTCATGGTCAAATGGGGTGAGCATTAGAGCTAACCCCAAGGTACACCCATGCCTGATTAGCAAAGACACTGGAGAGGAGAAACAGTAATGTTTTTTCCTGCTGCTGTCTTTTTGGGAGGGGGTTATGATTGGAAACCCTAATGCCACATTTCCCTACTTTTGAGCTTCAACCCTAATTAGTGCATTAATGAAGTTTTGGCAAATAATATAGATACAGATATAGATTATAGGAGCGCAGTAGCACCCCTATAATTATGGTTGAGTAGCATATTTAATATTAAACCTCAAATTTTGCACTTTAATAACTTTGCAAGTGATTTATGAATTTGCACAAAAGTTGGTATACTCTGCCCCATGGGGTAGATGTCATGATGTGGCAAGATTCATTCAGGTTGGCTGTGCAGATTCTGAGATCTGGACAGTGCAACAAGTCACAAAGCTGTCTCTTTTTTCAGTTTTTTTTCCTGATCACCTTCAATCCAGACAGTGTGGAATTTTAGTGTGATTTTTTTATGGCACAAATAGCTTGGGTAACAGAACAGGCATGCTTTGATAGGTGAAAAAATATTTATCCGTTGCAAAGTTATTACATTTTTAATTTCCCATTGTTTTCAATGGGAAGATCACTTTTCAGGACAGAGGGAGAAAGTTCAACAAAGGATTTGATCTTGCAAAAAAAAAGAATTCTGTCTTGTGAGACCCGTTACTTTTTTCCTGAGAATAAAATCCTTTTTCATGAGAGAAAAATCTATTTTATAGAGTCTCCGTCTAGTTTCAGTTTTTTCTTAAACTTTTTTTTCAAAAGTCACAAAAATGACATCCTGGAGAGAGACCACCACACCTAGCTGGCTCATTGGGACCCCATTAGGTGCAATCTGCACTTCAAAGCTAGAAATATGCCCTTAAGATGTGTTTTTTTAAATACAATAAATCCTTTTTCGTTACCGTGTGATACAAAATAGAATCCTTTTTCAGATTGCGAGCCATGAAAAAAGATCCTTTTTTGTCACTCGAGAATCCTTGCTTGTCCCTTCCACTGCCCTCCCCAGTACTCCACTGTTTTCCCCTGGTGTCTAGTGGCCCACCGCACCCTCCAGTAACCCTGACCCTACATTTCCCTGGTGTATAGTGGCACCCCCATCCTCCAATTTTTATCCCTGTAATATAAATAATTTCCCTGGTGTCTAGTAGCACCCCCCACCCTCTGATCACCTTACACATGATAAAATGAATGTCCCTATTGTCTAGTGACACCCCCACCCTCTGAACGCCATCCCCTACATTCTGTTTTTCTGACACTGGGATGCCTACCCCTAGTGTCCAATACCCCTCACAGCCCACTGTTTTATTTATTTGCTGACATCAGGGTACCTAGTCTGGTACCCAGCATTTAGAGACCCTCCCCCAGCAGCATGGTACACTGAGGAGCCCACCTTCATGTACCAAAATATTTTATTAAACCCTTGAAAAGGAAAACTGTCCCTGACATCTTTTTTTAGACCTGAAAAAAAGAAAATGGTCCCTTTTCATCTCTGCCATCCCCCTCACCCATCGTGATCGTCTCACTGAGCACCCATAACCCCACTCCCCTCATCCTGTACTTACCACCAGAGGTCCTGTACTGTTATCTTCTGCCGACTGAGACGTCTGCACTCTTCAAAGCTGAACTGTGAATTGAGGAATCAAGGTGAATGCTGTATAATGTATTTCAATGGTGTTTTGAACTTATGTTCCCAAAGTTTCCATTTTTTGGAATTTTTAAACCAAATTTTCAACATAGCCTTTTTGGGACCCCCCACCTCATGAACACCACCACTGTCATTTCAGTAATCAGGCCTGGAATCTGATTTCACAGTTGCTGCACTTTCAGGACCAAATAATGAAATTTCACCACCAGTGTTCATGAGGTGGAGTCCCAAAAAGGCCATTTTGAAAATTTGGTGAAAACATTCTTAAAAATGGCTGAGTTATGAGTGTTTATTGAACATTTTCTACACATGCACATAACTTTACTAATTTTCAATATTTTAAATCTAAATTTTCAACATAGCCATTTTTTCACATCACCTCATGAACAATATAGCTGTCATCTTTGACATCCTGTCAGAAACATGTTTTCACACCTGTAGCATGCAATGGCATTTTGCAACAGATTTAAACATGTCCACCTATGGGTTTTGTGAGGTATGGCCATAATAAGACTATGTTGAAAATTTGGGGTCAAAATATGAAAAATTTCCAAAATTATGACCATTTGTTGCAATTTCGCTACACCCACTCATAAATTTTGAAAGTTTAAATGTTCTGACCCCAGATTTTCAACACAGCCTTCTTATTACTCCACCTCATGTATGTCACAGTTGTCATTTTTTAAATCCTGCCCAAAATGTTTTTTCATACCTGTGGTGTGGAATGGTGTTACAGTTGAACAGAATTACGTTTTGGCAGGGATGTGAAACTTTTCTGCAACGGGCACATGAGGTGGGGTAATAAGAAGGCAATGTTGACAATTTGGTCACTCTTGTTCTATAATTGGAAGTGCAGGTCCTGGAGGGCCCCATGCTTCCACAGCCATATATATTTTGGATGAGGTGTTAAACTGAGGTCCCATCTGCCTGTTCTGGTGGTAGTTCAGGTGGATGTTAAAGATCCCATGGCACTTCTCGAAAAGAGTAGGGGAATTTTTTATTAAAACAAAATTTTAACAAGAACATCTAAAGAGAATTCAATCATACATGATAATAATGAAACAGTTTTAAGTTTCAGGCTTAATCACAAGCACATTTCTTCACTGTGCATTCCCAAAACAAAATTCCCCAGATTTATGTTATAGGCACATCATTAGTTGAGATCCATGGCAAAGCTTTCCATGGTTTCTGAATTTCTGCATCAGATTTCTCCAGCCTTTCCTTTTTATGTATCTTCTTTAAGTTCAGCTCAGTTTCATTCAACAGTTCTTTATGATTTCCCTCTTTTTGTTGCAAAGTAAAAGTACACCTCATTATCCAAATATCCCATTTAAATACTACAATTATAATTTGTAGAGTAATTAGGTTCCATTTTGCCCATTCTCTATTAAATTTCCCATACATAATATTCTCTTAGAAAATGGCTTCAAAAAATTCATCAATCTAATTGATGAGTATGGCACCAAACCTGGGCAATTATTTTTCCATAATGCCCACTAAAAATCAAGTCCCTCAGCAAGGCAACAGAGGTGTCACATCACCCAATTAAATCAATGACACAAATAAAACATTCCTTCAGTCACACACTGTAATCAGCGCAAAGTGCTGATTTTCCAACTCGCCTCACAAGACCGCAGTTAGCAACGCAAATGACAGTCCCAATTGACAACATACCTGCTATAAACTTCAACATGATGGCAGATGAAGATCTCAATGAGTTATTCAATGCACCTTCTGAGGGAGAGGAGTCGGTAAATGACAAAAACCTGGAAAAAAGAAAAGAAATGTCAGTCAGCACTACAAAACGTCACATCTCAGTGACTACCACTCAGCTGACAGAAATCGAAGCAAACTGCGAAGAAATAAATACTCGAAAAACCACAACCTGGGCAGTGTCAGTAATTCATGACTGGGCAAAAGAAAGTGGCATTACCATAAATTGGGAAACAGATAGCCCCACTACACTGAACGAGACCTTCCATAAATTCTACGCGGAAGTTAGAAAAGCAACCGGCGAACAATACTCGGTTGCCGGGTACTATGCTCTATAAGCAGGGCTGAACAGGCAACTAAACAGCCCATCAATATGCTGCAACATGAACCTCATGACAGACCCTTAATTCAAAATGAGCAACAGTGTGTTTAAAAGCATCCTGAAGCAGTACAGAAAATAAAAAAAAGATCAAGCAGTACACCACCCACCGATCTCCCATGTGGACCTGGCAAAACTCAGAAAATCAAAAGCACTCTCTGTAGACACTGCGCTGGGCTTACTGAACCACGTTTGGTTTGAAATTCAATTACACCTAGCCTGGTGCGGTAGAGAAGGCCTGTGAGAGCTCTCCCCCTCCTCCTTTCAAGTACAAAAAGACCAACATAACCAAAAATTCCTTACCCTGGTTAACAACCCTGACAGCAAGAACCACAAAGACCCCCTAGAAACCAACAAAGAATTCCAGAGAGGCTACATGTATGCAGATCCTGAGAACCCCGAATGCCCAGTCACAGCATTTAAAAAATACATAAGCAAACTCCCTCCCAACCCCAAAGCACTCTACCTCCACCCGCAACAAGCTCCACAAGAGTTCCTAAACACCCAGACAACATGATACATGCAGGAACTGCTAGGAAAAAACCACCTCGGTGAGATGATGAAAAAAATCAGCACAGCAGCAAATCTGAGCCACATGTATACCAACCACAGCATTCGTACCTCTGCCATACAAATCCTATCAAACGCAGGTCTACAGTCTCACAAAATTATGACCATCACTAGTCACAGGTGTGAGCAAAGCCTGAAATCTTACTGGAGGCCAAAAGAAGAAGACAGGAAAAACTGGAGTGCCCTCCTCTCTGGAAAAACTGCAACCAGCACCACAAGCAACCAAGAGAGCAGCAGCAAACGAGAATCAAAGGAAGCAAAGCCATCTAGTGGAATAACAACAATACAGAGCTCCTTCAATCTAATGAACTGCACCTTCTCAGGTCCAGTAAATTTTATTGAAAACAAAAAATAAATATCCAAGAAGAGCTGCAGTTCTTTCTAAAAGTTTAAATGTTTAAAACGTTTAAAAAGTTTTATTATTAAAAGGTTTTAAAAAACAGTTTAAAACAGTTCCATTGTAAAATGAAAACACTTTTCTTGTGCACTACTTTTCCTCTCACAGTATTTATTGATACAAAATTTAAGTTAACATTTTAAAAACAATCATTTCTTTGTCTGACTATTTTTTAAAATACAGTGAAGCCATTTTCTAAGCACAATAGTGCCCACATTGTCGGGTATTATTGCTTATATATGTCAGCTTTTTAAAGACATCCTCCTTCCAGTGTTTTGAAATGAAAGCCCCAAAACCCTTAATAAATGAATTGGAAAAAAATAAATGCTCAATTGTTTCTTCTTCTGTTATACATTTCAACCTAACACATAATCATTCTGCTTGTTGTTTTTTTTCTGATTAGACTTGGTATTAATTTTCTCATGGCATGCTAACCAATGAATGTCCCACATGTTTCCTGGGATCCTTTTATTGTTTAGAAGTTTCAGTAGTGCTGGTCTGTCTTCTGTTGGACATTTTCCAAAAACTGCCTCCACTGAACATACTGTAGATAGTATGTAGTGATAGAATTGTTTCCTATTTAAGTTAGAAGCTTGCTGTACTTTTACATTCCATTGTTTTAATCTCAGAAATGTGCTCCTTACATATTCCACTATCAAGACAGATTTTTAAACACTTTTAAACAATTTTGTTCGCATTGTTATAACCATATTTTACCTGTATCTTGAAACATATATTCCCATCCTGTTTTTTGACCTGTCACAAGTGGCTTTATATTAGTATAGTAGAAGAAGAAGCTATTGAAGAAAATAATGAGATTGAGCATATTGAGACCACCTTTCTTTATTGGGAGGTATACAGTGTTCCTTTTTATTGGGTTTAATCAGCTCCCCCATATGGCCTGAAAGAATGAGCTTAAAAGTCCTGTTTCCAGTCTCTTGGGGGGGGGGGAGATGTAGCTCACACATAAAAATACTGAGATTAAAAATGTTTTAATTAAATAAACCCTTTTCTGTTTGCTTATCTTCCACCAATTCCATTGGGCCACCTTCTGTCTCCCTATGTCCATTCTTGATTCTCAATTTCTTTCATCCAGGTCCCCTTTGCCAAATTATATCCCTAATATTTTAATATGTTCTGGTCTGATACAAATGCCTCCAATTATTTTCCCTTGGTCTAGTGTATAGTTTAGGCACTGTCCTGCACATTTAGCTATGTTTAAAGAGGCTCCTGATAGAGCACCAAATTTTGTACACATTTTTAAAACCTCTATAGGGGATTCTTCATCTCTCACTATCACATTCATATAATCTGTGAAGGCTAAAACTTTATAAGGAAAGTTTTTTTCTTAAAACCTCTACTGGTCTTATCCTCTGTGATGTATTAATCTTTCTAAGCAGTGAATCTATAAAAATATTATATAGAATAGGGCTTAGCAGACAGCCCTGTCTCAATCCCCCTTTTAGATGAATCATAGGCCCTCTCCATCTTTGTACTGTTGTAATAACAGTGGCCATTTTGTAAATGCATTTCAACCAACTGATTACTGTGTCAGATATTGGATAGTGTTTTAAGATGTTCCAATCATATGTATGGTTCACCCTATCAAAGGCCTTTTCCTGGTCAAGGGAGGCCAGATATCCTTCTAGTACTCCATTTTTTCCCTTTTCCACTATTTTCCTTAAGCAAAGTAAATGTTGCTGTATTTGTCATCCTGGAATAGCATAAGTTTGGAAGTAGATATTAATTTTTGTGCCACTACTGACAGTCTATTGGCTAATATTTTGGTTAGGATCTTAAAATCCATGTTCAATAGGCTTATCGGCCACCAGTTTTTTAAGTTTGTTTTATCCCTGTTTTTATATATATAAGTAAGAATACCAGTGTTCATGTGTAGGGGTACCTCTTCTGTAGTAAGTATACCATTAAATACATCAGCTAATTCTTCTGCCAGTTCCGCACCTAGGTTTTTTTTTTTTTAAATAGATTTCATTTAACAGTCCATCTAGACCTGGAGATTCCCCATTTCCTAAGGTCAAAATTACCTCCTGAATTTATCTTGCCTCTATTGGCCTAGTCATCTGATCTAATTTCTCTTTATAAATCTGGTGGATTGCTAGGTCTTTCAAAAATTTCTTTATATCTGTGAGGTCTGTTGTAACTGGATCATACATTTTCCTCGTGTAGTCAGACACTATCTGTAAGATTTCAGATTTGGTACTACCTACACTCCCCAGATCGTTCTTTATCTCTATCATTGTTTTTGCTGTTCTCTTTTTTGAGTAAGCTTCAAAGGGACAGACAGTCTCGGTTATACCTGTTTTATTAAATTTCTGTTTATAGTACAGAGATTGTGCTTTTTCATTTTGAAAATCTACCATTTTTTGTTTACTGTCCTGAATCTGTAAAACTAGATTTTGACCTCTTTCATGCATTGTAGATAACAGTTGTTGTAGACGTCTCCTATTTTGTAAATATTGTAAGTATTTGTCATTACTATTATTTTTACTTAATTCTTTACATAATTTACACAAGTCCATTTTTGTGTCTTCCCCATCATCTTATGGGATTTTCATAAATTATGTGCACTAATTTTCTGACTCGTATAAATTGATGTAAAGATTCCATTATATAGATATTCTTTAATAGGGATGTGTTGAATTTCCATGTTCCCTGCCCCCTATTAGGTGTATTTTGTAGTCCAATTTGTAGTCCTAATATGTCATAGTCTGTAAATTCAACTAACATATTCTTTACTGCCTGAACTCTTAGTGTATCTGATGTAAAAAAATAATCTATCCTAGTGGCTAGGTTTCCTTTGTGGAATGTGGGTGTGCGCTTTTGATTTTGCCTAAAAAAAGATGTCCTGTAGATTTGCTTGGTTAATAAGTTGTAATAAGATGTTAGAATCACAGAACTGCTTACTTCACGTGGTATTATTGAGCAATGAAAGTCTCCTACAAATATTATATAGTGGGATATGCATAAAAAGGTTGAATTAACTTAAATAGTTCACTTCTAGTGGCCTTCGTTTGTGGTGCATACACATTGATCATCCTATACGGTGTCTGGTGCATAACTACATTTAATACCAAAACTCTCCCTGGTACTAAGTTCAGTAGTTTTAATACCTGAATACCGTGTTTTAAAAATAATATCCCCACCCCTGAGCACATTTCGTGTCCTAGTGACCAAAATGATGGCCCTAAGAACCAATCTTTTGATGCATTTTGTAGTTCTTTTATCATGTGCAACGTTACATCCTGTAAAAATATTGCACCGAATTGTAAACAAGACAAGAAAGAAAAAAATGCTTTCTGTTTCACTGCTCTCTTAATACTGTTAACATTAACAGTATAGACAGAGAAGGGATCATCCATTATTTAAATTTTCCTTCCCTGGTGGCATGTTCCTTACTTTTTGTCTTCATTTTAGCCTTTCTTTTCTTTGGTCCCTGATAGGCTGATTGTGCTTCTGTGTCTGTCATTGCCTCAGGCAAGGGCAATGATATAGAGGAGGTATCAGAATCTTCCTCAGAGTTCTCTGATTGCAAACTCTCATATTTATTGGAAATTTGGACAGTTTTCTTGCTTTACACCAACATTTGAGGCTGCCTTCCCTTTTTGTCTGGTTACCCTCCGAAACTCCTCTTTTTCAGGTATTGGGGGGCATTTCTACCTGTTCTAAGTTAACAATATCCTTAGGTTCTGTGTTTTCTTCTACACTGTTTTGTTCTTGATCTTGCTCTCTTACCTGCCCTTGACTGGGCAGGTGCTCAGAGATCGGTACCTCAGAGTTGGGGGAAGGGGGACTGTGATCTCTGTATTTAGAAACCCTGATCTTTGTCCCAGTTAGTTTATTTTTGTGTTAAGGTAATAAGCAATCTCTGCTCCTCCCTATCTGCACATTCTCTGTCATTATGGGCTGCCCATTTGCAGTTTTGGAATGTATTCCCCAGCTTATCGCATAGATTACACCTGAATTCATTTAGACATTGATTACTAATATGTCCTAACTCCCCACACAAGGTACATTTCATAGTGTCACAAGCATTACTTAAGTGTTCTCCTGACCCACATTTATATCAAGTCTTTGGCTGTCCTGGGTAAAAGAGATTGCCCTGGTCCCTTCCTAAAAAAAGGAGTTGGGCAGATGTTGTACACCCGTGTCCGTTGTTTTAAGCAGCACTTTTACACTCCAGCCCCCAGTCCAGATATTCTCAGTGTCCATTATTGCCTCTGGGTCTTCCATCAGAGTGCATTTCTCCTTTAACCAGTATATAAGGTCATGTATGCTGATACCCTCATTTATGAACAGTACTGTTATTATCTTTTATGCTGGCTTCATGAGGGGAATTGCAAGAAAGTGGGCCCATATAGTTGATTTCTTTAATACATTATATTTTGACCAAAATCTCTCCAAGTCTGCCATGGACTTAAAGCTAATGTCGAAAGTTGACTCCCCTGAGATGTGGATGAGGGTGTAAATTTCATTGGCAAAAAATTTCATGCTATCTTTTAGCAGGGTATGAGCCATAAACACTCTGTCTGGAGGTTGTGTAAGGCCTCCTGTATATGAGAGCCTTTCTGCTTTGTGCCTCTTTGCAGGTAGAATCGGCATTTTAAATAGTGATGCAAAACATTTTTCTGCTGTATTTCTGATAGAGGACAAAGGTCTTTGAAGTGGTTCTGGATTTATTTTGAGGCATCCCCCAGTTTTATTTACTTTCTGTTCTTCAGGTCTTACAGTTACATTTTTAAAATGGAGCTGAGGATTTTGTGTTAGTTCTAACTCCTGAGGAAATTTTAAGCCCTTCTCAGAGGGTTTTGCACTTACAACTCCTTTATTGACTATTTTATTCTTGCCGTTCAGTATTGTTATGAGGGTGCTCCCTGATTTCCACTGACCTGTGTTCTCATCCTGTTGCCGTCCCATTGCTTTCAGCACAGAGGCTACTGACCACATAGCTCCTTCTTTGATCTGCCCATCTGCTCATCTTATGTCAGGTGTGTTACCACCTGATTCTGCCATTCCAGACTTGGAAGCTGGAGAAGATTGTTGCCAAAGCTTTTTACTTTTGGAGCTAGCATCTTCATGTTCTGGTTCTTCTTTTTGTTGCATAGTAAGCTCTTCTTGTTCAACAGCCACCGCCCAGTTTTCCAGTGGCTTCTTTGATGTACCTGCATCATTCTGAAGCAGATGGGCTGGCTTGACAGTCTGTTTCCTGTTGTCAGAGCATAATTCTCTGAGCTTTTGTTGGAAAGTCTTTTTTTTTTTTGCATAAAAGGCTCGTTCTTCTTTCTCAAATTGTTTCTCCAATTGCATTACGTCTGGAGAACTTTCTGATAGATTGTTATTAGTATATTCAGTTTCATTCTCACTATTTTGCTCTGACAAATCTTTTAGGCTTTTCTCTGAATAGTCATTTACTGAGTTCACCTCAATGTCAGCAGGATCTTTCGAGTCTTCATTCAAGGTAAGCACTTCTTATTTTTTTTTTATTTTATTGAAATCTAGGATTACAAATACCTTTGAGCAGGAACTGCTCGTTTACAAAGGTTCCACGTCGAAGGAATGGGGGGTATACATACATACAAAGGTCAACATAATAATACATAGTTACACAATAACAAGAAGTAAGAGACTGAGGCTTAGGAAATTCCAGTAATTCAAAATGTGCCAAATGTTAGGTAGCATGACATAACCAGCCAAGGACAATCTTGGAAATAAGCACTGCAGGTGAGAGGGAAGGGGGTATGCAGGCAGGAAGGCCATTGTCAGAGGGTAGAGGGTGAGGGTAAGAGCTCTAAAGGGAAGGGAGAGGAGGGACAGAAGTCAGGAAATGCCCCAGGGGAGGAAAGGGAGAGGGGGCAAGGGGGTAGGCAGGTAGAAGGAGGCAAGGCGGGGAGAGATAGCTGTCAAGACTGAAGTGCAGGGCAGTGAATGGCGGACTCCCGATTAGGCGAGGCAGTCACAATGACTAGTTGAAATGAGATGAAGTCAGAGTTGTCTCTTAAAAACTCTTAAGAACTTCTTGTTCTTGTTCTATCATTTCCAAAGGTTCTGAAGGATCTATCTGGGTCTCTTTCTGCAGATAGGTAGGAAAGGAGACACTTTCTCCTACCTCCATGCACTCCATCACCTCTGACTCCTGAGCAGCCATCTTGGCAGAGTGCCAGGATGTAAAGGTTCCCCTACTGGTGAGTAGGGGAATTTCCCTGGTGTACTGGCTAAATTTCTCCCATTCACACAAAATACCACCAACAGCTTAATCTGGTTCCAGGTCAGTTGACATTCATCTGTATCCCCCTCTCCCCGGGTCTTGCCTGAAAATAGGCAAGAATTTTTCTAGTGCACTTATCCGGTCAATAAAAGCTAAATTAAATATATATATATATATATATATATATATATATATATATATATTAGAGGCAAAAACCTCGGTTTAATGCATCAGTTACGGTTGTTCCACAGTGACAAAAGCAAGGAAATTCAGTTGTTTTCCTGTGGATGTCCACTCAGGATGCAGTAACTGCTTTGGGGGGGCCTTGCCTGCCTGAGACTGTGCAACCCATAAGTGTGCTAACTTCTATACAGCTGCAATCAGGAAGTTGCACTGTTGATGTCCATGAGCTTATTTTTGCTGTGGCTCTCCACTCAGTATGCAGTACCTGGTCTGGGGGTGGGGCATTGCCTGGTGCAGGTCCTCCAATTCCTAACTGTGTTAACTTGTGGGTACCTGCAATCAGGGAGCTATACCATAGATGTCCATGGCCTTACTGTTGCTGTGGCTCTCCACTCAGTATGCAGTACCTGGTCTGGGGGGTGGGGCATTGCTTGGTGGAGGTCCTCCAATTCCTAACTGTCTTACCTTGTGTGTACCTGCAGTCATGAAGATATACCATAGATGTCCATGGCCTTAGTGTTGCTGTGGCTCTCCACTCAGGGTGCAGTACCTTGTGTGTCGGGGCATGGGGAATAGCTAGCTAAGGCCATGCAACTCCTAAATGTGGTAACTTGTGTGCATCTGCAATCAGGGATGTCTACCGTTTGTGTACATGGCCTCAGTTTTGCTGTGGTTCTCCAGTGAGCATGCAGTACCTGGTCTGGGGTGGTGGGGATGTCTTGTAGTACATGTAGACAGTTGTATTTTAATTCTGTCACCTGCTGCTGGTTGTCTGTGATTGATCATGTTGCCTTGGTCCTCCCCCATACTTGCATGTGTGTGTGTGTCTGTGTGTGTGTGTGGTGCTGGGGGATGGGGGTGAATGTGGAGTTAGGGTTTTCAACCCTGACACCAAATTTCCTCGCTTTTGTCGCTGTGGAACAACACTAATTGATGCATTAAATGGAGTTTTTGCCTCTAATTTCCCTTCTATTTGAGAATGAGGATGATAAATAGTGAATAGAATGCACTGCCACCACATGATGTCTTGTCACATAGTAACAGAAACAGCAACACAAACTCAAGCGGCAACAGTTATGCACATGGTAACAGAAACGTAAATGGTAAAGCAAACATTAATAGAAACGCAAGCACAAAGTGACGCCGAAGCGAACAGTGACACAAACGGAAATGGAAGCACGTTTGAAAACATAACTGGTAATGCACACAGTGATGGCACTGGTATTTGAAATGCAAATGTTAAGTGTTACAGCAAAACAAACACCAAAGGGAAGAGAAATGGAAATGCAAATGCAAGCATACACATAAATGCAAACCATGATGTGCACGGGCATGGTACCACAATTGTAAATGCAAATTGTAAAGTTAACAGGAAGAATAACCCCAAAGGAAACAGAAACAGAAACAGGAACAGAAGTATGTATGGAAACACAAACCGTAATGCGCATGGGCATGGTACCGCAATTGTAATCACAAATGGTAAAGTTAACATGAAGAATAACATCAAAGGAAACAGAAACAAAATTGGGAATGGAAGCATGTACAGAAACACAAAGTATAACACGCATGGTCACGTTACCGCAAGTGTAAATAGAAATGTTAATGGTAATAGCAATAATCACACCAAAGGAAACAGAAATGGAAACATGAATGCAAGTGCATATGGAAATGCAAACTGTAACACGCATGGGTATGGTACCGCAATTGTAAATGCAACTGGTAAACTTAACTTGAAGAATAAAGCCAAATGAAACAGAAACAGAAACGGGAATGCAAGCAGGTATGGAAACGCAAACCGTAATGCGCACAGTCATGTAATCACAACTGTAAATGTAAATGGTAATGGTAAAAGCAGCAATAATGTCAAAGGAAACAGAAACAGAAATGCGAATGCAAGCGCGCATGGAAACGCAAACTGTAAAGGCATGGGCTTGGTACCACAATTGTAAATGCAACTGCTAAAGTTAACATAAAGAATAACACCAAAGGAAACAGAAATGGAAACTGGAACAAAAGCATGTATGGAAACGCAAACCGTAATGCGCATGGTGACGTTACAGCAATTGTAAATGTAAATAGTAATGGTAACAGCAACAATAATGCCAAAGGAAACAGAAACGCAAAAGGAAATGCAATGCATATGGAAATGCAAACCGTGACATGCGCGGTCGCAGTATGGCAAGTGGAAGCACAAACGGTAATGTTAACAGCAGAAATAATGGCAAAGGAAACAGAAATAGAAACGCATACGCAAGCGCCAGACAAGAAACGTAGAACGCAGTTTAACGCCATTATGGTAGCGCATATGGTAACAGAATGCAATGGTATGGAAACACAAGTGGTAATGCTAAATGTAACAGTAATGTAAGCGCACACCCTGTTTTTGCCCAACAGCTGCACAGAGAAACACAGTGTGCACAAAGAATGTATGCATAATAATGAGCCTCACAGCCGAAAATGAGCTGTCGGAAGACTAAATTGCTTATATCTTAGGAACCATACGATGCATAAAAAAAATTCCCATGATTCATGATTTTCCTGCCTCTGTTTTGCTGAAAATTCACGACGAAAATTCCATATATCGCACCGTTTCCGAGATACGAGCCCCAAAAGGAACGGCGGACACCATCATGTTAGACTATGGTAAAAATGCCAACTTCAGAGTACCATAACTTGGCATCTGTGCAATATTTTTTCACCAAGCCTCAAAAAGGCACATCTGTGAGATGTTGGCTGCCTTCCCTCCAAATTTCAGCTCAAAACACCAAACCGTTCTTTCACAGCAGGGTGGCAAAAAATTCCTGTCATTTTGGCCAAGTCTGAAAAAGTAGTGTCGCAATTTACGGCAATTTTCACAAAAATTTGCAAAAATGTCACAGGTGCAACACTACTTTGCAACACTACTGTTTCCAGAAATTTGAAAAACATATTTCTGGGGTGTTTTACCCAAAAATAAAGACATGGCTAACATCCTTAGGGTCCGACAAGGTGAACACAGAAAGAATTGTGTCCCTAGAGGGTCCCAATTTTAAATGGCAATAATTTTTCTGATCACTAACTGAAAACAAAATGGCAGATTTGCGACACTACTAAGGCCATTTGTGACACTAAAAAGTGCATTTGTGAAAGTGTTGGACTTTATGTTAACTTTTCCCATTGACTTATAATGGGAATTGTATTTTGAATAACTTTTGAACCGTTTAATATTTTTTCACGAAATCTTCAAAAGGCATATCAGGGAACCCAGACGCACATTCCCTGAAGTTTTCAGACTGGTCACACAAACCTTGCGACTTGTAGGTGAGAGCAAAGAATTTGCAAAAAGGCATAATTGCACTTTTCATTGTCGCTTAACAAGTCCGTAGCCGTATATCTGACCAGTACGAAAGTTGGCATAACCCAAGACCTGCCATGCCCAATCATGCATACCAAATTTCAGGCAAATCTGTTGAACGGTGGCAGTTATTAAGGTGCAAAATGTCACCCTTTAATCATAAAAGTGCTACTCTACCATAATATATATAAATATAGATAGATAGATAGATAGATAGACAGACAGACAGACAGACAGACAGATATCCCTCTGACCAGGTTGGAAGGCTGCTGCCTTTCTCCTGTGACAAGTCCAGCATTTCAGCTGCCACCCACCCCCCAGGACCTTCAGCCACATCCTCTGGACCCCAGCCCTCCCTCTGACCAGATTGAAAGTGTGCTGCCTCTCTCCTGAGGCACTTTCAGCATTTCAGCTGTCACCCACCCCCCAGGACCTTCAGATGCATCCTCTGGACATGAGGTACACCTAAGCACCTCCGCCACTGCAGAAGCCACCTCAGAACAACCAGTAGCTTTTTCCTTACTTTGAACGAAGGGCACTTCTGAGGCTTAAATCTGATGGCTGTTTCTCAGCTTCATTGGTGTGCTTGATTGGCTCTTTTTTTCTATGCCCTGTACTCTGTAGCTTGCTGCAAATTTTCCTTTTTCTGTAAGCTTATTTTAATGGGAAAGGCTCCTCAATTCCATTTTTCTATTAGCAAATTATAAAGTTCTGCCACTAGAGGGCCCTTGGTTCTCTTTTGTAATGTGACTGAAGTAAGAAGATATTTCTCAGTAAACTCCCTCTGAGATTGTTCTGCAATTACATGCTCAACTCTTTGTCCAACTATTTTCTGAGAATGGCCTTGAATCTCAGTGTGGTGCTCTTATTCCATCTTCTTCACACTCCATTCTTATACTAGTTTTTTTCCCCCAAATTGGGCCTCTTTGCAATACGAACGTACAAACATATGGAACTTGCCAGCAGCAAAAGGCCATCATGGTCTATTTAGGCTGCTCATGAATGTAGCTAGCTCCCTATACAGCAGCTGCTCCACCTTCCTCCCCTTGCCTCCCTTTACCCTCCCCTTTGCCCTGTCCCACCCCTTCTTAAAGTGTTCCATTGTGGTACATGCCACAACTTCAGCTGGTAGTGCCTTCCACTTTGTAAGCACCCTCTCCATAAAGAAATGCCTCCTCACCTCCCTTCTGAATCATACGAACATAAGAACATATGAAGAAGCCAGCAGAAGAAGGCCATCTGGTCTGTCAAGTCTGCTCGTGTTGCAGGGTCCACAGCTTGAGCTAATGTCCCAGCCCTCACTCCTCCCATCCTCCCTACCCATACCCCTTATCCTCCCCATATACCTGTCCCAGCCTCTCTTAAAACTGCCCACTGCCTTCAATGAGATTACCTCTTCTGGCAGTGCATTCCAAGTGTCCACTACCCTCTCTGTGAAGAATTACTTCCTGACCTCCCTCCTAAACCTCCCACCCTCCAGCTTAAGACTGTGCCTCCTCGTGTTATGGTTGCCACTCAGCTTAAAGAGACTCTCCTTATCAACCTTATTTATCCCTTTCAAGTACTTGAAATTCCCAATCATGTCCCCTCTCTCTCTCTCTCTCTCTCTCTCTCTCTCCATCTCCTTTCTTCCAGGGAGAACATGTTCAGTGCCCTCAATCTCTCCTCATATGCCTTACCCTGCTGACCAGCTATCATCTTTGTAGCCCTCCTCTGTATCTTCTCTAGCGGGTTAATGTCCTTTCTGAGATGCGTGCACCAGTACTGAACTCCATACTCTAGATGCGGCCTTACCAGTGACCTGTACAAGGGCAGTAAAACCTCCTCTCTTGTACTACTGATCCCCCTAGATATGCATCCCAGCATCTTGTTTGCCTTTGCCACTGCTTTCTTGCACTGCGTGGAGTGCTGCAGGTCACTATTGATCATCACTCCCAGGTCCTTCTCCTCCTCTGATGCAGATACTCGGACTCCACCCAGATAGTACTCTGTCTTAGGATTCTTGGCTCCAGTATGCATAACTTTGCATTTCTTGGCATTGAAGCCAAGCTGCCAGATCATAGACCACCTCCCTACCTTTTGCAGATCTTCCTGTAGGTCCTGTATGCCTTCAGCTGTGTTCACTCTCCCACAGAGCTTGGTGTCATCTGCAAATAGGCACATTTTGCCCTTAATGCCATCTCCAATGTCATTGATGAAGGCATTGAAAAACACCAGCCCCAGCACTGAGCCCTGCATGACTCCAGTGGTTACCTGTCTTGTACCAGATAACTCTCCCCCCACAACCACGTCTGGGTTCTGTCCTTCAGCCAGTTTTCCACCCATCTGAACATCTTTTCCCCAACCCTGAGATCTAACAACATCCTGATCAACCTTTTGTGGGGCACAGAATCAAAGGCCTTGCTGAAATCAAGATAGAGGATGTCTACCGCTTAGCCCCTATCTACTGTCTTAGTGTCACAGTCAAAGAAGTCAATCAGATTTGTTTGACATGATCTCCCCCTCATGAACTCATGCTGTCTCACATCCTGGAGACCATGCTTCAGTAGATATTCCACCAATCTTTCCTTTAGTATGGTCTCCATGAGCTTGCCAACAATGTAGGTCAGACTGACTGGTCTGTAATTCCATGGGTCGTCCTTGGGACAGTTTTTGTGGAGTGGCATTACATGTGCTGTTCTCCAGTCCTGCAGTACTATGCCTGTCTCTAGTGAACTATTAAAGAGGTCTGCAAGTAGCCTTGCAACTCCTCAGCCAGTTCCTTTAGTATCCTTGCATGTACTTCATCAGGGCCTGGTGATTTGTCCACCTTTAATGTCAGCAGCCCCTCACTCACTCACTCTGTCCTCCCCTATCACTGCATCTGTGTTCCCCTCCTCCACTGCTTTTCTTTTCCCTCCTGAAGGCACTGGTCCATCCTTCTCCCTGGTGAAGAAGGAACAGAAATATTCATTTAGTATCTCTGCTTTTCCCCCATTATCCTCCACCCACTCCACCCCTTTCTTAAGCCTAACAATCCCTTCCTTCTTGTCCCTTTTCCCACTTATGTTGTGAAAGAAAGCATTCTCCCCCTTCTTAATTCCTTCAGCTATCTGCAGCTCCTTCTGTGCCTTTGCTTGCATGATTTTCTGACTTGACTTACTAGCCAACCTTAGGTAATTTTCCCTATCCACCTCTCTCTTGGTCTTCCTGAATTTTGTATAGGCCAACCTGGTTTCCCTTACTGCCTGGGCAACCTCAGAACTGAACCAGCTGGGTGCTTTAGAACTTGTGTTCTTACCCCTGGGCCTAACACACTTATCTGTGTCAACCAGTATTCCTTCCTTAATGGTGGACCTCTGATCTTCCACAAACCATGGTGGCTTTACTAAAACCAGACATCCTAATCATTACAGAAACATGGCTAAAGAGCACTCGGTCTCCATTCCTGGCTCCTTTCTCCTACAGTAAGACTGAACTGGCAGAGGTGGTGGTGTCACCATGTACATCCTTACCTCCCTCCAGTACTCCATAATTTACTCATCCTCCAACCCAGCGACCCATGATGCTCTAGCTATTTATGTTAATCTTTCCTTTACTCTTTCTGTCTTTATAGCTGATATCTATTGCATCCCAAATGTCCAGCCATCTACTGTTCTTGACCTCCTAACTTCCATCACTGTCCTCTCTCACTCTGGGGAGCTGTACATCCTTGGTGACTTCAATTTAAACCAGCTGTCACCAAAAACAACCAAAATATGCAATGAAATCTGTGCCTATAACCTCACACAGCTAATACTGAAACCCACCTGCCCCAACCGCAAGACATAAAATCACTCCCTACTTGACAGGGCTCTTACCTCCAACCCCCACAGAGTCATCATCTCTGGTATCCTTTCTGATGCACTCAGTGACCATAATCCAGTATTCCTAGTCAGGAAAGTTCACAGTCCCAAATCCCTGCATAAAACCTTGCAACTACACTCTTTTGAATCCTAAGAATTAGAACCTCTCCTGCCCAACCTAGCCCTCTCTGACTGGTCTCTCCTAGCCAACATCCCATCGGTTGATAAGGCCCTTGCTTATTTTACAGATATATCCCCTAAAGAACTGGAATATCTTTGCCCCATTTAAACAAACCAGAGTTAGGGGAAACCACTTATCTTGGATTACTCCAGAACAATTGGCCTGTCTCAGTGCTAGAGATCATGCCTGGAAATGTCATAAAGCAGCCTAGCTTCCTAGTGATCTCATGACTTATCGCAAGCTTCAAAATGCCTGTACCAGTGTCATAAGGCTAGCAAATTCTGAATACTTTAACACTGCCTTCCTCACAAACATAAATTTACCTTCCAAGTTCTGGAAGGTGGTTCATGCCCTCTTTTCTCCCACATCCCACCCACCCCCCATGCTTAAAATAAATGACACCCTTGTGGCCGACGTGGGTGCCATAGATGCTGAATTTAACTCCTACTATACCACCTGCGCTACTGAGCTACTGCAATCCTTCCCTTCCTACCCTCATCCCTCTCCTCTCTCCAATGGTACCTCTCTTCTTCCCTCCTCCCACCCCCTCTTCTCCTTCAATACAGTCTCCCCAAATGACACATTGTAAGCCCTCCTGGCTATCAACCCTTCAAAAGGCTCCTCCCCAGAGAGACCTGACCCCAAACTCCTTTCTCTCTCTCTCTCTGCCTTGGCCATTGCCTACTCCCTTTCTCTAATTCTAAACCTCTCTTTTTCTACTGCCTGAGTCCCTACCCCTGGAAATATGCTGTGGTCCTCCCTCTTCCCAAATGCAGTGACCCATCATCCCCTGGAAATCACCATCCTATCTTTCTCCTCCCTACCCTAGCTAAATTACAAGAACACCATATCCTCTCCCAGGTTCTCTCATTTCCAACTGACACCTCCTACTTCACCCTTTTCCAATCTGGCTTCAGGAAAAATCACTCCACTGCTACCTCCCTACTTCAGTTCACTGACTTTATCATTATTGGGATGGACAATGGCCAAATCACCTCAGCCATCTTTGTCAACCTCACCAAGGCTTTTAAAACTGTTTCCCACTCCCTTTTCCTTGACTTTCTCTCAACAGCTGGCCTATCTCCTTCCGCCATTAGCTGGTTCAAGACCTACCTCACTTTTAGAACCCAATCAGTCAGGATCTCTGATGTAATTTCCCTTTCCCTCCCCTCCCAATTAATACTGAAGTCCCTCAGGGCTCAGTGCTAGGGCCCCTATTATTCTCCATCTTTCCAAATGACCTTCCGTGTCTCTGCTCCTCCATCACCACCATACACATGTATGCTGACAATACAGTCCTGTATGCATCTGGCTCTTGCCCAGCTGAAGTTATATCCAACTCGCAGCAAGGTTTCAACTAGGTTCAGCTCTAGTTTGCTAACCATCAACTTTTTCTCAACACCAAGAAAACTGTCTCCATGACCTTTGGCACAAGGCAGGGGGCCTGATTCCAAGATGCATAGCACAACCTGCAGAAGTATTCATGTTGTGCCATGCAGCATGATGATGAGGACCCTGCACCCTATTCCAGAACATGCATGGTCCCCAGCACTTATGTCCTGTAACTTGTGGCAGCTGCAGGGTTGTGCCATGGGAATGGTGCAATGGACCAGGATGCCGCAAGCCACAGACTGCAATGAACAGCCCCCCAGTGCCACCCCACCCTGTAACAAGCCTGCAATCCCTTGGGGGGCCTTGGGTGGATAGACTGGGTGCATAGGCACAAGGGGGAACAGCACTATACGGATCCGGGTGGCACCCCAAATTGCAGTGGGTGGGGGCATCACTGTGCTGGAGGGGGTCTGTGGGGCATGGCATTATGTGTTTCATAGCACTGTGGGGGACATCCATCATTGTGCCAGGATGGATGCCCCTTAGACCAGCTAAGAGCTGGTCTAACCCCACAGTGCCATATTGGGACCTGAAATGGTGTAGGCAGGTTATGGCAGCTGCCCTTTCAGAATAGGGTACAGTCACTGCCGTAACCCCCCTTCAACCAGACCTTTGTTGCTGTAATAGAAACCCTAACTGATGCATTAACCAGTTTTTTTTTTTTGCAATGAATTTCTCTTCTTTTTGAGAAAGTGTGAACTTACCCATATATGGTTGTGGGAGCATAGGACCCTATAGGCCCTGTGCTCCCATCAAACTGCTGTCACTCCATAATGGTATCCATTTGTGGGAGAACAGGGCCCTACAGGCCTTGTGCTCCCATCTAGTCATAAGTGTAGAGACATTGTAGTGAACCTTCATCTCCGTGTGGGCACACAGGATCCCCTGGGCCCTGTGATCCCAGTACTGCATAATGGAGGGCCATGCACTCCCATTATTGCATAATGGTATTCATGTGTGGGAGAGTAGGGCCCAGCCCTGTGATCCTAACCTTCCATAAGTATAAAGACACAGTGCAGGACTAGAGACATTCCAAGGAACCCTTGTGATGCAAATGGTACAATATATCAGTAACCATAGGAACATTGCGAAAAATTCCACAACAATTGTAATCAGAACCTGGCAACCTTCACACAAGCTTAGTACACCCAAAGGTGTACTAAACTGCGATTTGTGAAAAATCCGTATCTCAAACCATTTGCGAGATATAGCAACCGAAAGGTACCATGACCATCACAATGTTATCCTATGGGAAATTTATAAACTTTGGAATGTTATAACTATGAAACCCATATAAATTGTATCACCAAATGAGCAAAAGGCACATCTGTGTGGCAAGCCCTTTCTACCCTGCAAATTTCAGCACAAAACTCCAAACTGTTTAGTTGCAATGAAGTGGCAAAGAAACAACAATTTTGCAATTACTCTTGCAAATTTATGACACTTTCACAAATTTTATGAAAACTTTCATGAAAGGTTTTTGCAACTTGCAACAGAATGTCTGCTACACTTTCACAGTTTGCAAACATTCGCAAACGTACTTTCGCAAATTGTGACACTACCAACAGAAAAAAATCATAAAAAACATATTTCTGAGTACAATTTTTAAAATCTGAAGCCAGGATTGTGTTCCTAGGGCCCCAATTAGGTAAACACAGCTATTAGTGTTTACCAAGTGACATTATTTTTGAAATTACAACTTTTTAATCTGTCACTATATGAAAACAAGATGATGGCTGCACTTCAGTACTAAACATTTGCAGCACTAAAAGGTGCTTTCACAAAAGCAAACATGCTTTTGCACAGCACATATATATTTTTTCCCATAGGCTGTGATGGGAAACTTAAATCTTTAATAACTTTTGAACAAATAAATATTTTTTTTTACCAAACCATTAAAAGGCACATCCATGACCCAGACCCCATATACCCTGAAAAATTCAGATCAGACACCCAAACTGTTTTGGCCATAGTCCCAAGCAAAGAAATTGCACAAAAATGATAAATTTCACATTTTGTGGCACTCCACAGCTCTGCAATCAAACTACCCACTGGAATAAAACTTGTCAGATCCAAATATCTATGGTACCAACAGGTGCATGAAAATTTTCAGGCACATGAGTTGAATGGTTGCAAAGTTATTAAAGTGCAAAATGTTGGGTTTAACATAGAAGTTGCTGAGCAACTCTAACTATAGTGGCACTCCTGTGCCACTATAACATAAAATACATCATTTTTGTGTTTATTCTAATTTTGTGCAAACTTTTTAACAAATGTGGTTCAACTGTTTGCTGTTATGTATTGTGCTGCTGTTCTTTCTCTGTTTCCCTCCCTGTGTCACACATGGAAATGAGCCCTGGCTCATCATGTCTTTCCTAGTTACCAATTTTCAAATAACAAAGTATTATACTTGGTTAATAATGAAAATATAGTTAGAGTTAAGCACAGACCTCCATGTTCAACCCCAATATTTGTACCTTAATAATGTTGGAGGTGTTTGATAAAACTTTACAAAATTTGGCACACATTGTTGGGTGGCAAGTTCTCAACACGAGGGAAGTTTTGTGATGGGCACTTACCCAGTTTTGACATCTGGATGCATTGCAAATAAAGTAAAAGCATAATTTTGGCCCTTTTTTGATGTTTATTTGCTCTCAAAATTTAGACAGTATGGAATGTTGTTTCTAAACATTCAGGGCTGAAGCGGCTTTTGCCAAGGGGTGTGCCTTTTGAAAGCCTTTTGAAAAAATAACAATAAGTTTTTGAGTTATCAGGTTTTGAAATTTGACGTCTGAACATGCTAAGTAGGGTTTTAGGAAAACCCTCTGAAACGACACCAAAAATGTTGCTTTTGCAAGCCATTTCACTTTCTCAAAATGAATGCTTTTCCAGTCATAAGGAAACATTTTTGTGTTACAACAGCCGCCATCTTGATTTCCTTACTGGCTAAAAAAATGTAAATACATACAAATTAAGTATTCGAAAAAATTATTGTTGTTTATTGTTTATTGTATAGAATCAGAATTACGATCCTTTGAGTCATAGACTCGTTTGCAAAGGCTCCACGTCAATTAAAGAAATAACAATACAGCGTGTAAGAGAAAATAATACAGAGTAAAACAAAATACAGAAATTAGACATATACAGGTAACATATGTTTACAAGAACTTGTCATAATACATGGACTGTATGTCCAGGTTAAAGCTTATATAGTGAGTTACCTCATCTGGGAGCATAGAGAAGTTCCCTTGTCAGTGCCAATATAGGAATCGGTTTCATAGGGTCATGGAGGACCCAGTGTTGTAGTGGCAGGACAGTGAGGGGGGACATAAGAGGGTGGGGTGGCAACCTACTATTCATTTGCTACAGGATAGTAAGCTGAGCTGGAGTAGGCCACGGTTTCCGTAGTTAAGGTGGGTGGGGAGGTAACAATATGTGAGTGAGACAAGTTACAGTTACAGGTTGCTGAGTCCAGGAGCAGGATTTTGAGACCTGTCTTGAATTGGCTGAGGGTATGGGTCATGAAGATGGAGGATGGAAGACTTTTCAGCCATAGGGGGGCATGATAGCAGAAGGATCTTTGTCCAAGTGAGGTTCTGCAGTGGGGGACTAGAAGGGTAGAGTTTGCTGAGCAACTTAGGGTCTACCTATGGGGGGGCTGTACGGATGAGTGGGTGGAGGCCAGAGGGAGCTTGCTTAAGGTGTATCTTCTTGGCAAGGATGCATGTAAAGTACTTAAGCTAGCCTTGGAAATTTAGCCATCCTGTCAGATTATAAAGCTTGCATGTATGCATTAACCTAACACATCCTGAGACTAGACGGTAAGCTTTATTAAGGGCAATGTCGATGCTACATAGGGTGGCTTGATCAGCTGATCCATATATGACAATACCGTAGTCAACCAAGGAAAGTACAGATGAGGACACAGTCAACCAAGGAAAGTACAGATGAGGACACAGTGAGATGCATGGCCTGAGGGGGTAGGGAGTGCTTATGCCTGTAAAGGATACCTAATCTCATGTTAATAGAGGAGGTGACTTGGATATGTGAGGGGTAGGAGAGGGAGGAGTCTAAGGTGACTCTAAGGTATTTGAAACTTGTGACCTGCTCCAGGGTGGAGTCATGGGTGTTTCTTACCACTAGGGGTGCTTGACAATGGGGGCTTTGGTGGTGTGCAAAGATCATGGTCTTTGTTTTCTTGCAGCTGATTATAAGATGGTGTTCAGCGAACCATGTTTCTAGTTCCCTAAAGTGACTCTGTAGAGCCGATTGAAGGGAATTAAGTTGAGGATGTTTCCAATATAAAACCGCATCATCCACATAAAGTAGCATGTGACCACTGCAAGATTTAGGGAGAGAATTAAGGTAGAGGGTGAAAAGTAGGGGGCCAAGGATAGACCCTTGTGGGACACCAGTACAAACTGTTTTGCATGAGGAGATAGTATTATTTATTTTGACTTGTTGGGTCCAATTTGAGAGGTAGTTTTTGAACCATGCTGAGACTTCCAGAGCAAAGTTTAGGGATGGAAAGATATGGAATAGGAGTTCATGGCTAACCATATCGAATGCTTTGGCTAGGTCTACATAGATAGCTCCAGTCACGGAGCTTTGATCTAGTGCCTCATGGATGAAAGTAGTGAGTTCGGTAAGCATTGTGGATGTGCTGTGGCCCTTTCGGAAGCCATGCTGTTCATGGCAGAGCAGGTCATGTTTGGATAGGTAGTCGGTTAGTTGATCCGATACTATTTTTTCAAGAGCCTTAGAGAGGGGTGGGAGGATTGATATTGGCCTATAATTGCTTGTGACTATAGGGTCTCCACTCTTCAGGATGGGGCATGATTACTACTCTCTTCCAGGCCGAGGAGAATTGGCTGAGACATAAGGACAGGTTGAGGATTTTAGAGAGATGTTGCAGTGTCACATCAAGTGAAAGCCGAATGAGTTTGAGGTCCAGGGAATCACTGCTGTAACGGGAGTTCTCCAGACCCTTGGTGAGATATCTTAGGGCCTCCTTACTCGAGATGACGTTTAGCCTAAAGGGAGCAGGCATGTTGGTGGCACATGCATCTTACTAAATGGGACTCATTAACAAGATTCTGTTTTAGGTTTTTCACAAACTGAGTCAGAAATCTCTTTTTGAGACATTGGCTAACATTTCACCAAAATGGAGGATTTTGTGTTGCGAGTCATAAATTTTATTGTCGCACATTTAAGTGAGGCAGTAAAGTGTGACACTAAAATTTGTGACACTAAAATGCTATTGTCCCAAGTTTTACTGTTGCACTTTAGTGTTTCACTTACATGTGCAATTCAATAATTCTATTTTTGTATCTTACATACCTTTACTCATAACTTGAAGATTTTACAATATTTTAGTCCCAAACTTTGAACATAACATTTACATGAGCCTACCACATGAACATGGATGGTGTGAATGTTCAAGTATAGGTTAAAAGGTGATTTGACAGTCACTCTGCAAAACCACCTTTTGAGTGGGAATTAACACATTCTAAGGACCATGTTCATGATGTACAGAAGGGTCAAAATAATTTTCGTATTGCACATTTAAGTGTGACTATAAAGTGTGACAATAAAATTTGACAGACTAAAGTTTTCTGTGCACACTAAAACAAACTGAGTTCTTGGGTCACAATTAAATCTGCAACCCAAGTATTCCATTTTTAGTGCACATAAAAAATGTCTGTGTCATACTTAAATGTGCAACACAAGAGTTCCATTTTTGTTTCTCATACTTCTACTCATAACTTGGCCATTTTTATAATCTTTTAGTCCCAATTTTTGATATACCGTTTATTTGAACCTACCTCATTTACAGAGATAGTGGGAATTTTCAAGTATAGATCAAAAGATGAGTTGTGAATTTTCATGTTAGACATTTAAGTGTGACACTAAAGTGCAACACTAAAATGTGTGACACTATAATCTGTGACACAAAAATGTTCCCTGCACATCAAAAATGGAATTCTTGGGTCTCATTTAAATGTGTGACCCACAAATTCCATTTTTGCCATGCTTAAAAAATTCTTGTGTCGCACTTAAATGTGGTAGACAAGAATCCCATTTTGTGTCTCACATACTTTTACTCATAACTTGGCTGTTAATCCCAAATTGACATTGGCATTGAAATGTTTTATTGTTCGGTCGAAAGACCTTTACAAAATCTAAAATTTACATGTAACGTAAATACAATTTATGCAAAATAAATACAATGTTATGCATATAATAAGATATCAGCAGCACACTTGCATTGTTAAAGCACTTCTGTACAGTACTACACTAGCATATTGCCCTGATTTTAAAAAGTACATAATCAACTTTTAACCCCTTATGCTAAAATATGTACATGGATTAAAGTGTTAAAGTGCATTTCTATTTCCAGAGTACTTTTATACAAAGCAACAGATCAGTGTCATATTTCCTTGGTTGTAGAGACAGGTGCATTCTCAACTGTATCCCTATATTCCATATAGTTAGTTTCAGGTGCATTTGTTCTGTTGAATAATTCTAATTTTAGTAATAGCTATCAAATAAGCTGCAACACCCTTAATGACTGTTTCATCATTTGTTGTAAAAGGGATTTTCAGAATCTGGTCTGTGTCTGCATGTTGTATAGTGGCCCAGAGTGGTTGTAAATATTGCACTTTTGGCTGAGTATACCAGTCACAGTTGAATATTATATGATACAAGTCTTCCATTTTGATTTGATTACAAGTACAATAACGGAACTTGTCATTAGTAATTCCTTCATACCTTGCTTTTAAGACATTGCTAGGGAACCATTCCAAGTGATATCTAGTGTACAGTTTTACATTTTTTATTATCTGTTAGGATGTCCAAGTAATGTCTGTAATAATGCAATATATCATTCTGTACTAGGCAGTGAGAGATGAGAAGTTTGGCAATAATTTACAAATTGCATATTTTGTAGTGTTCTATTAGTTTATCTGTGACATATTTCTGATATTTCAAACTTATGGTTATACCTTTGGTATTATAATATTCTAGTATAGCAAGGCCTGCTGTTTTTAATATTGTCCATACCCTTTGTAACCAATTTGTTTGCAGAAAATTATTGGTTACTCAATAATTATTTTCCTGCAAACATATATGTGAGATGCAATGTTCTTCAAGTAGAAGCAGTTTGATCCAATAATTCACTTTTTTAGCATGAAAATATCCTAATATACCTGACAGTCCTAACTCAGCTCTCACAAGGGCTATAGGCACTGAATTTCCCAACCCCAGAATTTCTGTTAAAAACATGTTCATTGGTCCCTCTTTAGAGTCAGGTTTGCTAAGATCCCAGACTTCAGCATCATAGAGCACTTGAGTGTTATATTTTGCTTTTAATTCCACTAAAAGTGGTGTGAGTATATTCCCACCATATTTCCTATTAAATAAATTAAGGGCTGTTGCAGTCTGTTTTGGCTTTGTTTTCAGAAGTGCAATGTGTGTAAACCATCTACAATCATTTGAAAAGGTCAGTCCTAAATATGTATATTGTTTGACTGTTTCCAGCTTCTTTTCACCAATTTGCCAGGCTCTATTTATACACTTGGCACCAAACACCATGACCTTGCTTTTTGTTTCATTAATTTTAAGTAAACGGTCAAGTGCATATGTATTCAACAATTTTAGTGTTTTTTTGTAGTCCAGACTATGTGAGGTAGAACAGAACTAAATCATCTGCATATACTAGGGCAGCACAATGCCTGTTCAACATTTTCAGCAAATCAGATTCAATAGTTTCTAATTGTATCTATAAGTTATTTATGTAGATACAAAAGAGCAATGGAACAAGGACACAGCCTTGTCTGACTCTCTTGTTGGTAGGAAAATTGGTTGATAACTGTCCAGTTCTGCCTAATCTAATATGTGCCTATATTCCCATATATAATTCATTGATTATAGCAATAATGAAACCTGACACTCCTCACTATTTCATCTGCTTCCATAGGGTACTACATGCAATCGTGTTGAAGGCTGAGGTAAAATCTATAAAAGCTGCATACAGTTTTTGCTTTCTCAGTTTAATGTATTTCTCAATTAAAGTGACCAAGAATAAAACAATTATCAGTAGTATAGAATCCCTTTCTAAAACAAGCCTGTAATTCTGATAAGCCACCTAAATTGTAAATTTGTTCTTTTAGCCTGTGTAGAATGACTTTTGATAATATCTTACACATTATCCAAAAGTGATATAGGGCTGTACAACATAGGAGTTTTCTTATCACCTCTCTTGTATATGGAAATAATTAAAGCCTTTTTCCAAGATAATGGGAACACTAATTTATTACAGCAATGATTAAAAAAGCCAGCTAAAGTTTTAGCCCACACTGATGGAGCAACTAAAAAGACTTCAATCAGAATTAAATCCAGTCCAGGGGCCTTTTTTTCATTTTAGGACAGTGATTACAAAATAAACTTCAGACGGTGTGATTTCCCTAAATTGCATTATATCTAAATTGTTGTTATCTATTATGTCACTTAAAAGACAAAGAACCTCTGTGCGTAAACACTGAGGCAAGGGTTACTCCACAGGGCATTTGGCTGGGAAACTGTTTGTTAGGTCAGTTAAAACAATATGTTCACACGCAAGTCATGGTTGTGAGATGCAACCACCACAGGAAGTTTCTGTAGTGATTTGCATATGCAGCCCATGATGCTTTGCATTGTGGGGGCATGTGTGACTTTGTATTATGTCACTTATACTTGAATCATAAAAAATAGCTGTGTAATATTCAACCCATTCACTTATTGAAATGTGGGAGTCCATCTCATATTTTAACTTATCAGTTCCTTTAGCTACTAAAAGCCAATATGTTTGATAATCATATTTTTCTATTGTTATTAACATTTTGTTCCTCTGCTTAAACTGATGATCTTTTTGTCTTTTATCCAAACATATTTTGTAGCTTTTCCTGGCTTGATTAAGAGTCTGGCTTTTATCTCTTAATTCACTATGTTTTGTATTTTTAATGAACTGAGTAAGTTTAGCTTTTTCTGTACAACAGCCAGCATCAAATCATGTATCCAGGATTCAGTTCTTACAGCCTTGTGGTGTTGCATTTTCTACTGAAACTCTTATTGCCTCAAGGCAATTATGTAGCAGATAGTTCAATTCTTCTCATGTGGTGTCATAACCTATTACATTAGTTAAAGTCTGAACTTTTTACTTAATAATGATTGTGATTGGTTGACCATCCATGGCACTCCAGACATTACCTCATGGGTTTTAGCCCACCTGATAGGCTAGGTGATGCACATGACTCTAGGATCAAATTTCTTGTATATCCAGGTCCCAGAAACCCCTGCTCTCCAGTTCAAATCGCGCATCTGATCAGGCTACAAGCATACCAGGATCCCTGCTGTCCTATTTTACAAAGGTAGGCCTCTTTATATTCAGTTGATTTGCTCAACTTGATTCAAGGAGATGCATCCTACCATACTATGCAGTTGTTTTTTAAAATGATATTATTCCCCAAATGGGAGTACAGTTTTCTCAGCAAAGAATTTGTTTACTATAGTGCCTTTTTACTATTTTTAGTTAACTCTGTGATCAAAGAAAAAAAGATTTAGATCTCTTGGGCAAGGGAAACTTACACTACTGTGCCCCCTTCCTATATAAGGCTCAAGATTACTGTGTTTTTTGCTATAATTGTGTTCCTTTACTAGCCTTTAAATGACTGTTGTTTGCTCAGATGAGTGGAATACAGCGCTAGTTTTATTTAAAAAAAGGTGAGTTTTTTATGTTGTTCTGTGGCTTAAGGTCAGGTCCCTCTGCAAAACAGCTTGCTCAGAAGGCCTCTTACCATGCTTGTTACCTTTATCATGTTTGTCTGATGCTTAGTCTGCTTCCAGTTAAATGTGCTAGGCAGCGCTCTGCTGGCTTCCTGGAAGCCTACTTGGGAAGTGAGCATTTTTGCTGCACCATGTTTTGGGAGCCTTTCCGATTGTTTGCCTTCTCCCCTGCGTGACTGGTTGTTCCCACAGCCTCTCTGCACCTACTCCATGTGGTGCAGCATGCGAAGGATGTGACAGGCCTATGGCTTCCTTTCTCCCTGCATCACTCATCTTTTAGCGAGCGTCTGGGCAGCTACCACCACAATATGTGGTGCGATCGCCAGAACAACACAGGGGGCAAACAAAAAGACAGAGTTCAGGCCTCCCACATCGCTACAGCATTGGGGACATCCTTGTGACCTCAGGCCTGCTCCTCAGCACAGCGTGGTGCTTCTCCCCTCCCCTGGACACATGGCCTGGCCGCTTAGCCCCTTACAGGTCTCCTCTCCCTCCATTCAAGTGCAACTGCACCCAGGCCACAAAATCCACCATGCGCTCAGGGGCGCATTGCTCACAGCCTCTGGCATGCTTCTCACATCCCCCCTCACCCTGTCACTGCATGGCCAGCCTAGGCCCAAGGCCCAACGTTGTGTTATGGGGTGGGGTGGGGTTCTTGCTGGCCGCTCAAGTGCACGCCCCTGCATCACGATACTCTGGTCTCAGTCACATTCCTACACTGCTAAGAATCACATGCCCTGGGACGTGCTAAAAACCCTTTTTATCTCGCCAACAAGCCTAGGCTCGCAGCATACGAGACAATTGTATCCAAGGCATGTCAGGGATACAGCCCTATATTAAACCACTGCATAAATACCAGGAAGCTTGGAGGCTGCTTACAAAGGGGGCCACATAAACAATCTGCAGCCTTGCTCCTTACCTCCATATGGGGTTCCTCCCCCCAGTGACCTTATACTCTGAGGTACCCCCACCCTGGTCCATATGGGTCCCTCTCCATAGCAACCTCCACTCTGCTTGCCTCCATGTGGATCCCTCTCTACAGTGACCCCAATGTGGAACATAGCCTGCATCACTCCACACACCAGTCCTAACCCTATCAGTAGCACTAAACAGATATGGGACACCCACAGATTGGAGGCCCATTGTTACGCAAGCCTAACGAATACACATCCCTTTTTTTTGTCTTCTTCTCATCAGAAGGTCAAGGCCAAGAAATGCACGGCTTGCAGCGCTAACCTCCTGCCCCACACCCTGGGCCCCCTATGCACCGCCTGCCTACATGATGATGATGACCTATCGCTGGAACAAACCCCTGGCATGGGCCCCAATAATCCTGGGCCCAGTGGTTCCACATGGATGGATCCAGGTGCTTTCCTACTCCAGAACCAACAGGCCACCATAGCGATGATGGAGAGTCAACAGAATTTCATGCTGAAGGTGATGGAGAAGTTACAATCCCTCACTCAGCACAGAACACTGACTGCACCACCTCCAGAGCAGATATTGTGGGGGGGGCAATGAGGACCACCTGGATCATGTAGAGCCAGTACCAGATAACCACAAGCCAGACTCCAGAGAGGACAAGGACATGCCAGACCAGGAAGATGGGGTGGACAGCGATGACAAGGATATGGAGCCTCAATCTGTTCCATCCCTCACATCCAAACTATGCTCCTTCGACATGGTTCCAGGTCTCATGAAAATAGTAAAGGCCACTATGGGGTTCGACGTTGAAGAGAGCAAACCGGAGTCAAATTGGACCCCATGATTCAGCAGAAGGCAACTGTTAAAGAGACATTCCCGGTATGTCCAGCGATCGAGGATATCATCATCAAGGAGTGGCAATCTTCGGAGCCTAGCAGGATGTTGAACAAGAGGAACTCTGACCGCATGTACCCGGTCCAAGAGGACAAAGCCAGCAACTGGTGCACAGCCCCAACCATTGATCCTCAGGTGGTGGCACTCAGTAGAAAAAACATCTTGCCATGTGGGACTATATCTTTGAAGGACCCCACAGACAAGAAAGTGGAAGACATCCTAAAGAAGGCATTTGAGACCAAGGGAATGGCCACACAGGCATCCACTACTGGCATTTACATGGCACGGGCCCAGATACGCTGGCTAGAAGAGCTTCTTGAGCAGGACAACCCCAAATCTAGAGAGGAGGAACTGTTGGAATGCACTCTCGATGTAGCAAAATACCTGGCTGATATGGCAGTGGACTCGCTCAGAATGAACGCAAGGGCCACAGCCATCACTAACCGGGCCAGAAGGGCATTGTGGCTTAAACTATGGGAGGCCGAAAATGAATCCAAGACATTACTACAAAATTTGCCAATGAAGGGGAAACAGGTATTTGGGGAGGGCCTGCAGGAGTTCCTAAAACAGAAGGAAGAGGGAAAAGAACTCCTCAAAACCAAAAGTAGGCACTCCTACCTACCCTCCGCTAGGCAGAGGTTTTGGAGGAGAAACAAGTCTTACCACACACGTAGAGATACCTCATACCCAACCAGTACATTTTGAGGCAGAGGTACCCACGCCACACACCGTACCCCTTTCACCCACTCCTACCAGCCCTCCTCCTTCAGATCCCGTGGGTCACGGTTCGGAGGAAGAGGTAGAGGACAGAGGGGAAAACAACAATGACTACTCAAACAGATCTCCATGCGGGCAGGATTGGTGTCCCCCCGTGGGACAATGACTGTCACTTTTTAGCCACCAGTGGTTCTACACGACCACAGACAAATGGGTTCAAGAGGTGGTGTCAAGAGGATACTCGATAGAGTTATCAGAATCCCTTGTCACACACAGGTTCATCACCTCTCTCATTGCCAAAAGGAAGGCTACAACCCATCAGGTACAACAAATCCTGTGGGACTTGATCCAGAACAGAGCTATACAGCCCGTCCATCTGCACAAACAGAAGCTAGGAGTATACTCCATCTTCTTCCTCGTCCCAAAGAAATCAGGTGAACTACACCCCATCCTGGATCTGAAGCACCTCAACCAGCATGTAGTTCCCCAGAGGTTCAAAATGGACACACTAAAGTTGACCCTATGCAGTATCCATGTAGGAGATTTTCTGATGTCCATAGATCTAAAGGACGCATACCTTCATATCCCCATCAAACCGAAACACAGACAATACCTCAGATTCCACATCCTAGGCCAGCACTTCCAATATCAGGCCCTTCCCTTCGGGCTTACCTCAGCACCAAGAGTGTTCACCAAGGTGTCAGTAGTGCTAGTGGCCAGGCTCCAAGAACAAGGTCTTGACATCATCCACTATCTGAACAACTGGCTGATTCGGGCACACTCCATAGAGCACTCCCTCCAACACACCAGGCTCACTTTGAAGGCTCTCGATGAGCACGGATGGGTGGTGAACCAAACCAAGTGTCATATGGTGCCCACGCAACAGACAGAACACCTAGGGGCAGACATCAACACGTTGCAGGGTTAGGCAAAACCATCCCAGACAAGGGTGCACAACCTAATCAGATTGTCACGCCAACTGCGCCACTGCCATCAGTCAACCATGGGACGACTAGCCCAGCTACTAGGTTACATGGCATCTTGTATCAACCTGGTCCCTTGGGCCAGGTGGCACATGAGACCCCTACAGACTTATGTTTTCACATAGGGGTCACCGAACGAATACAACTTACATATCGCAGTCCCATTACCACCATCAGTGAGACAGTCACTAACATGGTGGACAGTGCATACCAATCTCACCTGAGGGGTGCCACTGGAGGCTTCTTACCAAGCCTCCATAGAGATGGACGTGAGCCTTCTGGGATGGGGTGCTTTCCTAGGCAACAGGATGGCACAGGGCCAATGGAAAACATCAGAGGCCCAGTTGTCCATCAACATCCTAGAAATGTGGGCAATATACCACTTTCTCAGAGATTTCAAAACCTCCATTTCCGGTCAGTCGGTCCTGATACGTTCCGACAACCAAGTCACTGTGGCATACATCACCAAGCAAGGGGGTACCAGAAGAAGAGCTATGCTGAGAGAGGTGGCAATGGTCCTCAACTGGGTACAGATCCACCTCTCCCATCTCGGCGCTGTTAATCTCACTGGCAAGCTCAACATTTGCACATATTGGCTCAGTCGACAACAAGTCCACCCAGGGGAGTGGCATCTACACCCCAGCCTCTTCGATCTGATCCAGAAGACCTGGGGACTGATATCCATGGACCTCATGACCACAGCAGAAAATGCGTAGGTCAAGAAATATTACTCAAGATACAGGTAACATCAGTCCCAGGGGACCGACGACCCTGTCACAAGCCTGGTCCTGGGATCAGGCGTACGTCTTCCCACTCATACCCATGCTACCCCAAGTACTAGCCAAGATCCGATCTTCATGATGGACCATCATTCTAGTGGCTCCTTACTGGCCAAGCAGTGCATGGTTTGCCACAGTGTTGGCAATGACAATGTCCAGTCTCAGGTTACCCTACCAACCCGACATGTTGACCCAGGGACCATTACTACACCAGGCCCCATGGACGCTAAAGCTCACAGCCTGACTCCTGAGAGGAAGAGACTGATGAATGCAGGGTATCACGACTCAGTCATTTCCACAATACTGCAATCCAGACGATCCTCGACCACTTCTACCTATGGTAGACAATGGTCGGTGTTCGGGAGGTGGTGTTGAGATCAGGGCAAGGATCCTAAGCTAGCAGACATGTCCACTATCCTCTTTTTCCTTCAACAAGGAGTAGAGAAAGGATTGGCCCACTCGTCCCTTAGAGTACAGCTCTCAGCCATCGGAGCAGCCATTGGTCCCATAGGGGGTCACAGACCAGAGGCTCACCCAGATGCATTGCATTTCCTGAAAACAGTCAAGATACTGCAACCCAGAGTCAGACCATCCATCACTCCCTGGGACCTCCCACTGGTACTAGACTCTCTCAGTACAACCCCCTTCGAACTGCTACAGGAGGTAGACCTGTTCTGGGTTGGTCTGAAGACCTGCTTCCTCATCGTGATATGTTCAGCCCAAAGGATTGGGGAATTCGGGGCGCTGTCCTGCAAGAACCCTACACAGTGTTCACCCCTCAGGGGGTCTGCCTACGCATGGTTCCAGCCTTCCAACCAAACGTCTCCTCCACCTTTCACAGGGAACAACCCATTGAGTTACCTACCTTTACTAGAAACACTCAACCTGGAGACAAGCCCATCCCACACCACCTAGACATAGGGATCACCCTATCCATATACATATCTAGAACTCTACCCCTATGCAAGACCGAGAGGTTGTTCATTGTCACAAGGGGACAAAGACAAGGCAAGGCAAGGCAGCCTCCAAGACTACCATTGCTGGCTGGCTCAAGAGAACCATTCAGGAAGCTTACAAAACAAAACAGATGATGCCCCCTGAAGGTATAAAGGCCCATTCCACTAGGGCAGTAGCTACTTCTTGAGCAGAAAGGGCCAGCGTGTCTGCAGAAGTCATCTGCAAGGCGGCAACTTGGACTTCCATCCATACATTTGCCAGGCATTATAGACTAGAGCACCTGTACAGGCTACAGCCCACCATTGCAACACAGGTCCTCTCAGCCACCAGCTCTTCCTCTCACTCCTAGACCACTCTGTCTCCCTCCCGTGGGTACAGTACTGCTTCTTATCTTCCCATGGGGTAATGTCTGGAGTGCCAAGGATGGTCAACCAATCACAATGGGTGTTTACTCACCTGGTAAAGGTGATTGAGTTGGTTGACATCCATGGCACTCTAACGACCCTCCCGACTCAGTGCTCAGAAGTGATCAGGTTTATAGAATAGGAATTATCTGGAAATAACTGATTCCACTTTCCTAATGGACATCCAGGATATTGACCATCGACCACTTACGGGTTGAGTTTAGATTGTACTAATAGGAAAATAAAATTAGGGCCAATGGCCCACTTGTACGTGTTGCCTCACTCTGCATTATTTATACAGGATGGTTACTGCTTTTTGCTAGTAGTGGCTGTGTTACTAACCTTACTTTCAGCTTTGGAAGATTTGGACTGGAGATCAGGGGGTTTCTGGGACCTGAATATACAAGAAATTTGATCCTAGAGTCATGTGCATTACCTAGCCTATCAGGTGGGCTAAAACCCATGAGGTAATGTCTGGAGTGTCACAGATGTCAACCAACACAATCACCTTTACCAGGTGAGTAAACATCCATTTCTTGAGTGTCACTCTATCTAATTTTAATTTGGTTTCTTAATTCCACTGGGGGTAATACATGTTTTATAATCTCATGGGGGTCTTGAAGTTCAGGTTTAATTACAATTGGGAAATTATCACTATCTGCATGCTTTACTACCTCACAATGTTCCTAAAATTATGTATCCCCATTCCAGAAGATATAATCTAGTACAGAAGGGCCATGCACAGAGAGAGATGAGTGTAGTTCCCCAGTTTCTCACCTTTTATTCTCCCTTTCAGAGGAACCAAGAAGTGGGTAGGGATAACATTTATTAGTTTATATCCTGCTTTATTGATTTTTAAATCTTTTGAAACTATTACATATGGACATTACCATGACACCAGTTATGATATGTATTGTCTGTATATCCATCGTAATTGCCAATTCTGGCATTAAAGTCTCCACAAAGGAGAATATGATCACATGCAGTTACAGCCCAGGTTTTCCAAGATTTCCCAAATTCCTTCTGTATAGAATTTATAGGTTGATGAAGGTATATCAGTGTTTATAACATATACATTAGATTGAATAAATTTTTACATGAATTACTACCATGTTTGTATTGGAAAATATTAACTCAGCTTTGATATGTTTTCCCAATTTCACCCATATAAATAATCCCCCTGCATTATCTCCCTGTTTTTGCATGCCTTTGTCCTGACTTATGAACCATTGATGCCCATTCTGAGCTATATCACTATCGGGTGAATGCCAAGATTCCTGCAGATAGATTATAGAATGCTTATCTATGAAGTCCTATCCTTGTCTGCAGATTTAGTACATAACCCTGATACGTTCCATGTTAGGAAAATGTATTAATTTTCCCCTTGATCACTATCTGGCATCTGCTTTTTTAGTTGTCAATTATTTGACAGATCTTGTACTTCAAATCTATTTGAAGTGGTGACATTGTACAGTATTTCCACATCAGAGTTTGTTTTATGTTCACCGTCAGATTCATGGCTCACATCCTTAGTTTCGTTAAGTTCTTTGAAGTGCATGGTATAGTCTGGACTAAGTGCAGGCCCATGGTATCTAAAAGGACTGCACTGTTTAGAATGTTGTTAAACAGACTCTGATAGTGCACTGTTATCAGTATTTAGTCACATTCTAGATCAGTTCCTGTTCTGAAAACTGATATAGCATCACAGTTTTCTATGGATATACTGAGTAACTGTTCTATCAAATCCATAAATATCTGTTCAAGCTTATTGTTGTTTTCATTTTTAGTTCTGTACAAGCCATATTGTAGAATAGCATGTGTTGCTTTATCTTCATTCTTATCCCTGAGTCTACTTTTAGTTTGATGCATTAGTGCACTATCTACTATATAAAGACCTATTTTATCTAAAATAGTTGCCTTCCGAGGTATTGAATCAGCCAGTTCGATATTTTTAACCATTATATCCACTTGTCCATTTTTTTGTTCATTTTCCCATCAGTGAGCTTCTGTAATTTCCAATTTTGATAAGTCAGTTCTCAATGCCTGTGTGAAAACATTGTATAGCACCTTAATTTTTTTTCGCATTCTCTTTTGGTGTTGGTTCCAGCCCAAAAATAGTAATTTGTTTCCCAGTTAGCTTATTCTTTTTAGATGCACTATTTGCCACCTTCCTGTTTACATAATCCAAAGTATAGCAATGTTTCCTCAGAGCCTCATTGTTAATCCATATATGATTAGCTATTTTATGGGCTGTACAGAAGATAACAACACAGTCTGTTCCTTTATAATCTTGATTTTTCCACATCTGTTCCACATCAGCCTCTGTAATATCAGCCCCAGTTTCTGCCCTGAAGAGGTTCATAATCTTATTTTTAGTGACACTTGAAATGTTAGTCTCCTTGCTCTTATATCCATATAAGGCCAAAACTGCACAATCATCTACATTGGCCAGATCTTTAGCTGAGCCCTATACCATTTTGTCCATTTTATCATTTGAGCACCCATTTGGGGAGAAAGAACTTTCTCCCTTTTGGGTGAATTTTTCCTGTTTTTTCCTTAGCTTGAGAGCTTTGCCACTCCTCTCTGAAGGCGTTCAGATCGATATCAAATTTTATAAGTTGTATTTTTATTTAGTCTAATGCATGTGTTGGCTGTTGCACTTTTATTTCATTTGCATTTCCTGTGTTATTATATATTTCAAATACCTCTGAGGTGTAACTGTCTTTCATTTCTACTGTGATCTGCTTTCTATTGGCACTAGGTCATATTCTCTGTTCCACTTTATTGCCTACATCTGTAGTTACCCTATTGTGAGAAGATATCTGTTTTCTACTTCTACATTTGTCTATTTCACCCTTGTTTGTGACCTTCTTTATTCCATTTCTCTTTCTTGTTTTTTGCCTTTTGTCTTATATGATTTTTCTTCAGGCAAACATATACAAATAGGGGAAAATCCTGGCAGAATTTTTTCTGTTTCTTCTATTAAGATTAATGGAGATCCCTCTTGTGAGAGCAATTTCCATACTATCGTGAGGATTTCATCCAGTCTACATCCATTAATAGCTATGTTTTCCTTTCGATTATCCAGTTCATATCTAAAGTTAACAAGTTGTTCTATTACTAGATGTGCTGCATAAGGGTTACTCACAAACCTTTTAAGCGCTTCACTAAGCCCACTGGGGTAATTAAAGGCAGCAATACCTGTGCCAGAATGTTTGTATTGTACTTTTTCTTTATCTTTCCCTTTATCAGGTGTACTATATTGTTTCAACACATTTATTGTTTTTTTGTGGGTCATTTGCAAAATTTTTCAGATCCTCATGCCAGGTGTTTTTTTGATTAGCTTCAGAGAAATATTCTGGTGAAAATTTAAGAGACTGAGAGGACGTACAGTGGCAATATCTTTGATCTGAGTTCAATTCTATTTTGTTATTCATCACTGTATCTGCTGTTAGTAAAGAACTGCTGCTGCAGTCCTTGTATGGTCTAGCAGTTGTTGCACTAGTCAATTCAGGAGTAAGTGACAACCTAGTGGCCTCTTCAGCTGAGCTAATAATTTTGGACACTAATTTAACACTATTGTAAGTATCTTCAATTGTAATTACCTCCTGCAGACTTGCATTAACTGTAGTGAAATGATCCACCATTTTGGTCTGTTTACTTGCATCCAGCTGTGGTGCTTTTTTAGTTTTTTTTATCTTTGCAACTGTTGTACTTTTTGCACTTCTTGCTTCATTGTTTGGTTTACTTTCAGTTTTTTGTGTATGATTCATTTTCCCTTTTCTACTTCTACTTTCTAATAATTTTGGAGTTGAATGATTGTCTTAAGGGTTCTGTAGTATTTCTTCATTTAGGGTATCACTTTCAGCCATCTCCAATAAGGATATGGCACTTATACTATTGTCTAAACCATTGGTTAACATTGCAGAGTCAGTTTATGCTTCCTGTGCTCTTTTCCTAATCACCACCATCTGATTAAAGAGATTGATTATATATACTCTAGCTAATAAATATCTCACATAATTTCGTCAGGTGTTTGAAAATATAACATGGGTCTTTGGAGGAAACAAGATTCAATTGTTGCTGCAGCTTGTTAACTTATTATTAGGTGATTAATCTAAACAGAATTTGTACAAGAAAATACCACAGGACCTTTATAATATTATAACAAAGATTTTATACATGGGAGGTCCAAAATACTGAAATTAGTTCAGATAATTCTGATCCCCTTTATTCAAGTTCTTTTAGAATGATCTCAGACAGAGAACCTCAGGATCTTCAGTAACTGTTTTAAGTCCATCTTATCCAAGCTTCGTTCAGCTTATAGACAGTCCTCAGTTGTCCCACTGTATAGAGAATGTGCTGCAATAATGTTATTTGTCTGTGGAAAACATGATTCCCTTTCCATCCAGAGTCCCCAGTCCACAGTTCTAGTTACTCATGTGCTTGAATTAATAGTTGTAGTCTGATTAGTCAGTAGCTTCAAGATTGACTGTCTAATGAGGGCTTCTGCCATTGTTCCAGCACTACTGCAGCTAATAGCTCCTAAGATACCCAGTAACTTAAAAGAGAAATCAGTACTAATTCGGTTCAGTTAGTTCTAAATCCTGAATCTTCTACAAATTAATCTTTTTATATTATATAACCCCCTTTGCTCTTTAAAATATCACTATAAACATAACTATGGATAAATATAAAAATTTCCAATGCCTAAACTATTATCAAACAGATGTTACTGTTATCTGATGGTTATATACTCTGTGAGTCTTTATTCAAACTTTAAAACTAAATGGCTTAGTTTTTTATTACAATGGCATGCTTGCTAGTAGCTCATGTTTAAATTTTTGCTGAGTAATCCACTTCAAAAAATGTCTGTGTGATTTCTACTGTTTATGAGTCAGCAGAAGATAACACACCACAAACAGAGTAAAGTGTGTATTCTCTGCCAATTTTAAATCCATTCCACTTACTCACAACTCCACTTGCTCACAGCTCATTAATTGTGCAAAACACCACAAAACACTGTGCTCCTCCAGTAGTGACTTTCATCTACCCCGTTTAACTGAAGCCAGCACAAGTTTTTTTAAACCAAAATAACTAGCCAGTATGTAAGCAAAAACACCTAGCTACAAACTCTATCAGATTAAGCAGTGCACAATGCTCTCTGTGCTGCCTAAATGGAATTGATTGATAACTTCACAGGTGCGCTAATATAGGGAGTGATCACATGTGTGTGCTAATTTACATAAGGTGCAAAATTATGCTGTTATATCTTAATATATAGTTTATAAAATACTAATAAAACCTAAAAAAAAAATGACAAGTAAAAAGAACTTTGCTGAACTTATCCCATGAATGGTGTAAATAATAACAGTGCCTAAAACTGAGTTCTGGTCGATGATCAAAACCAGAATTAAAAGTGAATCACAAGTCTCTTAATAAAATTAAATATAACATTTGCAATGTACAGAATTAATCCCTGGCAAAGTCTTCCAGGTTACAATGATATCTTCTGTGTTATCTGAAATTACATCCCTTCATTTTGTAGGCAGCGAACCAGAGCAGAAACAGCTGATCATCAGGATGCAGTCCTCAGCCAGGTCCTTGAGCCTCCCTGACCGACCAATCTCTCAGCTCTCAGTCCTGCACCACTTTGAGGAGAATCCCCTGTCCACCAGTTGGCCTTCTTCCTGGACAGGAGAGAAAATGGGACTCAACAGAAGGTGCACAACAGAGGCTTGCAGAAAGCTAGTCTGGTAAGAAGACGCACTTCAAAGGCTTAAGTGGCATACCTTTTGTAAAAATGTATCAAGCAGAGTCTCCCTGCTTCTCTGGGTTTCTCCACAGTCCAGAGAGCAATAACAAGCATCCATGTCTCACAGCTCAAGTTTCTCCAGTTCAGTGTTAATAAATGTGTTCCACAGCCCAGTGTTCCATTACAGTCCATTACTGTCATTTCACACCCATACTCTGCACTTTTTCAAGGTACTCAGTCCCAAATTGTAAATATACTGTTTACATGACCCTACATCATGAACAAAGATGGTGGGAATGTTCAAGTACAGCTTGAAAGGTGAGCTGTGAATTTTTGTTTTGCACATTTAAGTGTGACACTAACAGGTGACACTAAAATTTGCAACACTAATATTTTGCATGCACACCAAAAATGGAATTCTTTGGGTTGCACTTAAATTTATGATACAAGAATTCCATTTCTGGTGTGCATGAAAAATTCAAATATTTCACTTAAATGTGGAACAGAAGAAATCCATTTTTGTGTCTCACATAGTTTTACTCATAACTTGGTAGTTTTACAATGTTTTGGACCCACATTTTGAATATGCTGTTCACATGACACTGCATCATGAACAAAGATGGCGGACATTTTCAAATAAAGGTTGAAAGGTGATTTCACAGTTGCTCTGTGAAACCACTTTAGTGGGATTTAACACATTCAAGTCACCAAGTTTTTGACATTAGGTCAACATGTCCAACAAAACGTTATGAAGAAATGTGTGCAGGGCCATTCTTTGGCCCACTGGGTAGTGCATTGTGAGTCTGTGCCAGTAAATGAAGTTTGGGATGAACTCAGTGAGCCAGCTGAATGGGCTGAGGTTGGGGGGACAGCACTGATGTGATGTTCTACCCTCAGTCTGGGGAAGGATAATGCACTGTTTGCCACATGGGGAACAATTAACTATATAGTGAAGAAAAATCTTCTCTTGGTATAGGGCACAGAGCCTTCGCTACATGGAAACTTCCAAAGCCAAACAGACTCTTGGCCCTGGGATCTATGTCATAACAGCGATAGCAGAATAGCAATTGCCATTACTGCGCATGGAAATTACCAAAACAATATTTTGGTGATGCTGTCCACAGCACACAGCAAAACGGTGCTGTGGACTTAGATTTTACATGTAACTGTCGAGGGCTGCACCCTTGCACCCCACTACTTAAGGATTCTCAATGCCAGGGAGGATACATGTCAGGGTTGCAAATCTCCCCCAAATAATTTTGGGGCAGGTGCAACAAAAGGCACCTGCACCCAGACCCAAACCCAGCACCATTCATGCCTCCAGCCCTGAACCCACCCACTATGCCACGGGAGCAGCTTGGCAGTACACTGTGGCATCATCCTTCACAATACCACCCTCCGCTCCCATCTCATGCTCAGCATGCTCACTCCCTCCCACAAGCATATACATGTAGTGACAGAATGTCACTATATCCATGCACCCCCAATACAGTCACCCACCCTCCCTCATTGCTGTGGTGTAAGGTACCACAATTGAGTCACCATTTTGGTAGGCACCCAATCATGGTCGCTGGACTCGCTGGATACCTTGGCCCTGTGCATCTTCATCTGTAGCCACAGGGATACACAGGGCCTAGATGGCCACATTCCCCCAGACAGCCCAGGGACATCCTTGATCCCCAGCTGCAAAGACGTGCATGGCCCTCTGGGTGCTGCACTTCCACAAGCAGACAGACAGACACCTCCCTTGGCATAGGGCCCAATGGGCCCTGGACATCTGAATCTGTTCATTCAGGTTCCATAGCGACCAACATGAATGAGGATATGATTTCACAATGTCCAGAAAGAAAGGAAACTCATTGCAAAATAACTGCATTAATGCCCTATTTTGGGTTCAACCTAACACCACAAAAGTAAGGTAATGTGGTGTTAAGGGTTCTATCTCTAACTCCCCAAACCCCAAGCAGTGAAAGGACAAGACCAAATAACCAACCACAAACAACCAACATCAGGTAAGATGAAGAGCATACAACAGTTTCCAGGTGACACAAATGCAGTATCATTGATGTGCTAATTTGTGGATTTTTATCTGTCGCATGCACAGTGTGAGACATGCACACTCACTTCTGGCTGCAGACACCCCATGAGCCACAAATTCATATCATTGGTACTCAAATCACAAGAGTTTTTTGACTGCAGAGGCACAGGCCCTTATGGAGATAGTGCTTCTGTAGCTACAAGTACTCATGCACACTGTAAGACATACACAGAATTCTGGCTGACCCCACAGGAGCATGCACTTTTGCAGCCACAAGAGTGAGACATACTCATCAACCTCTGTCTGGTGAAGTTCAGACCCCATGAAATTTATTACACCCAAATTACAGCACTACTTCTGTCTGCAGAAGCATAGGCCCCACTGGCGCAAGCACTTATGTTGCCACATATACTCTTGCATGCTGTAAGACATACACACTAACTTCTGATGCAGAAGCAAAGGTCCCTGTGAATCCTGCATTTCTGTGGCCACAGGTATAAATTCATTATACCCAAATTACAACACTTCTTCTGTCTCCAGAAGTACAGGCCCCTTGGGAGAATGTTTATTGCCACATATAGAAATCCATGATACCCAAACTGCAGCACCACTTCTGTATGCAGAAGTGCAGGCCACTGTGGGGCCAGCACTTCTATAACCACAGGTACTCATGCACACTGAAAGGACACACACACACACACACACACACTTCTAGATGCAGGAGTAGAGGCCCTATGGAGCCTGTACTTTAGCAGTCACATATACAAATCCACAAATGTAGCACATTAGCTCTACTGCATTTGTGTAATCTGGAAACAGTTGTATGTTGTTTGTCTTACCTGATGCTGGCTATCTGTGGTTTCTTGTGTGGTATTGTCTTTTGCTGTTTGGGTAGGTGAGGAGTTAGGATTGGAAACCCTAAAGCCATTCTTCCCCTACTTTTGTGGGGCTTAGATGAAACTTAGAGCATTTTTGTAAATTATCCATCTATCTATCTATCTATCTATCTATCTATCTATCTATCTATCTATCTATCTAGCTATTGCAAAAAAAAACTGCATTAATGCACAGATTAAGGTTTAGATTAATGCCACAGAACTAGGGAAATGTGATATTAGTGTTACAACAATAACTCTCCTCTCCCCACTCCAATCAGTAAAAGGATAAAACCACACATGTAACCACAGACAGCCATTATCTGGTAAGATGAACAACACTCAACTGTTTCCAGATTCCACAAATGCAATTGTTCTGATGTGCTACCTTTGTTTATTTGTATATGTGGTACATACACCGTAACACATATGCAAGTCTGGCTGCAGACAGAAATCCACAATACTGAACTCACAACATTACTTCTGAGTGATGAAGCACAGGCCCCTGCAGCAACACATACAAATCCACAATAATGTACCAAATTGCAAGAGATCTTTTGTCTACAGAAGCACAGGCCTCTATGGTGCCAGCTGTTCTGTATCCACAGGTACTAATCCTCATTGTAAGACATACACACAGTTCAGTCTGCAAAGACCTGTGCTTCTGCAGCCACAGATATACAACATACACACCAACTGCTGGCTGCAGAAGCATAGACGGCATGAAATCCATGACACTGAATTTTCAACAGTACTTCTATTTGCAGAAGTGAAAGTCCCTGAGGGGCCTGTGCCTCTACAGCTACAGGTGTAAGACATATGATTTCTGACTGAAGATATGCAGGCACTGGTGGGGCCTGCAGTTATGCAGCTGTATATACAAAAAACATGCACTAGCAGATGCAGTTATATACCACAGTACCACCCGTTACACTCTTGGGCCAGAAAAAAGTAACTGCTTTAACCTAATCTGAGCTTTAAAAGGTACAATTTTCTTTTTCTCAGAGAAAGTACCACCCCCTTGACAAAATTGCTATCCCTTTAAAAATTCTAGATATGCTGCTGAAACCATGATGCCAACACTGCAACACATGCCCACTATATGACATACACATGCAGCTGTGGCTGCAAAAGCACATGCTCCAGTGAGGCCTGTGCTTCTGCAGCCATAGATAGAAATCCATGAAGGTACAGTAGCACATCAGTGCTACTGAATGCTTTTGTCATCTGGAAAGAGTTGTATGTTGTTTGTCTTACCTAGTGATGGCTGCCTGTGGTTGCTTGTGTGGTCATGTTCTTTTACTGCTTTGGTGTGAGGGTGGGGAGTTAGGGTTGCAAACCCTAACACCACATGTCCCTACTTGTGTGTCATTAAATTATATCCTATCTAATGCAAAAACACAGTATTTTGCAATGTCTTTCATTTCTTTTTGAGATAGTGGTTCATATCTTCATTCACACAGGCCCCTTCAGGATCTGCATTAACAGATGCAGTTACTCAGGACCCACTGGGCCCTGCACCAAGGGAATAGTATGCATGCATGCATGCAAAAGTGTCCATCTCCTTGCTGGCTGTGAATCCAAAGAATTTATGGTGCTGTCGGTTGGGGGGGGCTGCAGAATCACTGAACCCTCTGGTCCCTGTGTTTCCATGTAGCTACAGATGCAGAGGTGCAGGGACAAGTGTCATTTTTGCTGAAAAGGTGCAGGGCCATTTAGGCCCTATGTTTTCATGCAGCTATGGGTGCAGATGTGCAGAGACCTCTGAGCCCTATGCAAAAAAGATGACATCTTCACTATTTGGTTACTTGGGACATACAAGTGAAGACTGAGATTCACAATGGGAGCTGCAGAACAAAAGGGACTGCTGTTGGGGGACAAGAGGACATTGCCATCTGCTATCACTAACTTCGCTTACCATGGAATACTGCCCGGTTTGGGATAATAATTGACTGCTTTCACATCACTGTAGTGACAAAGAGAAAAAAGTGTAGATGTTCCTTCATATAGTATGTTTGTTTTGCAGGATGAATTTATATCCCAAGCATTTAACACAAGAAATACATATGTGGGAGGCGTGGTCTAGCCCTGATCCAGTATGGTCACATAGAGAAATAGCTCTTGCAACATGGGGATAAATCCGACATTAGCCGTCACTAAGACCCTCTATTTCTGCCAGAATTTTTATCATAGCAGAGAGGAATCTCCTGGGCATAATTTTTGGGACTTTTCTTGCAAGTTCTCTTTTGGAAATCACTCATTTTTCTCTCGGAAGGCGGATTTGCAGTGTGGCCTACAATATGCAGCCTTCTGCAGAATCATCGAGAACTGAAGCAATGTTCAGCCAGCTTATGACCCAAATGGCACAACTCTCAATTGCAGTCAATGCCACTACGCAAACTTTGCATGGGATCGAAGTTAAGCTTTTCCATAATGAAAGACAAATATCCTCCCATGATGCGGCTCTTCATGAAATGACTGCTACTCTGAGGGAATAGGCCAAGCTTATCCATACACTACAAAATAAAGTAGATGACATGGAAAATCGCAGCCGTCAAAACAATAAACAGCTTATTGACTTTCCAGAAGGTGCAGAACAGAAACCAGCCTTTGACTTCTTACAGTCAATCCTCCCGAAGCTGCTCAAACTACCAGCTGATTTTCACCCTTAGATAGAATGGGTGCATCGCTCACTTGCCCCGGTACCAAGGCCTGGAGCAAGACCTAAATGCCTGCATGCCAGATTTTTGGATTTTGGGCAAAAAGAATCCATTATGGCTGCTGCTCTAACTCCGGGGGAAATTACTTGGCAAGGGCATCATATCCAGCTCTATCAGGACTATTCTAAAGAACTCTCCGATCACCGTAAGGAATATGCCCAGGCACAGAGACTGTAACAAAAACTAAACTACTCTTACTCACTGCGGTATCCAGCAACCATGCGGATTATGCACAATGGGTCTCCCCTTCTGTTTGAGACCCCAGAGAGCTTGATGGACTTCCTACGGGCTAGACACCCTGTGGAATTTCGGGACCCTAACAATCAGAGTGAGCAAATACAACACTCTCCCTCTCCGTCTGCAGCAAATATTTCCTCGGCTCCTAAACAAGACATAACTGAGTCTGGCGTGCAGATTTTTGACACATTGCTACCATCGAGGCCAAGGAAATGGCAACCATCTCATCATCATGATCGACGACAACATCCTACTGAAAGAGCTGTCTCCCTGAGCCCACAGGCGATGGCTCACTCAGACCAACTTTCAGATCAGCAAGATCCCATAGATCTGCAGACTTTCTTCTCACCCAACCCATTTGCCGTTCTACAACTGGACCTGCAGGACTCAGATACTGCACAAGGGATTTCAGAAGGGGCAGAGATGGACATATGTTGGTCGACATCCTCAAGACCTATGCTCTCCACGTCTCAAAGCAAATCCTGGGCTGACATTGCTGCCATATCCCCAGATCTTGCAGCTGTCCTTCCCAACTCTCGATGCTACAATTGGTCTTCCCAGACCTGGCTCAGTACCCCTGGACTGAGGACATGTTTCAAACTGTATGGTATCAGTTTAATATGGGGGGTTGAGTATGTAATAAGGGAAAGGGAACATCCTTTTTTTTTTTGTTTGGTTCTCCCTCTATGTGTTAACTTCTCATCCCTTGGCTTGCCATGGGATCTAAATTACTGGGGTATTAAGCTCAGCTCTCCCCTATCCTAAATCTGCTCATTGGGAATACAGGGTGATTGTAACTCCTTTCAGGACATGCTTTTGAGGATATCCTGCTATGTGCTTAGGGCCCCATGGTCCTAGGGGGATTCCTCTAATATGTCCTTAAGGTGGTCTTAGCTCTAACTGTATTTTTACACCCCGTAGTATGGACAAGCTGTTCTGGAGGGTATTTCCTCCTGTCCTGATCCCAGACCAACTCCCATGGATGCCAAACGAGGTCTTGTGACTCCGGTCGGTGACATATTACCTTTGGGACTCCTAATGGCTGTGGACAGGCCGATATGTGTATATAATTGGTTAAATGTTATCAGTCAATATTATGTTTTACAAGTTGAAATTGTTTATAGGTTTTTCCAGATCGTGATTAGTACATGCTTGGGGGGTTGTGTGTGTATTTGGGGTCCCTTGCTGATGGTGTTTAAATTGATAATAACAGATTTTCTGGTTCAGATGATCTGGGGCAAACCTTCACTTTCAGTCTCTATTAGGTTCTATAGCTCATTCCCTTCTAAATCAGACCTCTCACTTCTAGACTATGGCTGACATTCGCTATATCACCTGGAAAGTATGGGGCCTTAATACCCCTATAAAGCGTTCTCATGTGCTGAATCATTTCAAGAGACTGGGAGTGCAGGTAGCCCTACTACAAGAGACGAAGTTGAACCATGACAGGTTGAAAGGCTGTCAGGTGGGACAGGTTGTTTCTTCTTCAGCCTCCACCTGCAAATGGGGGGTAGCGATTTTATTTCACAAATCCCTTCAGTGGACACAACTAAAAGTGCAGCGAGATAGAGATGGCAGATGGGTGGCAGCTTTGATGGAGACTCCAACAGGTACCCTAGTGATAGCTAATGTGTATGGCCCTCCTTCTTAGCCTCTCCACAGGTCCCTATAATCTTAAGGGGTTATTTCAATCTCCCCCTGGACCCTTTTCTAGATCACACGTCTGCCTGCCCAGATCATCATCAGAAATGTCGCCTCTCACTGCAGCAGTTGATCACAGATATGGGGTAACAAGACCCCTGGTGCATTCTGCACCTGCAGGACAAAGACTATAAATTCTTTTCTCCGGTGCATAACTCACACTCTCGGCTGGACTACTGGCTTGCAACTCCTTCTATTATGAACAGCACCAATGATGCTGTAATTCATCCAATTATCATATCAGATCATGCTCCAGTACAACTTCACATGCTAATTAGTCCCTCAGCCCCTAGATCCCTGAGCTGGCATTTGGACCCACTTCTCTTGAGGAACCCTAACTTCCCTCAGTGGTTTCGGATATGGGTCACTAATTTTCTACAAGATCATGCTACAATGGAGGTCCTCCCAACAATGGTTTGGGAGGCACTGAAAGCCACCATACTAGGCGCTATCATGGGATATTTGGCGTATCGCAGGGGGCAGGGAGAACACCAGCTTAAAACATTGGAATCCCATCTTATAGAACTCGAGACCAAAAAGTATGCCACACACTTTCTTACATTCCTTGATAGGCAAGGAAATCACTAAAATCCGTCATCAAGTACAGGACCTACTTGCCAGGAAAGCTGAATTGGCCTTCCTCAGACTACGGCATAAATACTGGGGGGGGGGCTGGGAAAGTACTAGCCTACAGACTCCAGAAACAGAGGGCCGAGAGCCATATTCCCTGACTCAAAGCACCAGATGGCCCTGTGCAAGTTCAACCAGAATGCATAAATGAAATTATGACAGATTTCTATAAACAGCTATATTCTTCCTCCAGCACTTTTAATGTTGCACAGGTATGAACTTTTCTGACATCTATACCTATCTGTCATCTAACTCCACAGCAAGCTGCTACCTTGGTGTCTCCCATTACCCCTCAAGAGGTCACAGATGCACTTCACAATTTAAATCACAGGAAGGCCCCTGGTGGGGATGGATTTCCCCCTGAAATGTGGAGCCTAGTTGCACCACTGATCTTCCCCCTACTTAGTGACCTTTTTAATGTGGCTGTTAGTTCAGGATCCTTCCCCCCATCCCTTCGGGAGGTGATCATTACTGTATTTCCCAAAGAAGGGAAAGATGCCACTTTACCATCCAGCTATCACCCTATTTCACTTATCAATTTGGATGGTAAGATTTTTGCAAAAAATGATGGCTACCAGGTTAAACCTCTTGCTTCCCCACCTTATACATCCTTCACAGGTCAGTTTTGTCCCTGGTCAGCTCAGCAGAGATCATATACGTTCCCTTATAAATATTATATATCAGGCCAGTAACTTCCCAGCACCAGCTGCTGCAGTAGCAATAGATTTTGAGAAGGCATTTGATTCTTTCGAATGGCAGTACCTTCGACAGGTGCTGGAAGTCATGGGCTTTGGTCACAATTTTAGAAGCTGGGTGACAGCTCTGTATCACAACCCTTTGGCTCGGGTCCTCACCAACTCTACTCTGTCAGCACCCTTCCCTATGGGGTGGGGCACGAGGCAGGGCTGCCCCCCTTTCTCCCTTACTTTTCATAATAGCAGTGGAGCCACTTGCGATTGCCATACACCACTCTTCAGCCATAACAGGTTTTCCCTTTGGCGATATCACTTTCCCCACATTTATGTATGCAGATGATTTGTTAGTCCCATCAGTGGATGTCACTACTTCCCTTCCTGCTCTGCTTTCCCTCCTTGCAGATTTTATGAGCTAGTCTGGCCTAAAAATCAACAGATACAAAACGGAAGTACTCCCCCTCAATAGCTTGTGCACTTTAGATCAGGTAGCCCATCTCAACCTTCATTGGGCCCCAAATTCCCTTGTGTATCTAGGGATATGGCTCACAGTAAATCTTACTAAAATATGGGATCTGAACCTTAAACCCCTTCTTGAAGATATCAGGACGGAATTTGAATGCTGACGTGGTCTTCAACTTACACTAGCAATTAAAACATCTGCGATCAAATGGTGGTAGCCCCTAAACTTTTATATGTCATCTCACATATACCATTTACACTACCGGCCTCATGGGTTAAAGCCATAGACCAGGCCTTTTCCAATTTTATTTGGGAAGGCACCAAACCCTGTTATAGTAGAAATAAACTTAGAGCCCATTGGTCACAGGGAGACTGGGGCCTTCCTTGGCTGGAAGGGTATAAATGGGCCTTCGCTGCAGCTCAGACCCTAAACTGGTTCCTCCCACAGACATCTGAGCAACCACAATGGATACACATGGAGGCGTATATGGCCCAGACCCAATCCCTAGCAGTTTTACTTTACAATCCTCCTTCCCAAACATTTGTCTTCCTGCCAAACAATAGCAGGCTCAGTACTGACATGGCATTTAGTGGAAAAGAAATTGGAGGCAGATTTATGCCCCCTTCTGGCCTCCCCTATATGGGGGAACATGCTCATAAAAGTGGATGGAAACCTTTGCACTGGCCCCTATGGCAGAGTAAAGGAATTTTTACACTAAAGGACTTGATGACAGATGACAGTCTCACTATCAAAACATTTCAAACATTAGATCAGGAGTTCCACTTAGGTAAGCAGTCCTTTTGGCAGCACTTACAGCTCAGAAGCTTGGTTTTAGCTTATATTAAACAACACCAAATGACAGATAGAGCAAGGTCCCATTTGTTAATTAAATGGCTGCCCTAAAAAAGGGGTAAAGCCAGTCTTATATATGCTGATCTTAGGAATCATCTTCCTGCACAATCAGCTCAGGCTAAAGGTAAATGGGAACAAGTTCTTCAACAATCCATTTCAGATGCCCAATGGAAGCTATGCTGGAAATATGCTCATTCTATGTATCCAGATATGAGAAGTAAACTTATGCAAAACAAGATACTATTGCTTGGTATCACACTCCTGTTGACTTGTACAGAATGCATCTCATGGACAACAGTCATTGCTGGCAATGTCTTCCGGGAGAGGGAGACCTTTTGCACATACTTTGGCTTTGCCCACTTCTCATTCCATTCTGGACGGCTGTCTTGGGTCTGGCTCAACAGGCCTCAGACTCTGCTCTGACTCTAGATCCCCTAGTTTGGATTTTGGGCCTTCCTTCTGTGCTGAGAGCGTTCACTCATCAACAGCACAGACGGCTGAAACTTCTTAGCCTCCAAGCTAAGAGGCTTATCCTCTGTAGGTGGAAAACCACAGAGGTACCCACCATCTCCGAATTATATAACGCCCTCTCTAATGTAGCAGTACTGGATTGTCAGTCCCACTTAGTTACCAACACTCTCTCACAATATTATCTTACCTGGACACCTTACTTAGCTTATCTCTTCCCACATGCTTGGATTGGCTGACTTCCCCTGTGAAATGATCTGGACCAACATAGTAAATATACCAGTAGGAAATGGTTTGGAACCCCAAAACCCACCTCCTCCCTACAAGGTCTGTTATCTTTTCTCCTTATAGGATAAGAATTCAGATATGGACCTTAATGTTGCTAGTATTTTGTTATTATGTCTGTGCTTTTCAGGCTTTTTCAGGTATCAGGAGACACTTATGTATTATGCCCATATTAGACGTCTTAAATAATCTAGATGAGGTGGTAATCATGCAATTTCTCATACTTTTTCTTTTGGGGGCGCACAATACCACAATACAACTTACTGTATAATTACTTACTGTATCATTACGTAGCAATGTCCTTTTCTATGGGCTAGACTTTGTCAATTATATAATGACACTGCAGTCAATGTGTATGCATATGTGTCATGTTGTATCTTCTTTATGTACCTGGCTATGTCTGATATTATCTTTCAAACTTAATAAAAAATTATTAACTAGAAATACATATATATATGTGTATATATATATATATATATATATATATATATATATTATGGTAGCACGGTAGTGCTACCATAGTTAGAGTTAGAGCCATTTCTATGTTAAACCCCAAAACTTTGCACCTTAATAACTTTGCAACTGTTTGACAGATTTGACTGAAATTTGGAACACACAATAAAGAACCATAGGCCTTGGCGTCTACCAAGTTTCGTACCAGTCAGATACACAGCTGTGGAGTTATTAAGCATGATTTGCGCTCGCATTTACGCTTTTTCTGGAATTCTACGGTCGTGCGTACAGGTCGCACGGATTATGCGACTGGCCCGAAATCTTCAGGGAACATGTGGCCAGGGTCCCTGATGTGCCTTTTGAAGATTTGGTGAAAAAATATTAAACGGTTCAAAAGTTATTCAAAAAACAATTTCCCATTATAAGTCAAAGGGAAAAGTTAAAAAGTTCAACACTTTCGCAAATGTATTTTTACTTTTGCAAATGGGCCTGTTACTTTTGCAAATCGGCCATTTTGTTTTCAGTTGGTGATTAGAAAAATGCTTGGCATTTAAATTTGGGACCCTCTAGCAACCTAATTATTTTTGTATTCACCTAATCGGCCCCTGAGGATGCTAGGCATGTCTTTATTTTGGGGTAAAACACCCCAGAAATGTTTTTCAGATTTCTGGAAAAAGTACTTTCAAAAGTACTTTTGTGCTCACGAAAGTGTCGCAAATGTTTGCGAAAGCTTTCGCAAATTGCAACAGTAATTTTCTAGTCTGTAGGAAAATGACAGCAATTCTTTGGCACTGCACTGCAAAAGAACGGTTGGGAGTTTTGGGCTGAAATTTGGAGGGAATGCAGCTGACATCTCGCAGATGTGCCTCTCAGTGTTGTATTGAAAAAGTATTACATGGCAGCAAAGTTACGGCACTCCAAAGTTAACATTTTTTCCCATAGGATAACATTACAGCGCCCAAAGCATTACAGGAATCCTTTGGCACCCTGCTGCAAAATAACGGTTTGGTTTTTTTTCCTGAAATTTGGAGGGAAGACAGCCAACAGCCCACAGATGTGTCTTTCAGTGGTTTGGTGAAAAAATGTTACAGGGAGGCAAAGTTATGGTGCTCCGAACTTCTCTTTTTTTCCCATAGGATAACATTACGGCGTTCGCCGCGCCTTTCAGGGCCCGTATCTCAGAAACGGTGCGAGATACGGACTTTTCATCAGAAAAATCCATTATAAAAATTAGCCAGAACAGTTGTAAATCATACGACTTTTAAATTTTTTTTCTACGTCGAACGGTTCCTGAGATATAACTTATTTAGTATTCCAAGCCCTCATTTTCTGCTCTGATACCCATTATTATGCATACATTCTTTGTACTCACTGTCTTTCTCTATTCAGCTTTTGGGGAAAACCAGCCTGTGTGCTTACATTACTGTTACCATTGCCCTTTCTGCTTGCGGTTCCATGCCCGTTTCACTTACCATTGACGTCTTCGCCACCATTTGCGTTATCCTTTGCGTTTTAATTTGCGCTTGCGTTTCTGTTATTTTTTGCCATTTGTGTCTACTGTACTGTTTCTCTTTCTGTTTCACTTTGCGTCACCATGCCCATTGACATTTCCATTTGCAGGCACCATGTTGCTATGTGACAAGACATCATGTGGCACACCGTTCCTGTCTACACCACCCTGTGTATTACCCTTTCTGTTCTCATTCGTGCTTGCTTTACCTTGTGCACCACTGTTAGTGCTTCTGTTTGCATTGCTGTTCCTGTTACTATGCCACAAGACATCATGTGGTGGGAGTGCAGGGCTCTTTGGGCCCAGCGCTCCCTGCTGCAGCGTACATGCAGGGGCGCTGGGTCTATGTGCGTTATCCTTTGCGTTTTCATTTTCTTGCTTCGTTTCTTTATTTTTGCCATTTGTCTATAGTACTGTTTCTCTTTCTGTTTCACTTTGCGTCACCATGCCCATTGACATTTCCGTTTGCAGGCACCATGTTACTATGTGACAACACATCACGAGCAGACCATTCCGCCTATGCCACTGTGATGCTTGCCTTTCTGTTCTCATTCGCGCTTGCGTTACCATGTGCACCACTGTTAGCGCTTCTGTTTGCATTGCTCTTCCTGTTACTATGCCACAAGACATCATGTGGTGGGGCGGCAAGGCCCTCCGCACGCATTACATGGCAGGGGGGGCCTGCGCTCCTTCGCTATGTATATTATTTCTCGTTATCCTTCTCAAAAGAGAAATTAGAGCAAAAACTCCATTTAATGCATTAGTTAGTGTTGTTCCTGAGCGACAAAAGTGAGAAATTCACTGTTGGGTTGAAAACCCTAACTCAAATTCACCCCCAGCACCACACACACACAGACACACACACACACACACACACACACACACACACACATATGCAAGTATGGGGAGGACCAAGTCAACACAACCAATGACAGACATCCAGCAGCAGGTGACAGAAATAACAAACAATTGTCTAAGTGTACTACGAGATCCCCACCCACCTGACCAGGTACTGCATGCTCAGTGGAATCAACAGCAAAACTGAGGCCATGTACACCAGCGTACACATCCCTGATTGCAGCTGCACAGAATGTACCACACTTAGTAGTTGCATGGCCTTACCTACTGATGCCCCACACCAGACCACACCACATGTGGTGGGCCACCTGAGCAATAGAGTTGAGCAAAACCAAGGAGTTGTACAGGTATAATATCTCTGATTATAACAAGGGTTTGAGAAATGCAGCTTTCTAATTGACTGTAAACATTGTAACAGCCTTATGTTTAGTTTTTTATTAACGTACATGTGAGAGCCTAACCATATGATGAACATGGTTTAATGTTGTTTTAAAAACAGTTTTTATGATAGCAATAAGCCACTCCCAGGTATTATGTTAATGGTCAGTTTATCACTGTCTAGGGACATGTGGCACTCGGCTACCTCATTCAACATTAAACCTCTACAGGGTGATTAACGGACCATTTAACATAACTGTTGGTCATGCCTTATTGTGGTGTCTTTATGAGTAGATATCTCCCTCTGCTAGGCACTTCAGCAGCTTTGCAACACAGTGTCCCACCCAGTACACCATACACTGTCTGAGTTACTGGAGAATGGCTGTGAATATGAACTCATGAAGATGAACAGTGTAACCGATCATTACAGTCGTCGAAACCTTAGTGTGATTATAACTGACAGTCAGTGATAGAATAACCCCTGCTGTCCTAGTACACTTCCCATTGTAGGTTAAATCAATACTAAAAGACATTCTGTTTATATCTACACTATACCTACTTGATTCCTGTTGTACCACAATTAATATAGTTATCCTTTGATAGCATCAGTGAAAGAAGTGTGGCAACCCAAACACTGAGGCATACAGCCTGGTGTATGCAAACAACTGTTAAAAAATTACACTGTGTCCATAAGTGGCATAGATCACTCATTGCAACAATAGTAAATGTATCACTATTTGAATAAGTTAGTCATCACAGATGCAATGAGATTGTCTTTCTCAGGTACAACATACTCAGTAAGTGCCTACAGGAAAATCTATCCTATATAAATCTCCGATACAGCTACGTCATTGTTGGTTCAGTAGTGCTATGATATTTAGAAGTTGCTTGGCCTGATCCATGCAATTACACTGTTTCTTACAAAGAATACTTACTGCATCTTTAGTATTGAAACACACTGAAGGTCTATGTATGTACATCAGCAGTACACCTACATCAGTAAGAATGCATCTGATACTGGCAGTACGAATTTCACAGCGTTGAACAGGCAATGCTTTTCCATACGTTTACATCAGCCTCTCTATCTTGAGTAAACCGTTGCAGTAAATATACTACTATGTAAATCACATACTAAATGTAACACTACTTTTATCTTGAGCATGCTAGTGTCTTGTAGTTAATTTATGTGTTTCTCTTAATTAATGTATACTCACTAGTGTTAAAAGCTTTCTACAACTGTCATCATGCACCTTCAGCATTTATATTGACTAACGGCACAGTACCAGTTGTGGTGTGGTGTGGGGCATCGGTAGGTAAGGTCATGCAACTGCTAAGTGTGGTACATTGCGTGCAGCTGCAATCAGGGATGTGTACGTTTGGTGTACATGGCCTCAGTTTTGCTGTTGATCTCCACTGAGCATGCAGTACCTGGTCAGGTGGGTGGGGATGTCTCGTAGTACATTTAGACAATTGTTTGTTATTTCTGTCACCTGCTGCTGGATGTCTGTCATTGGTTGTGTTGACTTGGTCCTTCCCCATACTTGCATATGTGTGTGTGTGTGTGTGTCTGTGTGTGTGTGGTGCTGGGGGGGGGTGAATTCGGAGTTAGGATTTTCAACCCTAACAATGAATTTCCTCACTTTTGTCGCTTTGGAACAATCCTAACTAATGCATTAAACTGAGTTTTTTGCCTCTAATATATATATATAGATAGATAGATATTATAGTGGCACGGTAGTGCCACTATAGTTAGGGTTGAGGAGCCATTTACATGTTAAACCCAACATTTTGCACCTTAATTACTTTGCAACTGTTTAATGGATTTGCCTGAAATTTGGAATGCACAATCAAGACCGATACGCCTTGGGATCTGCCAAGTTTCATACCATTTGGATACACAGCTGCAGAGTTATTAAGCATGATCTGCACGTGCATTTATGCTTTTTCTGGAATTCTACGGTCGCGCCTACAGGTCGCATGGTTTGTGCAACCGGTCCAAAATCTTCAGAGAACATGTGGCCGGGGTCCTCAATGTGCCTTTTGAAGATTTCGTGAAAAAATATTAAACGGTTCAAAAGTTATTCAAAAAGCAATTTCCCATTATAAGTCAATGGGAAAAGTTAACAAAAAGTGAGACAGTGTCACAAATGCACTTTTTACTGTCACAAATGGCCCTTTTACTGTCGTAAATCTGCCATTTTGTTTTCAGTTAGTGATCATAAAAATGCTTGGCATTTAAAATTGGGACCCTCTAGCAACCTAATTCTTTTTGTATTCACCTAGTCGGGCCCTGAGGATGCTAGCCATGTCTTTATTTTGGGGTAAAACACCCCAGAAATATGTTTTTCAAATTTCTGGAAAAAGTACTTTTGTAAAGTACTGTCGCACTTGCGACACTGTCGAATGCATTTGTGAAAGCTTTCGCAAAGTGCGACAGTACTTTTCTAGGCTGTGGGAAAATTACAGCAATTCTTTGGCACCCTGCTGCAAAAGAACGGATTGGTGCTTTGACCTGAAATTTGGAGGGAAGGCAGCCGACATCTCACAGATGTGCCTTTCAGTGTTGTATTGAAAAAATATTACACAGCGGCAAAGTTACAGCACTCCAAAGTTGACACTTTTTCCCATAGGATAACATTACGTCATCTGACGCATTGCAGAAATCCTTTGGTGCCCTGCTACAAAATAACGGCTTGGTCTTTTGGGCTGAAATTTGAAGGGAAGACAGCCAACATCCCACAGATGTGCCTTTTAGGGGTTTGGTGAAAAAATAGTACAGGGAGCCAAAGTTATGGCACTCCGAACTTCTCTTTTTTTTCCATAGGATAACATTACGGTGTTCGCCACGCCTGTCAGGGCCCATATCTAGGAAACGGTGCAAGATACGGACTTTTCGTCAAAAAAATGCTTAGCCCCCTAACAGGGACTAAGTACAAAACTAGCCAGGAAAGTCATAAATCATATGACTTTTAATTTTTTTTCTACGTCGTACGGTTCCTGAGATATAAGTAATTTAGTATTACAACTCCTCATTTTCTGCTCCGAGACCCATTATTATGCATACATTCTTTGTACTCACTGTCTTTCTCTATGCAGCTTTTGGGGAAAACCAGCCTGTGTGCTTACATTACTGTTACCGTTGCCCTTTCAGCTTGTGGTTCTGTACCCGTTTCACTTACTTCATCGCTCACGCCACCATGTGCGTTATCCTTTGCATTTTCATTTGCGCTTGTGTTTCTGTTATTTTTTGCCATTTGTGTCTACAGTACTGTTTCTCTTTCTGTTTTGCTTTGTGTCACCATGCCCATTACCATTTCCGTTTGCGGGCACCATGTTACTATGTGAGAAGACATCACGTGGCGGACCGTTCCAGTCTACGCCACTTTGTGCGTTACCCTTTCTATTCTCATTTGCACTTGCATTACCATGTGCGCCACTGTTAGTGCTTCTGTTTGCATTGCTGTTCCTGTTACTATGTCACAAGACATCACGTAGCAGGAGCACGGGGCCCTGCATTGCATTCACTATTTCTCATTATCATTCTCAAAAAGAAGGGAAATTAGAGGCAAAAACTCCATTTAATGCATCAGTTAGGGTTGTTCCACAGTGACAAAAGTGAGGAAATTCAGTGTTAGGGCTGAAAACCCCCCATTGGACCCCCAGCCACCCCCCAACTGGCATTGGGGTGCATTGGGATAAATATCCCAACCTCACCCCATTCTCCCATACTCTGCTGCTCTACATGTGATGGGGTGAGAGTTAGGGCCGATGACCCCAATGTGCACCACAATGCTGGTTGGGGGGTGGTCCAAGGGGTGTCAACCCAACACTGAATTTCCTCACTTTGTCGCGGGTGAACAACCTAACTGATGCATTAAACAGAGTTTTGCCATATATATATATATATACAGATTCATGACAAAATCTGTTTAATGCATCAGTTAGGGTTGTCCCACAGCAACAAAATCAAGGAAATTTGATGTTAGAGTTCCCACCCTTGCACCCCATGCCCACCACGCCCCAACCAACAGGCATAGGGGTGTGCATTGGGGTCCTCTGTCTTAACTCTCACCCCATCCCATATATAAACAAGCTGAGGTGTTGAAGTATAGGATAATGGGGTGAGAGTTAGGACCGACAACCCCAACACACACCCCACTGCCTATTGGTGGGGTTGGGGTGGGCATGGGGTGCAAGGGTTGGGAACCCCAACATCGAATTTCTTTGATTTTGTTGCTGTGGAATAACCCTAACTGATGCATTAAATGGAGTTTTTTGCCATGAATTTCCTTTCTTTTTGAGAAAGTACACTATAAATAGTGAAGTAACGGTAATGCAAACCCAAGCGCAAATAGTAACGCACATGGTGACGCAAACGTATATGATAATGCAAACGGTAATAGAAATGCAAGGGCAAACATTAATGAAAACAGAAATGCAAACACAAGCACGTATGGAAATGCAAATCATAATGTGCATGGTCACGGTCATGCAACTGGAAACACTAACACTTACGGTAACAGCAACGATGACACCAAAGGAAACAGAAACAGAAATGCAAATGGAAGCGTGTACGGAAATGCAAATGGAAATACAGATGGTGATGCGAAAGGAAACACAGACAAAAACAGTAATGGAAAAGCAAATGTTAACAGTAAAGCAAATGCAAGCGCCAATGAAAACTAAAGGGTAACGCACACGGTGGTGTTGATGGGAACAGTAACACAAATGGTTATGGAAACGCAAGTGGAAATGCTAACTGTAACAGTAAGGAAACTGCACATTCTTTTTTTCCCCAAAAGCTGCATTGAGAAACACAGTGAATATGAAGAATGTATGCATAATAATGGGCCTCAGAGCAGAAAATGCACACTTGGGCCCAGATATTCAGACTGCGCCAGGCTGTGGCGCAAGCCTGGGCGCAGCGCAACTTGGCTGTGCAGGGGTGTTGACTGGGCAATATTCAACAGAGCTGTGCCATGGCACAGCATCATTGAATATCGCACCCTGGCCACCCGCAGTGCACATGGTGCAGTGGCACTGTGCCAGCGCAAGAGGCCAGAGTGGAGCAGGGGGATACGCTAGCGCAAGTCCCGTTGCCCTATGCACAACAACCGTGATATTCAAAAGTGCACATGCAAATGGGGCCATAATGCATGCAAAGTACAAATGGGGCCATTTGCATGTCATTATGGCCATATTTGCATGCAGGTGCAGCGATCCCCAGTGACTTGCACTTGGCGCCCTGTCAGGCAGCAGCCGTCGGGGACCAGCACCCCCTGCACAGCACGGCAATGTGCCCCTCTGTCCAATCATGGGCATATGTAGAGTTAATAAATCATCCAATATTCCTGGTGGTCCAGTGGACCGCTTCATGCCCGATCACGGGCTTAAGTATCATATTTAACCGTCCCATATCCCTGGTGGTCCAGTGGACCACTTGCAGCCCGATCACGGGCATAAGATGTAATTTAAACCCGTCCTATATCCCTGGTGGTCCAGTTGACTGCTTGCAGCCTGATCACGGGTATAAGAGGTAATTTAAACTCGTCCCATATCCCTGGTGGTTCAGTGGACTGCTCGCAGCCCGATCGCGGGCATATGTAATAATCAGGTGAGCTCCAGATACCCCTCCCCACCCGTCCACTGCCCCTGCCCCTCCCCGGTCAGCGGTGGGTGGCACCACCGCCTGCTGTCCCACCGCCGCAGACTGACGGTGTCACGGTAAGGCTGTATGCCCATTGGTCCACAGCGTGATCAATGGGCATGCAGCTCTATCAGATATACACAGTCCAGATATGTGAATGGATCCATTCACATATCTGGATGTAGTACTGTATGGGCTGCAACCCATTGGCTCACGCTAGACCAATGGGTGTACAGCCCTACTGTACACTGTCAGTCAGCGGGCGGCAGGGTGGCAGGTGGTGGGTGCTGCCACCCGCCACTGATCGGGGAGCGGTCGGTGGGGCCCAGTGGGTGGGTGGGGAGGGGGTACCGTGGAGCTCTCCTTATTACACATGCTCGTGATCAGGCTGTGAGCAGCCCACTTGACCACCAGGATACAGGACGAGTTTAAATTACATCATATGCCTGTGATCGGGCTGCGTACAGTCCACTTGACCACCAGGGATATAGGACGAGTTTAAATTTCATCTTATGCCAGCAATCGGGCTGTGAGTGGTCCACTGGACCATCAGGGATATAGGACAGGTTTATATTTCATCTTATGCCCACGATCAGGCTGCAAGTGGTCCACTGGACCACCAGGGATATAGGACGTTTCACTTCTTCTATGTATGCCCGCAATCAGGCATGGGGGAGCTCTGCCACAAGGTGCAGCCGGAGCTTGGGGGCCACCCACAGGTGGCAGCTGCCATGTTGCACCCTGCAATACAGCAGCTCACCTGTGGGTGGCCAGCCTTTGTTCCTTTTTTTTTGGCTCACCTGTGTGCAGCGCAAGTAGTGGTTGCATGGACTCAGCACATCCTGGGCTGAATATCGGGATGTGCGGAGTATGCATGGGCTCGCCCCCCCCACCTGCGCCACATACATTACTGATGCACTCCAGCACATCAGGATTTGTGCCAGGCAAAATCCCCATTTGACTATCATGCCAGGGTACATCAGTGGGATGCGCATGGTGCAGCACTGTTGCACCATGTGCAACCCTTCTGAATATCTGGGCCTTGGAATACTAAATGGCTTATATCTCAGGGACCATACAACGTAAAAAAAATAAATTAAAATTTCATGTAATGTATTACTTTCCTGGATAGTTTTGCACTTAGACTCCTAGTTGGGGCCTAAGCATTTTTTCAACAAAAGGTGCGTATCTCAAAACGTTTCCAAGACACAGTCCCCGAAAGGCGCGGCAGACGTCGTAATGTTAGTCTATGGTAAAAATCATCAACTTTGGAGTACCATAACTTTTTAGCCCTCTAATATTTTGTCACCACCACAAGGCACATCTGTGGCATTTTGGCTTTCTTTCCTCCAAATTTCAGCCCAAAAGACCAAACCATTCTTTTGCAGCAGGGTGGCAAAGATTTCCTAATCTTTTGGCCCTAGTGTCACAAAGTAGTGTGATTTGAGACACTTTCGCAAAAAGAAAATCACGAAAGTGTTGAATGTGCAACACTACTTTGTGACACTACAATTTACAAAAATTTTAAAAACAAATTTCTGGGGTGTTTAACCCCCCAAAAAAGACATGGCTAGCATAATCACGGCTCGACTAGGTGAACACAAAAAGAATTGTGGCCCTAGATGGTCCCAATTTTAAATGGCAAGCATTTCTGTGACCACTCATTGAAAAAAAAATGGTAGATTTGCGACACTACAGGGGTCATTTGTGACACTAAAAACTGCATTTGCGACACTGTCAAACTTTTTGTTAACGTTTCCCATTGACTATAATTGGAAACATGTTTTTTTAATAACTTTTGAACCGTTCAATATTTTCTCACGAAATCTTTGAAAAGCAATCGGGGACCCCAGCTGCATGTTCCCTGAAGGCTTCACACTGGTCACATAGACCGTGTAACCTGTAGGTGCAAGAAAAGAATGAACAAAAAAGTGTAAATATGACTTTCTATGGCGCTGTGTAGCTCCACAACCCTATATCCGACCATTACAAAACTTGGCAGATCCAGAGATCTTTGGTACTGCTCTGCACATGCCAAATGTCAGGAAAATCTGTCATATAGTGGCAAAATGATTAAGCTGCCAAATGTCACACTTTAACCTTAAATGGGGTACTCAACCCTAACTATAGTGGCACTACTGTGCCACTATAATATATATATTTTTTAACACAAGCCATTGCTTCAGCATTAGTTTTATTTGCCAGCACAATAAATGTGTGAACCACCAGAGCATGACATATTACAGTACATATACTGTAAGTGACTGACAATAACCTGCTAATTCTGCAGTTTCTAATATAAAGATTCATTCATAGGATGAATACAATTCCATTAACATTAACCATTTTGACTTGAATTTCTTTTAAGCATATCCTGAAATCCCCTTGCTAATAGAAATATAGAAACATAGAAGCATAGACTTTGACAGCAGATAAGGACCTCTTGGCCCAACTAATCTGGCCATTTCCCTATCTATTGGATAAGCTGCAGATCCTAGTTAACCAACAGCCTACTTCCTCCTACCCCCCACAATAATTGTCCTATGTCTGTCCCATGCATTCTTGAATTCCCCCACTGTTTTTGACCCCACAACCTCATCAGGAAGGCAGTTCCTGTGGGTCCACCACCCATTCCATGAAAAAATACTTCCTCAAGTTGCCCCTGAGCCATCCCCTCTCTATCTTCAAATTGTGCCCCCTTGTTCTTGCACATCTCTTTTTCTAAAAGATGCTACCTTCTTGGACTTTGTTGATTCCCTTGTAGTACTTGAAAGTTTATATCACGCCCCCCCTCTCCCTCCATTCCACAAGGGTATACATATTTAGCTCTTTTAATCTCTCTTCATATGGCTTCTTGTGCAGACCCTGCAACATTTTGGTTGCCCTCTTCTGAACTGCCTCCATCCTGTCTATGTCCTTGCGGAGATGGGGTCTCCAGAATTGCACGCAGTACTCCAGATGGGGTCTCACCAACTGTCTGCACAGATGAATGACAACTTCCTGTTTTCTACTGGTGATGCCTCTCCCTATGCATCCCAGTATCTCCACAGCCCTCCTTAATGCCTTCTCACATTGCTTGCCAACCTTAAGGTCATCTGATATGACTACCCCAGGCCCCTTTCCATTTTTGTTGTTGTTAGTACCCCCCCCCACTGTGTACTCTTCCCCTGGGTTTTTGTTTCCCAGATGCATTACTTTACAATTATTTGCATTGAATCTAAGCTGCCATACTTTTGACTATTTCTCCAACCTTGCCAAGTCCCTTCTCATCCTTTTCACCTCCCCTTGTGTATCAATCCTGCTGCAGATCTTTGTGTCATCTGCAAAGAGGCATACTTTTCCTTCCATCCCCCCTCTGCAATGTCACCTATAAAGACATTAAAGGGGACCGGTACCAGTACTGAACCCTGCAGTACACCACTAGCAACCCCGCTTTCATCAGAGTGTGCTCCATTTACTATTACCCCCTGTGTCCTGTTGCCCAGCTGATTTGTTACCCAGGCTACCACCCTGGGACCCACTCTGAGGCTGGCTAACTTTTTTATTAATCTTTTGTGTGGGACTGTGTCAAATGCCTTGCTCAAGTCTAATTAGACCATATCCACAGTCCCTCCCTACTACTTTTATCATCCAGTTAAATAAATCTTTTAGATTTATCTGACATGACTTTCCCATTGTGAATCCATGCTGCCTTGGGCCCTGTGCCCTGCTGGCCTCTAGATAGTCAACAATTCTTTTATTCAGAAGAGATTCTATCATTTTCCCTTCCACTGAGATCAAACTAACAGGTCTGCAGTTTCCTGCCTCTGCCTTGCCTCCACTTTTGTGAAGGGGAATCACATCTGCCCTCCTCCAGTCCTCTGGTACCCCATCATCCTCCCTTGATTTGTTAAAAAGGGTAGTCATTGGTGTCACTAGGTCTCCCTTAAGTTCTCTTAGAACTATGGGATGAATCCCGTCAGGCCCTGTTGCTTTGTCCACCTTCAGTTTTTCGAGTTCTTTTAGGACTCTTTCTTCTGTCAATGGACTGGTATTGACCCCCTTGTCCAGTGTGCTTCTATTGTTTGGTTTAGGTAACTCCTCCTCTTCTTCTTTTGTGAGTACTGAGCAAAAGTATCCGTTCAGTATCTCTGCCTTTTCACTGTCACCCTCTGCCCACCTCCCCTCTCCTTCTTTAAGTCTCACTATCCCTCCCTTGGTCTATCTTCACTCACTAATGTACCTATAAAAGGTTTTATTTCCCTTCTTAACTGAGTTGGCTATATTTTCCTTGGTTTGGGCCTTCACTATTCTGACTGCCTTCCCCACTTCCTTCTGCTTTAATTGATACAGTTCTCTGTCCTGCTCCTTCTGTGATTCCTTGTACTTCCTGAATGCTATATTTTTCTCCCTAACCTTCCCCACCACCTCTTTTGAGAACCTAGTGGATTTTTGCTTTGTCTTGTTTTGTTTATTTGCTTCACACAAAGGCTTAAATAATTAAATAAGAATCCAGAGATTCCTTGAATTGCTTCATGTTGGAGCTATGGACCACATGGTTTTGAAGGCTATTCCAAGTAGGGAGCGCTCTTTGATTTATCCAAGCTCCTCTTAAGTTTTTTATAATTTTCTCCTTTTAGTTGTATTGTGGAACCTATTGTCCCTACCTTGTCCTTTTGTTTCCAAACCTATACATTCCCCTAGGTCCTGCTTATTTATACTGGGTAATAGACTGGAGAAGGCTAATGCCATAGAGTCTATCCACCTGCAGTAGTGGGACCAGTTTAGTCCTCTGCTCAGTAGGAATTCATCCAAATTGCTTTTAAAGATATCAAAGGTTTTACTCTATTAGTTCTTTATGCAAATTATTCTGCCCCCTGCCTGTACATTGTGGAAAACAGTTAAATTTTCTTTTATTTGTATCTTGTTCCAGCCTAATCTGATAGTTATGTGATCTTAGTCCTGCCAGATTAAGTTGCATTTTTATACTTATCTCTGTCATCAGTACACTACAATTTATTATTTTAAACATCATTAATAGATCACCCCTCATTCTTCTTTCTTCTAAACTATACAGACTCAGTTTAATCAATCTTTCCTTGAATGTTAGATGGCTCATGCCTCTGATCATCTTTGCCATTCTGTGCTGTATTTTTTCTAGTCTGTCTATATCTCTAGGTAAATAAGAGTTCCACAGTGGTGAGCCATAATCCATATGTGGATGGATGAATGATTTGTATGGGGCAGCAGACAATTTGCATCTCTACTTATAAATGTTCATTTAATGCCATGTATTATACAGTATAGTTAATCTTCTTTATCAGTTCAATATAATGAACACCAACATTCAATTCATAATCAATGTATATACCTAAATCTTTTTCTGATATAACATTTGTAATTAGTTTACTATCCATACAGTAGTCCTGTCTTTCACTGTATTTTCCAAAATGGATAACAGAGCATTTCTCCACACTAAATGACATATCATTTTCACTTGCCCACTTTCAAATTGTTCCCAAATCCTTATTTATTTGGATTCTATCAAGATCTGTATAGACAGGACCGCCAATTTGATAGCATCCGCAGAGTTAACAATTGAACTATTAATATCAGTATGTAAATCACTAATAAATACTGAGAATAACACAGGGCCCGAAACAAAGCCCTGCAGCACCCCACTAGTAACTCTTCCCTCGTCAGAAATTAAACCCCTGATACACACTTGCTGTTTTGTGTCACACAGCCTGTTTTGTGTCTAGTTGGTGAATCTTTTGTCTATCTGAAAGGAACATAACTTATTAACCAATACATGATGCGGTACCTTATCAAAGACTTTTTGAAAATCCAGGAAAATAATATCAAATGGGAGATTTTAGTTCAGATTTCTGTTTGCTTCTTCAAAAAAAAGCACAGCTGATTTGTAATACATGCTATATTTTTGTTTAAATCCATGTTGTTTACTGTCATTATGATTAATATCTTTTTAGGTTTTCTTCCAGTTTTGTTTTTATTAAGCTGTCTTCTAATTTACTTAATATTGAGGTCAAGCTAATTGGGCAATATTTGCACAATTTAGATGTATCCCCTTTTTAAATATAGGCACTACATCTGCTAGATTCCAATCCCAAGGAATCACACCTGTAGTGAAAGATAGATTATATATTCGGGTTAGGGGTTCAGCAAGAGAATGCCTGATTTTCTTCAGTAACCTGGGATGATGTAAATCGGGGCCTGCTGACTTGTTGGACTTAAGTTTAGACACTAGGTCAAAAACTTCAGTAGTGTTAAATGCATCACTATCCTTTACTATCACATTTGGAGTATATAACCTTTGTAGGGTTACAGCAGTACTAAAGAATGAACAAAAGTTATTATTGAACTTGTTAGCTAGCAAAGATGGATTTATAATTTCCTCATCTTTTACAGTTATAGGGCCTATGTTGGAACTTGTACTCTTATGGTTATTAATGTAGGAGAAAAAAACTTTTTCCATTACCCTTATTGTGTATGATACAAAATTCCAGCTTCTGTTTTTTGGGTTATTATGTTTTTAATTTTTTTGATCTGTTTTATATTTATTTATTTATAGTGGAGGCAGTCTTGTTTCTTTTCATATTGTTATATGCCTTTTTCATTTTATTACACTGTTTTATTACTTTGTGGGTACACAACATTGGAATCTTACCTTTCTTATCATACAGTTGTTTATTTGGGACAAACTCCTTCCCTAGCTGTAATAGTTTGTTTTCAAATGTGTTCCACATTTCCTGTACATCCTTATTTGAGAAGGCTTATTCCCAGTCCCATTTCTGTAATTCCTTGTTAATCTTATGAAGTTAGCTGTAATATAATATTTTATTATTGTTTTACCTGTTTTCTTTTTTGCAGAAGTTTCAACAACAAATTCTATCGTCCTATGATCACTATTCCCTAGGTTTTCCCTTACTTTTAAATTTGTCACTTGATTTGGTATATTATTAAGTAAGATATCCAATGTGTTATTTCCCCTCGTGGGTTTATCGACTAATTGTTGCAATCTTGAGGATAATACTGTATTGACAAGTTATGCCATGGTTATTTTAGCTGTCATACTTGACCAATTAATATTAGGAAGGTTAAAATCACAGACAATAATTACAGTTATTGTTTGCCCTGCACACCAGACAAAGATCTCTACACATCCTCCTGCAATTCACAGAACACATTCCTAGAGTTAATGATCTGCAAAAATATAGTGAATATTGTAAATATATGTATGTGGGATGCTTGAAAGTACCATATACAGTAATGGTCTTTCAGATAATTAATAATTAATCTTTCAGATAACTTTTCTTTTCCTGCGAATGCAACATGTCTGAGGTATACAGGGCACACAGGGCAGATAAATGCTTTTAAACTTATATTTGGCATACTTGAGTATGAAAAGAATTAGTTACACCATTGTGCAACTTTTTGTGATTGCAAGGGTGGATCCAAGCAGGATACCCCTGAATTACATCCTTCAGTGTCACTATGCATAACACTTGGTAGAGCAAAAGGGGGTTGTTTATGCAGTCTGGTAAGCTAGAAGTGCCATTGAGCATTGAACGAAACTCCCATTCTCATGGGGGGGGGTCATGCTCATGGAGTTGAAGCAGCCCATCCACATATCAACACTGTGTCAATTGGCACTGGTATGGTATCCATCTTTAGAGGTATAAACTGAATCTAGTCCTATCCATATGCAATTGTCCCCAGGTGAGAGGTGGGTGTGATGATAGCACAGCAAAGTTCCAGCGCTGAGCCATGTCAAGTGCTCTTAGTGTGAGGAGGAGGGTTGTGGGTCCTGTGAGCCCCATCTGCTGATGTGGGTTATAACTGGTAGGTACCCAGCATACTCTCTCCACATCCACCCCTGCTCAATACTTGTGTCTCAGTAGATGTTGAAACCCAACACTACAGTTCCAATACTGAGAGAAGACCTAGGTGTTCCCTATTCACAGCACATTTTTGAGGAGTAATATTATCTCCAAAACTCAAAAATAAATTGTCAAACTTTTACTTTGCCTCAAATATTCAATTTCTGGTACAAACCAAAACATTTCAATTAAAGCCAGAAGCTGTGTTTTTAACTGAATTTTTTTGGAGTTGCAAACTGAAAAATTTTGGTTTGAACCAAAAACAATCTGACAAAATTTGGGTTCCAACTAAAAAAAGATTTGA